>MU227928.1:153981-184451 GCA_018584345.1 Thuja plicata
TGTTACAAAGGATAATAGATATTTATAAAATCAATATGATCTAATGGCATCAATTGATAAAAGGAATAATGATGTTAGACGATTAACTTATGTTTAATGAAAGAAACAAGTTAGTGAAATTTACCTTCGTGCATTAAAATTAATGTAGATATTTTAAGCTCATAATTAAATGGATATCTTATGCATGTAAATAGTTTAGATAATGTTTCTTTAGTAGCGACATTAGGGAACCTATGAGGACTTAAGTTGAATAAATCTTGCATTCTAGATGTAGAAAAGTATTTTTTTATTTTATTTTAGAGATATGAAGTACAATGGTGAATATTATTCTAGTTAAACAAAAAAATAAAATTACCTGCATCTTATAGATATTTTATGTATTGTCCTCTCGGGTTTCCTGGCGGGGCGTTACAAGCTACAATCATGTGAAAAAATTAATATCGGTAACATCATCATGTATATATAATCATCAAAGAACATCAAATTCTATCACATTTTCTTACCTAGATCTCCCTCCTGCCAATCAAGATTGACGGTAGCTGGAGAAGGTGGTACTGACATCTGTAATGTTGGCGGCAGCATAAAACTACTACTCTCTCTACACTTGCAGATACAAGGTAACTCAATACATAGATGAGGTGGTGATAACATCCTTTCCTGAGAGGCGAGTCTCCATAGTGGTGTGTCATCATTGTCGTCCTCTTCTTCCTCCTCCCTTATCTACCTAATATATGTTGATGATGTCACATGGGGATCCTATGTTGGATGATCGTCATCCTACTCCTTATTCTACTGCTCTTCATTTATCTCATCCTCCTCTCCCTTTTCTACTTTAGATAATGGTCTAGCCCATGCTCTAGGGTCTCTTATAGGAGTGATCTATGGGGGAGGAAAGTTGCAAACCCTGGTAGCTCCAATATCTTGCATACTCTCTTATTGTACTTGTATTTAGTGAAATGGTGATCAATGAAAGACCACCAAGTCATGCATGTACATTGGAAAGGGGTCCTAAAATGTAACCCATTTGGGACTAAATCTGATTAGCACATCCCAAGAAGATGAAGGGATGCTAATGCATGATCTAGTATAAAAGTATGGTGTGATTTTAGGACTCTTTCCATTTATGTAGGAATAATATAATATAAATGATGATATGTATGCAAGTAAAGTAAAGCAAACACTCATGCAATGATAAACAATAAGATATTAGATCTATTATATCAAAGTAAGTGCTTAAAAAGAATAAGGATAATGAAGAACTCACCTTGAGGGTTAGTAGATGAAGCACTTTAAGATCTGGAAAAACCCTATTAGACTGTGCTAGTGCTGGAAATTGTCTCAGAGCTAAGGCTTAGAGTACTGAAACTGTTGATTATGAAAATCTCATAAATACAGGTACAGGTCAACTTTTGACCTATACCTATGAGGGCTAAAACGGAAGCTCTCAGGACAATGACTGATACTGTATCCTTGGATTTGTAAATTTGAATCTGAAACTCCGTGAATCTTCGCCTACACACAAGAAATGGGAAATGTTGGGGGGAAAGGGGCTTGCCTTGGTCAAGCCCCTGTATAGGAATTAATCTTGAAACGAGATAAATAAAGCATGTAAAATGAGATAAATGTAAATTTTCACCTTGCTTGTCAAACCCTTGTGCATATATATACAAATCTTCTATATCCACAAAGATGTATACTTGCTTGAATGAAGCTTGATAGAAGGTAGGATGTCTTCACCAATGCAATATATCTACACTTTCCAAATCATAGATTATGGATGTATGTATGTTTGATATACTTGAATGGAGAAGGAGAGGAATGAAGAATGGATATAGATCCTCTCACACAATTGGGCGTTCCTGCACTAATCCATCATGACAAAGAAATTCACACAAATCAATAGGAGAATGCCTTGGAATGGGTGGATGGAGGATAGCCATCAAATCTTGGAGCCAAATCCTTTCTTTCTTGCTAGAAATCACCAAAAATATCTTCAATTGCACCTTGAACTTGAATGCTTGAGAGTATATGTCTATGATGGATGTAATGGATGCGCAATAGATATAATGGATGGAAAAATGAAGGGAAGAGGCCTCCTTTTATAGTGATTTTGGAGTCCAAATTTATGAAGGCTGACCTCACTAGGTGGGAAAATGAAAATGCTTTGCATCGGGCCCAAAACCCACCAAAACTGAGCCACCGAGGTATAGGTCGAAAGTGGTTCGACCTATACCTAGTATAGGTCGAACCAGGTTCAACCTATACTTAAAGGGTAAATTTTGAGGAAAACTTTGTGGGGTTTGAGAATTATTAAGAGGCTCGAGGCAAATGATAGAGATAAGTTGGAATAACAATCATAAATGAATCTAAAATCAAGGAGCTCACTAAAATGTGGCCCAATAGGTCCTATAGCTTCCAAATTAATTGGTGCTAACTTTTTAGGAATATGTAGTACCAACATCCTCAACATGCCAAGGGACATGTACATCTCATCTCTCCTCATCCTCTAAATTAGTAATCTAAATATCCCCTTTAGTAGGTCTCAATCAAGCTCTTGGCCTTGCAGTGCTATAGACAATCCACTGATAGATCAATATCTTTGATGATGAACCCCAAATAAGACCAAACTGTTGTCTCATTCTATCAAAATTAAAAAGGCATAATGATGTATTCATGGAAATCCTCCAAAAGAAAATTAGGCATCATTGTCCTTATCTACCTACCCATCTATGTCCACTCATGCATATGTCTATATGGCCTCTAGATTGTATCTTTAGATTATAGATGGTCTATCACAATTATCTAATATAACAAGTATCCTCCCCTCCATGCATTGGTGCAAGGATGTGTGAAGGACCATGGATGGGTATGTGAGATATCCTTAGGGAATATGACCGGCTTGGTACATAATATGTCCTCCAACATCCAAACCTAAATTAATGTGCATGTGCTCAAAATATTTCTCTTATGATGGACATATCTACTATGGTTCTAATAGAGATGCACTACCATACTCTACCCCCAGACATAGACTATCTGCTCCTCCTCCCTCCTCTAAATAGTATGACCTAGGCCTACTGAAAAATGTTTTCATCATCCATCTAGAGTTACGACTAATGCATTCATCACTATCATAACTCTCCTCAAAAGTGGGACCCCTACATTAGTGTGTAGAAGCATATCTATATAGATATCATCCCTCTTCACTCCTAATGTGGCCCTACCATAATAGAAAATATGATCTTATCTCACTTCCTCATCTATTTGTGTCTCATCAAACCTCATTGTCTCTCATCAAATTGGAAGCCTTGTCATATGATACATATCCTATAGTATGATTGTCATCTCCCCCATCAAAATATGAAAGGTGTAGGTGTCCATGTCTCATCACTCCATGAGAGACATCATCATATCATTGTATCTCATGATAGGTATGAAATACACCCAATATGATCTAACATCTCTCAAAAAACTAAGATCCTTTTTAGATATGTCATGCATATTCCCTCAAATATTGGTTAAATGTCTTCTTGTATGTACTCGCATCTTGGGAGGTGTTTGAAATCATGCATCAATGCACAATAATAATACTTATTGAATCAATTGGAAATTGTAACCTTTGTGCGTCTTATGATGCCTTCAAATAATTGGGGCACCCTAAAAGAACCTTATTACCTTCTTGGGACTATGGTGCCCAAGAGGGACTTGGGCATTTAGATAGAACTCTAGCACCTATCTGGGACCATGTTACTTGGTAGGTACCATGGTGCCTATCTAGGAATATGGTGCCTAGATAGGCCTATGACACCCCTTAGGAACATTGGCATTCAAGTTGGTGGACCCCCTTCCAACTTAGGGTTGGGTGCTTGATCATAATCAAAATCATAGAATTCAAAAGTCAAAGTAGGGTCCAAGAGCATAAATCATGCATTTGGACCCCTTCGTTGATGAATTGCCTTAGAATCTCAATCCTCATGGATTGAAGTGGTTGCCTCATTAGCATCGTAGTAGGCCCCTTTTCACAAAGAGACAAAATCTAAATAATATAAATAGATAGTGATGTTATCATTATGTGTTCAACATTGTCATTGATGTCAAACTATTATTTGTATTAATGTCAGCCTGATGAGTACGTGTGTGAGTTTCATATTATACTTGATAAATAGAAATGTCAAGTGTGAAAGAAGCATATGGAGGAAATATTTTTTTAAGTTTGATATCCAGGAAAGAGTATTTTAATTCTATTATTGATTGTACAGATGGTGTTATGATGTCTAGTAATGATGGTAAGATAGTAGGTGTATATCCAGAAGGTGACAAGCATGGAATCTCATATTGGAGACAAGAGTATCTAAAGTCCTTATGGGAGAATGTTTTGAATAAGAAGTTGGTGGCTTGAGGTTTTGGTGTTGTAATGTATGGTTTATAAATTTTACACTATCTTATTTTTAGGTCCACAAAAGTTCACAGGTTAGAGTTATGTTTTGTTTTTTTGTTGGCAGTGAGGATGGTTGTCAACAATAGTCAAGAATAGTTTGGAGAATGCTCTACATTTCTCTGTATTGTCCTTTTTATATGTGTAGTTTGGTTGATATGTTCTTAACATTTGTGTAGTGCTCTGGTTTAGTATCTTATGTTGGTTGGCCATGGAAGTGAAGTTATGTTGCTCAAAGTCTAACATTGTTGTCTTTGTCAGTTTCTAGCCGATCCGGTTAATTTTGGTGATTTTATTTATGAATTATTGGTCTAGATATTCTTTGGAGGAAGATTTAAGAGGTTTTTATAAATCCTTCCATGACATGTTGATATTTTCTTCAAGTTATGTACATCAGAGATTATTTTTGGGTGAACTAGTTAACATCTTCCTATGTATGCCTACATGTTATGTTTGGTGCCAACTTTGAAGAGTGTTGTGGTGTTTGTGCTTTGATTACATCATTTATGGAAGATGTTTTGTGATGTGTTTTAGTCCCCTTTATCTCTGGGATGGATTGTATTGAGTGTAAGTCTTCTTGATGGCTGACTTTACGTAAATAATGATTATCTCTACCATGGTTGACTTAGTTGTGTTTTGGTTGATCAAGTTGATACATATAGATGTGTGGATGGTTGAGTTGATGTCTGGATTGAATTAGATTTTTTGGGATCAAATTTGAATTCAGTGAGATGCAAAAGTGAAAGAGAAGAGGTGTTAGTGTGTGATTTTGACAAATTTGTTGCAGTGGTTGATGAGGAGAACCTACATATTTTTCTTTTCATCCTATTCTTGCTCTTGATAGAAGACAGTGGCTCTCTTGGTATCTTGTACAAACCTATATCTTTCCCTGAAAGGATTGTTCCTCTCAATGATTTTCAATACCTTGTATCTTGCTCTAGGGTTGGTTCCTTGGGCTACAAATATATTTGAGTATGGTTTTCTCTTTAGCTTGTGGCCTAAAACATTTGTAATTAATTATTTATATTGTGAGTTTGATTTTCACCATAGTTTTTTCAACATTGTGTGCCACATTTAAAACTGGTGTTCATGTGTTTTTTGTCTTTGCAATAAATTTATTTGAAGATTATATTGGATAAAGATAATTAATAAGTGTGTGTGATAGAAAAGTTTTGAAATCTAGTAAAGACTTATTCCCCCCCCCCACCCCACTCTCAATCTTATTGTGTGTTCAATAATTATTATTATTGTTGAGTTCCTTTAGAATAAGCTTAACCACTTGATGAATATCTAGGTTGGAAAATGAAATGGACACAAAGTACCTAAGTTTTATGGAACAAACTATTCTTTTTGGAAGGTTGGGATGGAATCAGATTTGGACTCTATGTCATTTGGTATTTAGGAAGTAGTTAAGAAACCTTACGTTCCTTTGAATGGTGGTCCTTCTATACCAGATGACAACAAGTTGCATCAGAATAATACAAAGGCTTGAAAAACTATTATTAGTGGAATTAGTGATTAAAAGTTGATGAATTATGTCCTGCAAGTCTGCATATGAAATTTGGGAGAAGTTGAGTAGCATGTGTGTGTGTGTGTGTGTGTGATATCATTATATATACATATGGATATTTACATAAATGTGAGTACATATATAAATATAAATACAAACATAAATAAATAATAAACAAGAATATGCAAACAAAATAAAAAACAAGAAAATATAATTAAGAAATCACACAAATATGAAAACTAAAAGAATATAAAACAAATACAAGTCTCAGAGCTCCCAAAAAACACCGAACAAAAAAAGGAGAAGAAAAAATAAAATGAAAAGGAAAGAGAAGAGAGAATAAGCAAGGAGAAAATGAGCTAAGAAGAAAATGAGAAGAAGAGGCTAAAACAAAACCCCAAACCTGCATGAAAAAGAACACTCGAGACCGAGACCCTGAAAAGGGAAAAGGGGGAAAGATGAAAGAAGGGAAAGAAGATGAGCACGAACAAAGACAAGAGAACCCAAAAAAGGAGAGAAGGAGTGAACTCCAATGGCACATGACATGAGAAAGAAAAGAGAACTAAGGAGAAAGAAGGGAAGGCAAGGGAAAAAGAAAGAACAAAAGAGAAGAGAGGCACAAGAGCCTCGCCAGAAGGGAAACTAGGAGCAAGAGAATGGGGAAAGATGAGGAGAGAAAGAGACAACAAAGGAGCACTAGTGCGCAAGAACCAGACACCAAACAAGGAACCATGAGGAAGATATTCTACACGCACTAGGAAAAGGAAGGAACATTAGAAAACACAAAGAGAGGGAAAGGAGGAGAAAAATGGAAGGAAAAGGGAGGAGGGTATTAGAAAGCCAAAAAATAAAGGTAGGGCTAGAAGGAAGGGTTAGAACAGCGGAGATGCCTCAGGGAAGACAACAAAGGTTGCTAGGAAATACTAAGGCTCCATCCATCATCTCTATTAAGGTTGGATGAGTTATTGTTTATTTCAATTGACTCCTTGAGCTTCCTTTTGAAGAATATTTCCTCCTTGCACATGATTTGAGTGTCCTTTAAGAAGATATGGTTCTTAGTGGAAGAGGAATGCTCGGCTAGGGCTGATTTAAGAATACGCTCATGCTTGATATCAGCAGCATGCTATTTAATTTTGGTGTTGAAGGATCGACTATTTTCACCTATGTAGGGGGTGCCACAAGAATACATAACCTTATAGACCCCTGACTCTAAAAAGGAATTCCTAGAGTCTTTGAGAGGGGGGATGCAATTATTTAAGGTCTTCCATAACTTGAAGGAAACCCAAAGACCTTTTTTGACCAAAATCTTAGAGATATTTTGGGAGATCCCTACTACATAGGGAAGGGAAATAAATGGAGAAGTCACGGGAAGAGAGGGAGAGGGACTAGAGATGGAATGAAAGAAGGATCTAGATTGGCGAAAGGATCTATAGGTTCTTTTGTAATAATAACCATTACACTTTAATATACGACGATGATGGGTAAGCTAAAGGTTTAAGTTATCTTTGTCACAAATATGATAGGCTCTCAGAGCAAAGGTTTTGAGGATGCCAATTTTTTGGCTAGGGTGGTGGTGAAAGGAAGCATGAAGATAAAGGTCTGTGTGATTGGCCTTCCAAAAAATTCCATGACCAAGAGAGTCATCGTATTTTTTGTGGATCAATATATCAAGGAACGGTAAGCAATTATCTTATTCAATCTCTTTGGTGAAGATGCAAGGAAAAACATTGTTGAGGTGAGCATGAAAATCTTCTAGCCTATCGAGACCATGAGGCTAACAAACATTTGTATCATCCACATACCGCTTCCACCACTTAAGTTTAAGGGGAAAATATCACAAGGTGATTTCTACAAATTTTTCCACGTATAAGTTTATGATCACAGGACAAAAGGGGTGAACACATGGCCACACCGTCAACTTGCTGATAAATGACCCCTTGGAAATAAAATAAAGTTGAACATAAGCACAACTCCACAAGAGAGGCAACCTCAACATTGACCTTGCGCTTGAAAATCTTGATAGAATTAGGAATGGGCACCATGGTGAAGAGGGAAACAATGTCAAAGCTAACCAAAATGTCATTATTGTCACATCTAGTGTCCTTAATGAATTGGACAAAATGGTTAGATTTTTTGACATGGGATCCAACATTACCCACAAGAGGGGACAATAACTCAGTAAGGAAGGAAGTCAACTTGTAGGTTGGGGAACCAATAGTATCCACAATAGGTCTCAATGGAATGTTAGCTTTGTGGATTTTTTGAACCCCATAAATGTGAGGGGTTAACTCCCAGGCGGGTATAAGACTCTTCCTTGTGGCGTTATCAAAAGAAGAGTTGGAAATAGCCGATTCGACCTTCTTTAGACCAAAGAAGGAATGTTGACAGAATATTAAATAATATTTTTATCCAATTTTTCTTGAAAAGGCATTAATAAATGAAATTGTATTCATTTTATGTGAATAGTGGAATAAATCATAATGATGCATTTGACTTAATAGAAATTTAGATAATTAAATAATTAAAATTATTTAATTATAAATATATATAAGAATGTGAGGTAATTAACCAAAAAATTATTAGTTATTAGGAAAAAGACCAATTAATTAAATAATAAAATTATTTAATTTTAGTAAGGGGGAAGGTAGTTATTAGACAAAATTAGGAATGATTGGGAGAGATGAGGGACGATTGGGAGTTATTATGAGATGATGTAGAGGCACCATGTCAAACCATGTAAATATGGTCTTGAGTTTTAGTGTTTGGAGTTTTTTGTGATGTAATAAGCTCTTAATAGACCATTCCTTGTTAGTAAGCATCTCCATGGGTTCATTTAGTCTTTAAGATGTAATGTTGTGCAAAAAGATGCCAATATTTCCCTTATTGTCAAATTGATGAAATTTAGGTCTAGGAGGAGTATTTTGATATTGAGTCTTGTTATGAATGGGAATATGGTCTAGGAAGGCTATGGACCATGATTTTAGGTCATTTAGGATTCAATTGTGAAAGTTGGAGTCAAATTGTAAAATTGCACAAAACTTTATCATTGCAACTTTCTTACAAAAGTTGTTATAAGAGGAAAAAGGAAGTTGTTATGTTGGTTATGTTTCAAATATTAGTTCAAATTGGTTGGAAGGGGTTTCCTAACCTTAAATACACCCAGTGGCATTGACCAAATGGGGGTATAATGTAATATAATGGACATAAGCAATAAAATATTGATTGTTATACATTTTGAGCATTCTTGTGACTGTACCAGTGGATTGCACGACCTTATACTATGTCATTATGATCTGAGAATGATTGTGGAGTATAGAGAATTGTATTATCTTTCATTTTCATTTTTTTCATTGATTCTCATTAAGTATTATGAAAGTTATGACCATTTTAATGCCTCTAGTTTCCATATTTTTGGGTAACAGTCATGTTGCAGTGAATTGTATAGATTTATATGGGTGTTTATGATCTAAAAGTGTATGGTTGGATAGGGTATTGAATAAAATGTCATAAGCATCCAGTCTCAATGTTTTTTATGGTGTTTTAAGCAAGATGTGGCATTTTTACTATAACCAGGCATAAAACCCTTGCCAATGAGGGTTTGAACTCAAAATTAGTGATTTGAGGAACTTCCCACCAGTGAAATTTCATCTAAATTGGTAGAATGAAGGATTTAGTGATTCATAAAATGATTGCAACCTTCAAGAGTGGAAGGTAATGTTTTTTGTTTTCACTTCAATGATGCCCTAGTCTAATTTTCTTGTGATTTTGGCTTAAGAGACTGAACTGTAATGAGGGTTTTTGAAAATAAATTGAGAGTAGTCCTTACAAATCCTAGAAGTCATTGATTTAGTCTATTTGAGGTATATTTAAACCTTTGGAATACAAGTGGATGGTTTGGAAGAAAGTGATCTTATAGATGCTTTGTAAAATAGGGCTAATTAGGCCTAGAGGGGTAGTTTACCAGTTAATTGTTTGATGAAGTGTTACAAAGGAACCCTACTCAAGTTTTGGGTATGTTTTTAAGTGGCCAAATGGGTATCTGGATGTGTGATCATTTTTTAGAGATATTATTGACATCAAAAGTTATGCCTAGTTTTTCCATTGGCAAGGGCTATTGGGAATTGTGACTGGTTTGAGTGGGATGTCAAGGAAGTTGAAATATTATGGGTTTTAAGGGTTAATGGTTGGTTTATATCTACCATTTTAACATTTTCTAAGGTGTCTCAATGGTTGGATAGAGGTTTTGAAGCCTTGAAGCACTTTTGGATGTTTTGTGGCCTTATAGGGTCATTAGACCATTGTTAAGGAACCTTAAACTTGTAGAGGGTAAGAATGGAATGTTGGTCGGTAACTAAACGAAGAAAATTTCATATATGTTTTAATTATTGAAGTGTCAAGAAGCATTTCCTTGAGAGGGGAATGTTCTACATGGTTTCTTGTTTGGGTAACCTGGGAAGGTTATGAGCCCATTATTATCAAATATGCCTACATTGTGTTGATTTGAACCCTACATTTGCATCAATTGGTATTAGAGCATAGAAGGTCTGGGAAAAGTGAGTTGGAAGTGTGTGTTTATGTGTTGTATTGTTGCAGGTTGAAGAGATAACCTAGATATCAAGATGCTAGGTAGAGAAAAAGAGAAGAAACCTAGGTGAAGTGTCACAAAGACAAAGAGAAGCAAGGTGAAAGAAACTTTCTTGAAGAGAGATGGATTTATTGAAGATTTATTTGTAGGTTGAGGGTTCAAAACAGAAGAAACAAAAGAGGAAATAATAGGAAAAAAAAGAGAAATATGGAAAAATACAAGCCAAATAAAATGGAGATTGATCAAGAGATTAGAGAGTTGAGGCAAGTTGTGGAACAAATGAGAAAAGATATGGAGGGAATAGAAAAATGAATGGAACCTAAGATGGAAAGTTGGTACTTGTAAATAAGAAGATCTCATGGCCTATCAAAAATATTATTCAAAGAAGAAGAAGAAGAAGACAAGAAAGGACAGCAAAAATAAAGGAGTTAAGAAATGAAATGGTAAGTATACCTATGACTACTTTGACATCATCAAGCATTGAAGAAGTTCAAAAGGACAAAGTAGATATAGTTGTGGATGAATCTCCATGTCATTTTCAGTTGTTTGAGTCTGATTATCAAATTGAGCAAGTTAAAAGGTACATTGTTTTTTAGGTTGATGATAAAGTTGTTGATGAAGAATTACATACTGAGTTGTTTCAGTTAGATGTTTCCATATTATAGGGATCGCTAATGGAACATGAGAAACAAAATAAAGAATGCATTGCAGGTAATGGTACTGACCAAGTTGTTTTTGTGAATGAATTTGTTATTGTCCAAGTGTAGGTATCCACAGATGTACATAGAAAGAAGCTTATGCCATTTGACACACATCTTAGCAAGAGGCTAGTAAAACCAAAAGTTAAGATAAAGAAAATATTGTAACATTTCAAGGAGGGTGGATTACAAGGCTCCAAAGTTATCATACTGCTATTGTTGATTCAATGGGACTTGAATTTTCTTTTTAGGTCAGGTGTATGGTGTAGGGGCACCATGTCAAACCATGTAAATATGGTCTTGATTTTTAATGTTTGGAGTCTTTTGATATTTAATGAGCTCTTAATAGACCATTCCTTGTTAGTATTCATCTTAATGGGTTAATTTGGTCATTAAGATGTAATATTGTGCAAAAAGATGACAATGTTGCCCTTATTGTCAAATTGATAAAATTTGGGTCTAGAAGGAGTATTTTCATATGCATCTTTTTATGTGTTGGAATAGGGTCTGAAAAGGGTACTAGCCATTATTTAGGTCATTTAGGGGTCAATTGTGAAATTTAGAGTCAAATTGTAAAATTGCAAGAAAAGTTGTCATTGCAACTCTCTTGCAAAAGTTTCTCTAAGCGAACAAAGGAAGTTGTCATGTCGGTTATGTTTCAAAATTAGTTAAAAATGGTTGTAAGGGGTTTACCAACCTTAAATAAACAATGGCAGTGGCCAAATGGGGTTACAATGTAATGTAATGGATATTAAGAAATAAAACATTGTTTGTTCCATGTTTTGAGAATTCTTGTGACTATACCAGTGGATTGCATAGCCTTGTACTATGTCATTATGTTCTAAGAATGATTGTGAATGATAGATTATTGTATTATCTTTCTTTTTCATTTTTTTTCATTGGTTTTCATTAAGTATTATGAAAGTTATGACCATTTTAATGATTGTAATTTTTTTATTTTTGGGTAACATTCATGTTGCAGTGAATTGTATGGATTTGTATGAATGTTTTATGATATGAAAGTGGTATGGTTGGATAGGGTATTGAACAAACTTTCATATTCATTAGGCCTCATTGATTTTTATGGATTTTTAAGCAAGATATAGATTTTGTATTGTAATTAGGTATGAAACCCTGGTCAATGAGAGTTTGAACTCAAAATTAGTGATTTGAGACACTTCCCACTAGTGAAATTTCATCTAAATTGGTAGAATGAAGATTTTAGTGATGCATCAAAAGGATTTTTAACCTTCAGGAGTGGAAGGTAAATTTTTTTCATTTCAATGATGCCCTAGTCTGATTTTCTTGCGATTTTGGCTTAAGTGATTGAACTGTAATGAGGGTTTTGTAAAATAAATGGAGACTGGTCCTTAAAAATATTTTAATTTGATTATTCATTATATTTTAGGACTATTTAAACCTTTGGAATGCATGTGGATGGTTTTCAAGCCTATCGATGCTTTCTAAAATAGGGCTAATCGGGCCTGGAGGGGCAGTTTACCAATCAATTGTTTGATGAAGTGTTACAAAGCAACCCTACTCAAGTTTTGGGTGTGTTGTTAAGTGTCCAACTGGGTATCTATATGTGTGATAATTTTTTAGATATCTGTTGCCCCATTTTTGTTCTGCATATCTTTAGAGACAAATGGGTGTTTAGTGCATAGTAATGGTCTTGAAAACAATGTGCAAGTCATGAGTCTAAGTCTAGTTATTCCCTTTAGGCTAGGGAAACATTTATCGGATTTCCCCAAATTACCTTCTCCTTTGTAAGCCGAGGGTTCTTATCCGATATCATGTCATATCAGGTAGGTTAAGCTCCCAAATCTGATAAAGGTCATGATTCGGAGGTTTCTAACATTGATTTTATGTGATTTTGGAATCTTTGTCTTTGATACTTCATTTTGTCTCATCGGTGGAAAATTGGTTTCGGGCTTCTCCCTGGCAGATAACCACCTGCAGAGTGTGTTTTTCGCAGATGACAATTTCAAAAGTCTCAGTGGTCAGTGGATTTTGAAAATAGATAAGTTGGGGCTAGAAGTATTATTGCACTCAAAACAAATCCATGCAAGCTAGAAGAAGGATCAAGTGATGAAGAATCTAAGATCAAATCTTATCGGCGGAAAGTAGCATCTCCGCTACTCCAACAGGTGGGTTTTGACTAGTAGGATGCATTTTCTGCCAGATTGTTATACGCGAGATTTATGAAGAAAAATCAACATGTGAGGAGACTTAAAGCATAAAGAAAGTAGATAAAACCGTCATATATCATTTTAGCATTGTAACAAGTTAAAATTACTCCCTTGGCAGACTTCTGGGTAGGAAGTGCTCCAAAAACATTTCTCTGCCCAAAGGGAAGCTGAAAAGTAATTATTTGTTGTCTCCAAAAAGGTATCGTTATTCTTATCTAAGGTGAAAAGATGTTTCTTAATGGCCCATAGAGGTAAAGTAATTAATTCAAATAAATTTGTTTTACTTCATAACAAAAAATTTCATAAATGCTTAAGTCTTTTTACTCATGTGGCGCGGGAAGTCGGTCGTTAACGGTACAAAGTTGGAATTTGTAAAATCAGTGAAGTATTGCGAACAAGAATTACCATATGTTTGTCAAATTGTCTGAACTTAAACCCCTGGCGATAAGTTGTTCCTTGCTTTCATATTCCTGAGATAGATTCTTGGTCCCTGATTCAAGTCAATCAAAATATGGCCACCAGATTTATGGGATTTAATGGAATCAATGGTATCTCTTCTGAATGGCATAAAATCATGGATACTTCTCTGAGGTTCTTCAACATGTAGAACTTTCATAGCAGATTGAATGCATAAAGAATACATCCCATTACTGAGAAACTGGAGGAGAGTGAATTAGTAGAACCCGTTATCTTTCCTGTTGTGATTCAGGCTCTAGAGCTTGTTCGAGAATGCATAGCCCGCTATAATCTAGATACCAAGCAAATTCTCTTGCCCAACAACACAGTGCTACTCTCTATTGATCGAGACTTTGTCTAGAACTCCCTTATATTCTAGAGCAAGTTGAATACTCAGAGATGACATACAGCCGGGCAGTTACTGAGTATGGAGCAAAGAAGATTGTGTGGAAGAAATAAATAATGAAAACATGGTTCCAGGAGTCAAGGAGCGCCAAGGGAAAGTTTCCCAAAACACTATACGGCATGAACTTGAAGCCAGAAATTGTAGACATCCTGGTATTGCTTCACAGGATCAGAGGTGAGAGTGATGCACTTAATTTCATTGAGTGCCATTTCTTCCTGGTTCAGGTGATTTTATCTCAGCATAATTTCATTGATTAGGCTCACATGGTAAGTGAAAATATTTCAAATGCCCTAAATAGAGATCAGCATCAGAACAAGTTCTATATGTCCTCATTTTTGTTATATATCTTAGCTACAATTCAAATTTGGCCAGGACTTCCTAGGCTAGAAGAATTCTGAGAAGATGTTAAGAGTTACAAATTCTTCCCTTATTTGCAATTACATAACAGTTATACTGAGTATCTAAAACTTAATGATGCATTCACAATAAAACTATGAAGGGAGTTACAAGGTTTCCCAAAAAGGAGATTTTCTCTAGAAGCCATGGCATTTATCAGCCAATTTGGAGCTAATTTTATCCAATTTGCAAATTTCTCATACATCTATCTTGCAGGATTTAATGATTTCCCTTTGAAGCTGCACAGGTATCCCGATGACATGATCGTGCTAGTTGAGGTGATGAGGTAGGTATTCCAAGTGAGCCTGATCTGTGTAGGTGCTAGGAAGAAAGGCTATGATTTCCCAATGACTATTGGAGTCTACAATTTTGTGTCTCAATCTGATGCAAAGAATGTTTTGAAAGCATTATCAAAGAAGTTTCAATTGGAAACATATGATGTTCTGAGGCCCCAGTATGATCCTATGAACTATGCCTCAGATTACTTGCAAATGGGTCACACCATTTATCACATCGATGAAATAGAAGACTATTGGGCCAACTACAAAGATGATCTAGAAAGCAGGGATAGATTCTATGCAAGATTAACTATTGAACAAATCAAAAGGTTCAAAGTTAAGATCATAGTTGAAGGCATAGAAGATGATGGCCACCATATGTATGATGATACATACATAGAGAAGTCTAAACCCCTTCATATAAGCTCTGAACCCATGCTAGGTCAAGCCATTGATGACTTTTAGACCTTGATGGGTGGGATCTACAAAAGGAAAGAGTAGTGGATCCAATGGATGGCGGGTAGAAGCAAGAGGTCGGAAAGGAAGCCTCCTTCTTAAAAAACTCCTACAAAAGTGATCGGGAGTACTCCTGCATCATCCTCAGCCACTATTCTGACCGTAGCCAAGGAGCTAGTTTAACCAGCAGGTGGAGGTGATGAGCCTCCTGAAAAGATGATTCCATTGGACAAGACATGTGGAGAAGGCTCGCCTCCTGTCATTGGCTCAATAGAAGAAGTTGTTTCTACAGACCTGGTCAAGCCTATGGATGAGCCTATTATAAATATAGAAAAAGAGAAACCAGTTACAACCAGCACTTTGAGTACACAATTTGACACCTCGATCCAAGATACTCCAAGGCGAGCGTCCCCTGTTATAGTAGAAGTGGGTGAAGATAGTTCTATCACTGCAGCCACATAATCAGATGAAGAGGTTGGAAAGCAACAGAAAGTTTCTCAATTCACTAAATTAGTTTCCTCCTCTCCTACTTCAGTAAATCCATTTGCTTCCAGACCTAAATCTACTCCTTTGGTCATCAGGAAGTTGTTCATAGAAGAATTGGTCTCTGCCACCAAAGTTACTAGTGCGGAGTCTTGGATAGAGAACACTCTAGAATGCAAGAGGAAGAGGATAGAAGAAGGAGCTCCCAGCAAGGATACTCTTTCATGGGCCTTACAATCTAGTACCACTGTGAGCAAGGTGAAGAAAACAAAGACATTGTCTACTTTAGGCCAAGATCCAGAAACAAGGCACTTCACCATGGAGGTAGTGAAACCCGCAAAAGAAGGCAAGATCGAGGATTTAACCACCTCTAATTTTGAGTTATAGTCATTTGATATGAGATTGGCTCATCATGATACTAAAGTGGATTGGTGGAAATCCACTAATATTGTAATTGAAGAAGAGCTTGAGGTGCTCAAGACTGCTAAACTCCAACTTAAAGCAGAAGTCGCTGAACTAACTAACTTTATCAGGCAGTTAGCTATTCCAGTTGCAAGCATTCCTAGTTCCCAAACCACTTTCAACCCCAATGTTGCAGAGAATCAAGCCATCATAGCCAAGTTGCAAGAAGACAGACACTTTGGGTAGATTGGTAAAAGATGGATCAAGAGGCTCAAATCTGAACGGCTTGTAGTTATTGAGCAGTCGGGTGATACTCTCCTAAAGTTGGAGAAGGGCAAAAATAGCATTGATAAGAATTTGTAGACTCTCACGTCAAAAAGGGTGAAGTGTCAAGAATGCATAGTAATGTTGCATGTAGTAGTTAAAATGAAGACTAAAGAGGAAATAAAGGCCAAGATCTTGCAGAAAGGAGATGAGCCTTTAATTGAATGGCTCCAAAGCCTAGAATTTAAGACTGGGATAATCATCCAAGCCGAAAGAGGGTTGCAACAGACAGATGTCAAAATCAAAGAAGAATAGAACATAGATTTTAAACTCCTTCAGGGTCTTCACACGGAGTCACAAAAAAGTGGCCAAGGAAAGGAAATGATCAGAGTGACTAACATGCAGAAGTATTTCTCTGATTATATAGATAAATTGGCAGAATAGTTTTCCTCTCACTTGGATAAGGTGTCGGAACTCCAATAGTTGAGTGGGTGCATCTATAAAGCCATGGAAGGGCTGAAAGATTGGGTAGATGTGGTTAAGATTCTTGACAAAGATCATTCCTGATGGCTCATAAGATATACCAATGTCCATATCAATAGACATGAAGATCTTGTTATGATCATCACAGCTGTCACCACCTATAGGGCGAAAATAGATAAGGGGAAGAAAAAAGAAGTATAAATATATTCCCTCTTGTACTAAATTTTGATAGAGATTGTAACGGATAAATGTTTTTTTATCATTTCTGGTTAGGGAAGTTGAACCATTTTGGTTACCCCCTTTTTTGTAATGGTCAAACTCTGAAAATCTATATGTACTATTTTGAAAATCAATACAAAGGTCGGCTAAATTTCTTTGTGAAGAAATTCATTTTTGCTAAGTCAAATTTGTTTATGTCTTAATGCCAATATTTTAACTATTCCATTGCATTTATATTTCTATCAATTTCAATGTTTCTTTAAATTGGATTTACATCTCAAGACTAAACTGAGGTTCAGTATTATGATTTGATATAGTTAAATGAGGGAAATTTTGGGTGTCACCCATAGATTATGAGAAACGTTCTTATGAAATAGATTGGTTCATTTTCGTTATGTTATCATTGATATTTTATTTTCATGTTCGCATCTTCATTATCAATTCTTGCATTACCAATCTTGGGATCTTATATAATTTATAAAGTCTTAAAATTGGCTAGATAGAAAGCTGAACCTATTTTCCTGAACTAGTTCCTGTCTAGGCCTAGTTCGGATTACCTCTTCTATTCTCAGGTTAAGAACAAAACCCCATTAAGTTAGGAAAGGAAAAAATTCATTGAAGATTAATCACTTAAGGGAGTTGTACCTTCAAATTTAGAGGGAAATTAGTCATTCAGTTACATTTCCCAACTGTTGTATTTGATTTTTCTTTAATATTTGGGCATTTTAGAGTTGAAGTGAAAAAGAACAATCTGTTTACCAAATTATTTTTGGCGACTTGATAGGGAGATGAATAGTTGCTAGATCAGAAGCAATATCATGAGGAAAGATGGTACTTCCCCATGAAAATTTGATTCCTTTGTTTCATCCAAACCTTGGATTCCAAGACGATCAAGAGGATATCATTTCCTCACTAAATACTTTTGTATGGAGACACAGAAAAAATACTGAGCATTATAGAAACGCTAGTCAAGTGCTCAAACAAGAAGAAGTAAGAGTAGAAGCACTTGAACAGGCCATTCAAATGAGGAATTTATGAAGAGTACAATGCCAGGTAGAGTGTGAGGCTAAATTGCCAAATTAGTGGAAAGCCTGGAGCCTAAAATATTTATTAGAAGTATAAGGAAAGAAGGTGGTATAGACCCAGTCTTTGAGAGACTTGCAAAGATTGACTTTTATCTGCTTGAAGTACCTCGTCAAAGGGACATAAATACTAAGAGAAAAAGTAGGCCTCCTTCACCTCCCAAAAAATCATCCCTTTTGTCTACCACTTGTCAAGTGCTAACCTTGCATGGAGTAGTTGCATCTCCTATTGGAAACCTAACATCTTATTTACCTTAGGAAGTTATGGCAATCCCTTGGGCCACCCCAGTTGGTCCTCTATAGTTAGCAACATATAACCCACTTCCCTTAGGGTCAAGGAAGAATTTTCCCAAATTCTCCAGAGATGTGAAAGTATCTACAGATGAACAGATTGTTGCTTTCTTTGCAACCATTAATATATTAGTAGTACGAGAGGAGGATGTTGCAGTCAGGTTATTTGTTGAGACCCTTTTTGAGGGTGCATCAGATTGGTTTCATCGTTCTCCCATCTCTTCTATTATGGATTGGGCTTCCATGAGAACGACTTTTGAAAGAAGGTTTAAAACTGCTGAAGATGAGCATACTTTGTTAACACAATTGACTTCTATCAAAAAAGAGCCTTCAATAAGCATGACAGATTTTGTTGCTAAATTTAACAAGCTAGTTAAATGTATCCCAGCATCTAATCAGCCTACTGCAGGTAATTTGAAAACATTTTTTATAAGTGCTATGCCACCTGATATCAGCTATGTTTTAAGAAGGACAAACCCAACCAATTTAGATCTCGCCTAGAGGACTGTTGAAGAGTTAGAGATCACATGATCTCGACAGGGAAGCGGAAATGAGAGATACAAATTTAGACCAGTACTAGTAATGCCACATCATCAGATGAGATGATCCAAAAATTATCTAATGAGTTCATTTCAAAAGGCAACTTCCCAGATTTAGCAATCCTTACCAGTGGAATTTTCAAGATCAACCTAGAAGAAATGGTGATATGAGGAATATTGATGGAAAAACATTACAATTGACTGCTCCTCAACACAGGCTATCCATAGAAGCTCCTCCCAAAAGGGGAAACATGTGTGTTTTTCACCTAACAATAGATCATGATGGAGAAAGCTTCCCCGATGTAGCTCGTGCCTGGCAGATGCATCAAATAGATGAATGGAATGTTGGAGTATATGGAGCTGAATTAGATTTGTGCTCACATGGCAACTCTGAAAACTTATTTTTTGAGTATGTATCAGATTTAGAAAAAGATGTGGCATGTTATACTACTATAGATAGGACATCTTATGCAGTATTATCCTGGAATCAGAAAGATAAAGCCCCTGTTTCCACACCTCCACCAAGAGGTAACAAGGCATCCTCTTCTTTCTCTAAAGATGACAACCAAGGAGTAATATTTTTGCAACCGGGTAAGGAAAAAAATTCTTTTGACATTATTCAATTCTGTAAAGATTCAAGAATTCTGATTTCTCCCATGGACTATCTTAAATCTGATCCTATAGAGTTTCAAAAAATAGTGGACTTTTGTAAAGCAGGGACCCAAGATTTAAATCAAAATGTCATAGCTTCAATAGAAGAAGAGTCTATTTTGACAGGTCTATTTGAATAGGGAGAGTCATCAGTTTTGGCTACTTCCCTTGGGAGAAAGCCTGACCCTTTCTATGTGTCGTTGTTTATAAATGGTTACAAGTTGAGTAATTGCATAATAGACTCTAGTGCCTTGGACAATGTGATACCATCAACTGTAGCTAAGGCTTTAGGTCTCACTCTATGGATGCTAAAGAGGTCCCTTTGATTGGGAAAATCAAAGATACCCAAGTGGCTTTAGCAACACACCCCGAGAAGAGAATGTTGTTAACTATATTGGTTGTTGATATACCTGATAGTTACAGTTTGTTGTTAAGAAGGATTTTTTGTAGGGATCTAGGAGGAGAAATAAAGTTGGATTGGTCTCAAGCTTTGATCCCAGTAGGTAACAAAAAGATAAAATTGGTTCCTAAAGAGAAAGAAAAGTTCACAGTACTAAAATCTGATGACCCTAAAGCCTAAATTTTGTACCAAGAATTAGAGTTTGGTAACTACATGTTATTCATAGATAATCATGACAAGGAAGCCAAACCTCGAGAAGAGAAAAATCAGCCTTCCGCTAAAGAAACATCACCACAAATTTGGACTCTTGAGTTCGATGGTAGCTGTGCATTGTCAGGATCCAGTGCAGGCGTAGTCTTAATATCACCAGATGGATAATGTGAGCCCATGGATTACAAATTGGAGTTAGGGAACACTAATAACATAGCAGAGTATGAGGCCCTGCTTCTAGGAATTATTGCTGCAAAAGAGAGAGGTGTGAAAATCCTAAGAGCTTGAGGTGATACTAGGTTAATTGTGCGCCAAGTTAAAAATCAATACTCTGTGAAGAATCATAGATTAAAAAACTATAGGAACAGGGTATGGGATGAAACTAAGCCCTTAGATGCATTCTTTATTGAATCTATGCCAAGAGAGTTGAATTCTAAGGCACACTCCTTAGCAGTATCAGCCTCATTGCTCCTCCCTCATCCAGATTTCAAGGATAAGAAATATCAAATAGAAGTGGTGTATAGACCATCTATACCTGACAATGTAGAAGATTGGCAGGTGTTTGAAGATTATCATAATCTCCTTATCTTTTTAGAGAGCGACGGTGACTTTCATAAGAATACTCCTGGTAGTCATAAAGGAGATTATCGTGACAATCAAAGGAAAGATAAGTCGGGTATCATTCAATTGCAAGGTAATATTATTCCTCCTCATTTGGTTACACTCAAAAAAAAATTCAAAAGACATGATACCTTTGTTAAAAAGAAGACGATCGAGAGGGGTCCTACCACTGGCAAATATGAAGGAATAAACATTGGAAGTGAGAAAGACCCTAAGATGATCAACATTGGGAAATGATGTACTAAGGAAGAAAGGAAAGAAGCTAGATTACTTTTCCTAGAATACCAAGATGTCTTCGCATGGAGTTATGAAGATTTAAAAAGCTTCATGGATAGAAAATTAAACATCAAATTCCTCTAAAACCCAACATTGTTCCATTTAGACAAAAACAAAGAAATTATAATCCCAAGGTTGATGATGTGATATTCAGGGAAGTTGATAAAATGCTAAAGGCTAAGATCATATATCATATCCATCATTCAACCTGGGTAGAAAATATAGTGCCTATGAGAAAGAAAAATGGGGAAATAAGAATTTGCATGGACTTTATAAACCTTAATCAATCTTCCTTGAAAGATAATTATGATCTTCCCAACATGGATCACCTATTGCAGACCGTGGATGGAGATGATATGATGTCCATGTTGGATGGCTTCTCGGGGTACAAAAAAATAGAGGTGGAAAAAGAAGATCAACACAAGACAACCTTCACTACTCCATGGGGTACATTTGCTTATCATAGAGTGCCATTTGGGTTAACCAACAATGGGGCTACCTTTCAGAGAGGTATGGATCTTTCCTTTAGTGATATGAAAAATAAAATAATTGGTATGTATCTGGATGATCTTACGGTGTTTTATAGAAAAAGAATAGATCACATAAAGGATTTGAGGAGAGTGTTGCAAAGGTGTAGAGAAGACGGGATTTCTTTAAATCCCAAGAAGTCAGTCTTCTGTGTGACAGAAGGTAAATTACTGGGACACATTGTTTCTCAAGAAGGTATAAGAATCGATCTAGAAAGGGTTAGGGCAATCCAGCAACTGAGCTTACCCATAAACAAGACTAGAGTAAAATCATTCTTTGGTTAGGTAAATTTTCTCAGAAGGTTTGTTCCATATTTTTTAGAAATTACAAAATGTATAGTGGATATGATGAAAGGGAATGTGAATTTTAAATGGAATGACCCTAGCAAAAAAGCCTTCAAAAATATTAAGAATGCCATAGCCAATGCTCCAATATTGTGTCACCCAAATTACAAGGAAGATTTTATAATTTATTGTTACTCCTCTGAGCATACTTTGTCAACTATTCTCGTGAAAGGAAATGAGGAAGGGGTTCAAGCCCCTATCGCC
The DNA here is from genome assembly GCA_018584345.1 of Thuja plicata. NCBI lineage: Eukaryota > Viridiplantae > Streptophyta > Pinopsida > Cupressales > Cupressaceae > Thuja > Thuja plicata. Next base: position 176,388 of record MU227928.1, read on the forward strand.
TTTATGAGCACACCTCTGAAATATCATGAGTTGAAATACTCTCAGACTAAGAAACATGCTTTCACAGTAGTAAAGGCTTTAAAGAATTTCAGATTCTATATTTTACACTCTCACTCCCTTGTATATGTGCCTGACATCGCAGTAAAAAGTGTATTAACTCAACAAGACATGGGATGTAATAATAGAGGAGGATGGGTGGCTAAGACATGGGAATATGACATAGAACTCAAACCCACCAAGTTGGTGAGAGGAAATGCACTATGCAAATCAATAGCGGAAAATAAAGTGGGTGAAGATCCTGAAGCGACACAATTGGTTTTGGCAGTAAGTATGCAAGACCCATGGTTCAAAAATATTGTATATTTTCTAGTGTATGGTGAGTGCCCCGAAGGGTTGACTCCAAAACAAAGAATATATTTAAAGTTGAAAGCCTCTAAATATGTTATTTGGGAGGATAGGTTGTATAAGAGGTCTATAGATGGGACTTTCCTCTAGTGTGTAGACAAACAACAACAGGAAAAATTGTTGAAGGTGTTCCATGACAAAGCTTGTGGGGGACACTTCTCTTCATCGGTTACTACATCAAAATATTAAGACAATGCTATTATTGGTCAGGAATGTTTAAGGATGCATATCATTAGGTTGCAAGATGTGAGAAGTGCAAAATATTTACTGGAAAGCCACAGCTAGTAACTCTTCCCCTTAGAATAGTGATCATTGAAGGTCCCTTCCAACAATGGGGTCTTGATTTTATTGGCCCTATAAACCCCAAATCCAGTTCGGGTCACACCTATATAATCACTTCAACAGACTACTTCATGAAATGGGTGGAGGCGAAAGAAACTAAGAGAACTACTTCCAAAGTAGTATGTGAGTTTATTAAAGAAAACATCCTGGTAAGGTTTGGTGTACCTATTAAGTTAGTAATGGATGATGCCAAATATTTTTATTCTTGGGAAATTATTGAATTTTTTTTTAAGCATGGAATTATGATCATTCATTCATCTGACTATTTCCCACAAGGAAATAGTTAGGTTGAATCTAGCAACAAGACCTTGGTAAACATTATGAAAAAGCTTGTGGAAGATAATCAAAGAACTTGGCATAAGAAAATCCATGAAGCACTCTGGGAAGATAGGGTGACCCCCAAAAGAGCTATTGGTATTTCCATCTTTGAGTAGGTCTATGGAATTGAGGCCAGTCTTTCATTGTTGTTGGAATTGGCAACTTGAAAATTGAGGACAATAGTAGAAGATGGCATATATGATGATGGTTTAGAAAAAAGAATCCTATATTTAAACAAGATTGAAGAGGAAAGAGAGAAAATGATAGATCACATTACACAACATCAAATGCATGTGAAGAATTTGTTTGACAAGAAGAGAAGACCTCAGAAATTCATGGAAGGAGATATGGTGTTTCTATGGGACAAATGCAGGGCACCTAAAGGTATGCATGGAAAATTTGAGACGTTGTGGAAAGGGCCTTTCAAGATCCATTAGGCATTTGAGAAGAATTCTTTTAAGTTAACTTATCTAGATGGTGAGGCACTTCCTCTAACATACAATGGTCAAGACTTGAAGCTGTACCAGATCTGAATCTAAAATAGGTAACCCCTATATTGTACAATAGTTACATTTAATCCTTGTTTTTGTTTTCCTTAGTTAGGTTTCCTTTCCTTGCTTCCTTTCTATGTTTTTCCTTAGTTTTGTTGTGAGCCGCCTTTTTATTGACCTGTGCGAAACCAGAGACTTGAGTTCCTTGCTTGAACATGTGAATGTCCAGGTCCCTAGACAAAGCCAGTTATTGCCCTATTTTTGTTCTGCATATCTTTAGAGACAAATGGATGTTTAGTGTGTAGTAATGGTCTTGAAAACATTGTGAAAGTCATGAGTCTAAGTCTAGTTATACCGTTTAGGCTAGGGAAACCTTTATCGGAATTTCCCAAATTACCTTCTCCTTTGTAAGCCGAGGGTTTTTATCTGAGATTATGTCATATTGGGTAGGTTAAGCTCCCAAATTTGATAAAGGTCACAATTCGGAGGTTTCTAACTTTGACTTTATGTGATTTTGGAATCTTTAGCTTTGATACTTCATTTTGTCTCATCGGCGGAAAATTGGTTCCGGGCTTCTCCCTAACGGATAACCACCTACAGAGTGCATTTTTCATTGATGACAATTTCAAAAGTCTCAGCGGTCAATGGAGTTTTAAAATAGATAATTTGGGGCTAGAAAGATTATTGCACTCAAAACAAATCCCTGCGGGCTAGAAGAAGGATCAAGTGACGAAGAATCTAAGATCAAAGTTTATCGACGGAAAAGCAAAAAGTAGCATCTTTGCTACTCCAACAGGTGGGTTTTGACTCGTAGGATGCATTTTCTGCCAGATTATTATACGTGAGATTTATGAAGAAAAATCAACATGCGAGGAGACTTAAAGTGTAAAGAAAGTAGATCAAACCATCATATACCATTTTAGCATTGTAACAAAAACATTTCTGGGTAGGAGTGCTCCAAAAATATTTCTCCGCCCAAAGCGAAGCGGAAAATTAATTATCCATTGTCTCCAGAAAGCTACCATTATTCTTATCTAAGGTGAAAAGATGTTTCTTAACGACCTGTAGAGGTAAATTAATTAATTCAAATAAATCAGTTTTACTTCATAACGGCCTTTTTCATAAATGCTTAAGTCTTTTCACTCATGTGGCATGGGAAGTTGGCCGTTAATGGTAAAAAGTTGGAAGTTATAAAATCAGTGAAGTATTGTGAACAAGAATTACCATCTATTTGTCAAATTGTCAGAACTAAAACCCTTAGCGAAAATTTGTTCCTTGCTTTCATATTCCTAAGATAGATTCTTGGTCCTTGATTTAAGTCAACCAAAATATGGCCACCAGATTTATGGGGTTTGATGGGATGAATGGTATCTCTTCCGAATGGCATAAAATCATGGATACTTCTCTGAGGTTCTTCGACATACAGATATTTCATAGCAGATTGAATGCATAAAGAATACATCTCATTACCGAGAAACTGAAGGAGAGTGGATTAGTCAAATCCATTGGCTTTCCTGTTACGATTCAACCTCCACAGCTTGTTCGAGAATGTATAGCCTACTATAATCCGAACACTAAGAAAATTCTCTTGCCCAATGACACGGTGCTACTCTGTATTGATTGAGACTCCGTCTAGAACTCGCTTCATATTTTAGAGCAAGCTGAATACTCAGAGATTACATACAGTCTGGCAGTTACTGAGTATGGAGAAAAGAAGATTGTGTTGAAGAAGGAAATAATGAAAACATGGTTCAAGGAGTCGAGGAACGCCAAGGGAAAGTTTCCCAAAACACTATGTGATACAAACCTGAAGCCAAAAATTGTAGACATCCTGGTATTGCTTCACACGATAAGAGGTGAGAGTGATGCACTTAATTTTGTTGAGCACCATTTCTTCTTGGTTCGGGTATTTTATCTTAGCATAATTTCATTGATTGGGCTTACATGGTAAGTGAAAATATTTCAAATGCCCTAAATAGAGATAAAAATCAGAATGAGTTCTATATGTCCTCAATTTTGTTGTATATCTTAGCTACAATTCAAATTTGGCCAGCACTTCCTAGGCTAGAAGAATTCCTGAAAGATGTTAAGAGTTACAAATTCTTCCCATGTTTGCAATTACATAACAGTTATATTGAGTATCTCAAAGTTAATGATGCATTCACAATGAGACTATGTAGGGAGTTACAAAGGTTTCCCAGAAAGGAGATTTTCTCTGGAAGCCATGGCATTTATCAGCTAATTTGTAGCTTATTTTATCTAATTTGTGAATTTCTCATACATCCATTTTGCAGGATTCGATGATTTCCCTTTGAAGCTGCCCAGGTATCCCGCCGATATGATTGTGCTAGTTGAGGTGATGAGGCAAGAAGTCCAAGTGAACCTGATATGTGCAAGCACCATGAAGAAAGGCTATGATTTCCCAATGACTATTGGAGCCTATAGTTGTGCATCTCAGTCTGATGCAAAGAATGGTTTGAAATAATTCTCAAAGAAGTTTCAATTGGAAACATATGATGTTCTGAGGCCCCATTATGATCCTGTGAACTATGCTCGAGATTACTTGCAAATGGGTCACACCATTCATCACATCGATGACATAAAAGACTATTGGGCCAATTGCAAAGATGATCTAGAAAGCAGGGATAGATTCTATGCAAGATTAACTATTGAACAAATTAAAAGGTTCAAAGTTAAGATCATAGTTGAAGGCATAGAAGATGATAGCCATCATATGTATGATGATACATACATAGAGAAGATTAAGCACCTTCCTATAAGCTCTGAACCCATGCTAGGTCAAGTCATTGATGACTTGCAGAGCTTGATGGGTGGGATCTACAAAAGGACATAGAAGTGGATCCAATGGACAGCGGGTAGAATGAAGAGGTCAAAAAGGAAACCTCCTTCCCAAAAAAATCCTACAAAAGTGACCAGGAGTACGCTTGCATCATCCTCAATGACTGTCTGAACCATAGCCAAGGAGCTAGTTCAACCAGCAGGTGGAGGTGATGATCCTCATGAAAAGATGATTCCATTGGACAACACATGCGGAGACGGCTCACCTCCTATCATTGGCTCAATAGAGGAAGTTGTTTCTATAGACCCGGTCAAGCCTACAGTTGAGCCTGTTAAAAATATAGAAATAGAGCAACCAATTACAACCATCACTTTGGGTACACAAGGAGACACCTCGATCCAAGATACTTCAAGGCGAGGGTCCCCTGTTACAATAGAAGTGGGTGAAGATAGTTCCAGCACTGCAGCCACATAATCAGATGAAGAGGTTGGAAAGAAAAAAAAAGTTGCTCAAGTCACTAAATCATTTTCCTCCTCTCCTACTTTAGTAGATCTATTTGCTTCTAGACCTAAATCTACTCCTCCGGTCATCAGGAAGTTGTTCATAGAAGAATTGGTCTCTGCCACCAAAGTTACTAGTGCAGAGTATTGGATAGAGAACACTCTAGAACGCAAGAGGAAGAGGATAGAAGAAGGAGCTCCCAGCAAGGATACTCTTTCATGGGCCTTACAATCCAGTACCACCATGAGAAAGGTGAAGAAAGCAAAGACATTATCTACATTAAGCCGAGATCCAGAAACAAGGCACTTCACCATGGAGGTAGCAAAGCCCTCAAAAGAAGGCAGGATCGAGGATTTAACCACCTCCAATTTTGAGCTACAGTCATTTGATATGGGATTAGCTCGTCATGATACTAAATTGGATTTTTGGAAATCCACTAATATTGTAATTGAAGAAGAGCTTGAGGAGCTCAAGACTGCTAAAGTCTAACTTAAAGCAGAAGTCATTGAACTAACTCACTTTATCAGGCAGTTAGTTACTCCAGTTGCAAGAATTCCTAGTGCCCAAACCACTTTCGACCCCAATGCTATAGAGAATCAAGCCATCATAGCCAAGTTTCAAGAAGACAGACACTTTGGGTAGATTGGTAAAAGATGGATCGAGAGGCTCAAATCTGAAGGGCTTGTAGTTATTGAGCAGCTGGGTGATACTCTCCTAAAGTTGGAGAAGGAGAGAAATAACATTGATAAGGATTTGTAGAATCTCAAGTCAGAAAGGGTGAAGTGTCAAGAATGCATAGTAATGTTGCATGTAGTAGTCAAAATGAAGACCAAAGAGGCGATAAAGGCTAAGATCTTGTAGAAAGGAGATGAGTCTTTAATTGAATGGCTCCAAAGCCTGGAATTTAAGACTGAGATGATCATCCAAGCCGAAGGAGGGTTGCAACAGACAGATGTCAAAATCAAAGAAGAACAGAATAGAGATTTTAAACTCCTTCAGGGTCTTCACATGGAGTCACAGACAAGTGGTCAAGGAAAGGAAATGATCGGAGTGACTAACATGCATAAGTCTTTCTCCGATTATATAGATAAATTGGCAGAACAACCTTCCTCTCACTTGGATAAGGTGTTGGAACTCCAACAGTTGATTGGGTGCATCTATAAATCCATGGAAGAGCTGAAAGATTGAGTAGATGCGGTTAAGATTCTGGCCAAAAACCATTTCCGATGGCTCATCAGATATACCAATGTCCATATCAATAGACATGAAGAGCTTGTTCCGATCATCACAGCTGTCACCGCCTATAGGGAAAAATAGATAAGGGGAATAAAGCGAAAGTATAAATATATTCCCTCTTATACTAAATTTTGATAGATCTTGTAACAGATAAACATTTTTTTACCATTTCTGGTTAGGGAAGTTGAACTGCTTTGGTTACCCCCTTTTTTGTAATGGTCAAACTCTGAAGATCTATATGTACTATTTTGAAAATCAATACAAGGTCGGATAAATTTTGGTGTGAAGAACTTTATTTTTTTTTAGTCAAATGCATTTATGTCTGAATGCCAATGTTTTAACTATTCCATTGCATTTATCTTTCTGTCAATTTTAATGTTTCTTTAAATTGGATTTACAGTTCAAGATTAAACCGAGGTTTTGTATTATGATTTGATACAGTTAATTGAGGAAAATTTTGGGTGTCACCCATAGATTATGAGAAACGTTCTTATGAAATAGATTGGTTCATTTCTATTATGTTATCATTGATCTTTTAGTTTCATGTTTGCATCTTCATTATCAGTTCCTACATTACCAATCTTGGGATCTTATATGATTTATAAAGTCTTAAAATGGGCTAGATAGAAAGTTGAACCTATTTGCCTGAACTAGTTCCTATCTAGGCCTAGTTTGGATTACCTCTTCTATTCTCAGGTTAAGAACAAACCCCCATTAATTTAGGAAAGGACAAAATTCATTGAAGATTAATCACTTAAGGGAGTTGTACCTTCAAATTCAGAGGGAACTTAGTCATTCAATTACATTTCCCAACTGTTGTATTCAATTGTTTCTTTAATATTTAGGCATTTTAGAGTTGAAGTGAAAAATAACAATCTATTTACCAACAATATCTTATTGGCATCAAAAGTTATGCTTAAATTTTCCATTGGCAAGGGCTACTAGGGAATTGTGACTAGTTTGAGTGGGATGTCAAGCATGTTGGAAGATTCTATGTTTTGGGGGTTAATGGTTGGTCTGTATCTATCATTTTAATATTTTCCAAGGTTTCTTAATGGTTGGATAAAGGCTCAGAAGCCTCGAAGCACTTTTGGATGTTTTGTGGCCTTATAGGGTCATTACACCATTATGAAGGAACCTTAAACTTGTAGAGGGTAAGAATGGAATATTGGTTGGTAAATAAATAAAGAAACGTTCATGTATGTCTAAAGTATTGAAGCATATACTTGAGAGGGGAATGTTCTACATGGTTTCTTGTTTGGGTAAATGGAGATTTATGAGCTCGTTATTAGGAAATATACCTACATTGTGTTGTTTTGAACCCTACCTCTACATCCTAAAATATTAGGAATGATTAGGTGTGATTAGAAAGTGATTAGGAAATATTAGGAATGATTATGGATGATTAGGAAGAGATTAGGAATGATTATGAAGCAACCTGGGAAGATTTAGAAAGATTAGTAAAAGTGATTTAATAATTAAAAATTATCTAAGTAATGAAGGAAAATTGATGATCAAAGAGAGGTAAATTTTTTGTCTACATTTTGTCTCTCTTTGAGAGAATACAATTTTGAGCATTGTGTCAAAGAAACATTAAATAATTCATATGATATACCCCAAAGGACCTTGATAAGGTGGTATGATGTCCCCTTGAGAAATTGAGTGATGCATTTTACAAAGGAGGTTGATTTGTAAACAAGATAAAGATATTAGATAGAAGAAATGTTAGTAAGGGAAGACAATTAGATGGTGGTCATGGTTGTTTGGTAGATATCTAACATATAGATGATTGATGAAGTAGATGAAGGAGATAGCTATGAGATGAATTATGTGAGGCCCATCCTAGACCCCATCATAGTTTTCTAGTTCTTGCTTATGATAGACTCAGCATATGATACTTTACTTTTGATGCATTATTAGACATTATGGACCTTATGCTTTATGTTATGGATTTGATTATTATAGATGCAT
>MU227928.1:228900-247442 GCA_018584345.1 Thuja plicata
TCAATCTTAGAATAGCATAAGAAAGTGAAACATGAAGATTAACAAACATGAGAAAGTGAATGACACTCTCATAGACATCATAGGTGCTATAAAGAGATGCTAAAAGAAGCATAATGAGAAAAATAGCTATACACCAAAAGAACTTCATAATGAATGAAATGCAAGAAGTGTTTTTGTAGTTAGAAATGCAAATTTGTAATATAAGATGTAAATCTAACACCAAATAGAAGGAGTTGTCTATCGCGGGTTCACTAAAATGTAACATATGAAATAGATGTCACCAAAATGTAAAGGAGAAAAATGGGGTTAATTGTTATTTGTGTTGATTTCTTTAACCTCACTTTACACTTGAATTTGATTGATTGTATGTTGCAATTGTGATTGTGATTAAGGAAAGATAAGATGCTCCTTTCTTTCACCCTCAAATACACAAATAGGAGATCCAATTTTGATCAACCCCAAAGGGTAAATGCACAAATGAATCCACTATTTGGAAAGATACCAAGAAAGGGGATCTTAAATTATGTAATTTGATTGATTAATATGATTAATGACACTAATTGAAAAGAATAAGAGAAAGTACAATCTCCCAAAATGACAGATCAAAGATTGTTATTTTCTGAGATCTATAGACTGTTTCTGGAGATGCTGATAGTTGATACCAAACCGGAACACAGAGACGGACAAAACCCAGAAATATTTTTCCGTTCCAATGTCGTCTTATGAAAAAGGTTGACCCTGTACCACTTTTTCCAACTCGATCTGCTCAACTCTGAAAGTGTCATTGTTCGTACAGTCCGAAAGAAATCCAAAAAGGGTATCCAGATCTGGCCTCAGATTTACGGTCCCTAACCTGTACCTGTAAGAAAAATGTTTTTTTGTTTTTTGGGGAGGGGTTTTCCTTAGTCAAACCCCGATTTAGGAATTAACCTTGAAATCAATAAAGTATGGAAAGCTAACAAGTAGTAGAATTGAATCTAATAGTGAAGCTATGATATTGAATAGATATGCAATTGTAATTAAAATGTAGCAAGTATGTAAATATGAAAGAATGGACTTTAGAAACCATAAACCTCCATGATTGTATGCTTGGAATCCACCTTGAAAGAGTTTTGAGGATGATGAAAGAGTCTTGAAGAGGCACCAAAGATCTTGAAGGAAGATCACACCACCATGATGGCCAGATCTAGGATTTGAATGATGAATCTTGAATGTTTGCACCTAATCCCTTCAAATGCTTGAAAGCTTGAATCCTTAATCTTCAATGGAGAACTTGAATGCTTGAGAAGAAGACTTGAACACCTTGAGAACAATGGATGCTTGAGCAAAATCTTGATTAGAGTATTTTGCACTTGGAAGACTTAGTTCGCTTGATGATGGTTAGAGGAAATGAGAGGAGAACGCTCCCTTTTATATGAAATTAGGGCACAATCTTCTAAGGAGGCCTACATAGGATAATTAAATCATCATTTAAGCCTTTACCCCTAGGAGAGGACCTATATTAAATATAATTTAGGAATCCATGATTTGGAGCCCGAAACAGCCGACCCAAGAGCAGGAAGAAACATTTTTGCAAAGACCGACAACCGAAAAATTGTGGGATTCTGGGTTTGGGACCCTAGGACAGGGTCGAGGTCGGCCCTGTCCTAGGACAGGACTGAGGTCAACCCTATCCGAGGGTAGGGCCGAGTTCGACCCTGTCCTAGGAGGTCAACCCTGTCCCTACATCCCAGAAATAGAGTCCTGCAACCAAGAATGCAGAAATCAGTCCCAAACGTTGTATAAGGAGAAGCATATCAGGGGGGTGATGCAGAAACAAGGGATGATGTAATGGAGGTCAAATACATCCCCTAAGGAGGGATAAACACTCTTAACATGGAAGTGCTTCCATTTTAAGATGATACAACAATAATAAAAGCAAGTTTGAGAATGTGAGAAGTGAGAAAATAGAGAAGATTATTGAGCAAGTGTGTGTAGAGGCATCTTTTAAATAGAGATTAGTGGAGGATTTTGCATGTAACTCCTATCTTCTATGAATGTCACATTCACATTTAGTATGTGTCAAGTGCGATAATCCTCTTAAGGAGGAATGTCTAATTTCCTTATTAAAAGAATTACAAAAATATGACATGTCCTCCTACTTGTACTAGAGGACAAATACAATTTATGGTACCTTGGTTTATCCTTTAGTTACATAGTTCACCAAGGAAATACTAATTTCTAACACCCATCTTTAATATTTACTTGAGGTATATACATCAAGGGATATCAAACCCAGTTTTTTGCAATGAAATTCAAATTTCTCTCTAGAAAGAGGCTTTGTCAAAATATCTGCAACTTGATCTTTGCCCTTGTAATAGATAAGGGAAACTTTCTTTTCTTCAATTTTCTCTCTAATGAAGTGGTGGTGGTGGAGAGAAATGTGTTTTGACTTTGCATGGTAGACTGGATTCTTTGCCAAGGCTATTGCACTTTGATTGTCACAATATAAAGGTGTAGTTTCTTGTTGAGGTAGACCCAAATCTTCAAAAATTCTTCTAAGCCATAAAACTTCCTTAGAGGCATTAGTAAAACTTTTGTATTCAGCTTCGGTAGAACATAGAGAAATAAATTGATCTTTTTTACTTTTCCAAGATATAGAACCTAAACCAAGAAAGAAACAATACCCAAAAGTAGATTTCTCATCATTGGGGTCTCCACCAAAATCTAAATCAGTAAAACCTTTTGATGTAAAATCATAATTTGCATCATAAAATAATCCTACATCAAGAGTACCTTTAATATATCTTAATATTCTTTTAGCGATTTTGAAGTGAGTTTGTTGAGGTTTGGACATAAATCTTGAAACTAAACCAACACTAAAAGATATATCAGGTCTAGTGAGAGTTAGATAATTTAAACTCCATACGAGTTGTTGATAAGGAGTAGCATCTATCATGGAGATTCCATATCTATCATTAACTTAGTTCCTAATTCACATGGAATTGAAACATGGTTAGCATCATTCATATGAAATCTATCAAGAAGAGCTTTAGCGTATTTACTTTGTCAAATAAAAATACCCTTAGGGGTTTACCAAATTTAAATTCCTAAGAAATAATGTAGAGGCCCTAAATCAGTCATTTGAAATTATTGGTTAAGTTGGAACTTAATATCATAAATTAAATGGTTAGAACTTGAAGTAAAAATTAAATCATCAACATATAGAATGATAATAATAATTTCATCTTCACTATGCTTGATATACAAGTTAGGATCATTTTTAACTCTAGAAAAATCTTGGGAAATAAAGAAAGCATTGATTTTGGAATACCATTCTCTAAGAGATAGTTTTAAACCATAAATAGATTTCTTTAGTTTACATACAAGATGTTCATTACCTTCTTTAATAAAATCAGGAGGTTGAGACATATAGATTTCTTCATGCAAATCACCATTTAAAAAAGCACTTTTAACATCCATTTGGTGAATAGGCCAATTTATTTTTGAAGCTAAAGCAAGAACTACTTTAATGGTAGGCATTTTTGCAACAGGAGAAAAGGTCTCATTATAGTCTATTCCTTCAATTTGAGAGAAACCTCTTGCTACAAGCCTATCTTTAAACTTACTAATTTCATTATTCGCATTCAACTTAGTTTTGTATAACCATTTACATGAAACTAGATTTTTGCCATGAGGTAAAGTAACTAAATCCCAAGTATGATTAGAAATTAAACTATCATATTCCTCTTGCATAGAATTTTGCCAATGGGGTTGATTTTTAGCTTGAGAAAAAGATTGAGGATCTTTAGAATTCATAAGAGAAGACATCAAATCACAATTACAATAATTAAGTTTCCTAGGTCTAAGTCCACCCATTCTAGTAATATAATCATCACCTTCATTAAGTAAATATTTAAACCATTTAGGATTTCTCTTAGAAGTAATGAAAATATCACTATGAGGAGTAAATTCATCATTTTCATCACCACTATGAGGAGTAAATATATCATTATCATCGTGAACAAAATTATCACCATCATGAGCAAAATTATCACTAGGAGTAGAAATATTCTTACCATCATCATCATCATCATCTTTTTTAATACTAGTAGGAATAGAAATAGGTCTATTACGAGTAGGGTTTAGGATAGGAGGTTGGTCCTCCATGATGTCAATAATTCCCCCTTTAAATTCATCATCTTTGACCTTGGAACAATCTTGTACTTCATTTTTTGCAATAACAACATCTCTTGCAATATGTACCTTGTTAGTAATAGGATTATAAACTCTATAACCTTTAGTAGATTCATCATACCCAAAAAATGTACATCAAGAAGATTTCGAATCTAGTTTATGTATTTTTTGTTTGGATGTGTGAACATAAGAAATAGATCCAAAAAATTTCAAATGTTGTAAATTGGGTTATCTACCGGACCATGCTTCCTTAGGAGTTATATCTTGCAAAGCTTTAGTAGGAGTTCTACTAAGAATATAAGTGGCACAAGCCATTGCTTCAGCCCAGAACTTGTAATGCATCTCTTTTGCATGTAACATACATCTAGCCATTTCCATAATAGTTCTATGCTTCCTTTCCACCACACCATTTTGTTGTGTTGTATAAAGAACCGTAAGCTGATTTTTTATACCAAAAGATCTCAAGTAAGAACGAAAAACATTATTAATATATTCAGTACCATTATTTGTTCTAATAATTTGAAACTTATAACCAGATTGCCTTACCATAAACATATGAAATTCAGAAAATGTGTCAAGAACTTGATCTTTAGTATGCAAAAAATAAATCCAAATTCTTCTAGTAAAATTATCCACAAAGGTTAGAGCATACTTTGAACCTTGTATGGAGATGTTCTCCATTGGACCAAAAAGGTCACTCTGAATAAGATGTAACTTATGAGACGCCCTCCATGAAGTACCATGAGGAAAGGGCTCCCTTTTCATTTTTCCAATAATGCACCCCGTGCATGTAATTTTAGATGGAACAATATGGGGTAATCCTTCAACCATGTTAGATTTTTGCATCAAAGAAATATAATCAGAATTCAAATGGTCGAGCCTTTCGTGCCATACATTGAAATCAATATTAACTTTCAAAGAGTACCTTGAAGAGGCAAACTCATAAAATTTGAACAAGTCATCATGATCCATCTTAGCATTAGCAACAACGTGATCAGTATTAGGATCAATAATATAGTACATATCCTTATGAAATTCAACTTTGTAATCTTGACATAATTGAGCAACTGAAAGAAGATTAGATTCCAACTCAAGAACATAAAGAACATTGTGTAATTTTACATTTGGAACATTAACATCACCAACTCCATCAAATTTGCAACTATGATCATTAGATAATTGAATAGGAATATTAGTAGTATCAGGTTGCAAAGAATTAAATACTTCTCTATGAGATGTAACATGATGAGAAGCGTCACTATAAATAATCCATTCTAATGCATGAGAAGCTTTATAACAAGTAGTAAAAGCACAACGAGATTGATAACTTTGAGATTTGAAGTTATTTTTATTATTGTTATTCATAGGCTTCTTATCATTTTTCTTATTAAAAAAAACATTAGTTATGTCCGGTATATTTCTATTTTTCTGAATCTTGCTAAAGATTTTGGTTCCTAATGTCAGTTATGCCTAAAATGTCAAGGTCTGTTCTAATGTACCATGAAATTTTCCTTCAAGTGTCTGATTTCCAAGAAATGTAATGCAAAATGGTTGAAAAACCTTAAACCCTGGGTTATTTGTGTCTTTTCCATGCAAAAAACCCTAGAATTTCATAACCTGGTTCTAATTTGAAGTTACTTTTGTCGCGTAACTTAAGTTGTTTTAAGTCATGTGCCTTTTAGTCGTTATCTTTATTTCCGAATCTCGCAGTCAGAACTAAATATTCTTTATGGCTTAAAGACTTGGCGCAAGCTTGTATCTCTTCATCTCGAGAAGAAAGGAATATGCTCTTATACATTCAGAGATTAAGCGCAGGTGGTTGATCTTGATCTGATCATGTAGTTGGCGCGTGATCACTAGACAAATATGAAGTTGGCTCAAAATTCAGAGACTTAGCAACAACCATGGATGCAGTTTTAATCATGTGGCTAGCGCTAGATCTCATGACTTAACCTCAGTTATAAGAAATCTTCAGCGATTCATAGATATCTTAGTCGCTAAATCTTGTAATCCAACCCGAGGTCAAGACAGAGTTTACATTTGCTTTGTCACGTGATCTCTAGATCAAATCAGAGTTAAGTGATTTATTGCGAGATTCAACGAGGATCATTGATCTTTTTCCAAATGAGCGATTGACGCATGATCTCCAAACAAATGTCAAGGTCAATATTTTCTTCAACGATTAAGTGATAGTCGTAGATCTTGTTTTATCCTTGGCTTGATCATCTGGTCTGCACGTGATCTCCAAATAAACCCCAATGTTAGCAAATATTTCAGAGACTTGGAGATAAAGTTTGTCGCGTAATCTCCAGATAAACCTGTGGTTGAGACTAAGCTTAGTAAAGTTTGTTCAACGATTCAGAGATAACTTGGTTGCGTGATCTCAGAATGAAAGTGTGGTTAAGTAGATAGTCTCGAGATTCAGTGCAATTCGTTGGATCAAAGAAAAATCAAGGATTGCCATGTAATCTCGGGAAGAATTGGTAAAGTATAGAAAGGTTATGAGACTTAGTTTTGATCGTTGATCAAGAAAAGATTTGAGGGCTAGCACGGAATCTCTAGATTAAACCTGAGTTACAAGAATTATTTAACAACTTAGAGTTTTATTCACTCGCTGAATCTCCGAATGAACCATGGTCAAGAGTGGTTAAATCAAAGCCAAGTCAAGTTTTCCATGAGTAAATATGGACAGTTGATGAAGACAGAGATGTGTGTCTGGCGATGAATCACTAGAAAAAGTCAATAAGTCATGAATTATTCAGTGATCAAGTGGTAATGAGCTAAGATGCAAACACATGTATAAGTGGCCAAGAGATCTGTGGGATTCGTGAAGTCTCTAAGAAAACCCATGGTTAAGAAAATCTTTCAGCGATTCAAAGATATCCTTTATCTCTAAATCTCCATACTTGACCAGAGTTAGCCCAAACATTGCAAGATTGCGAGATAGCCTTTAGTCGCGTAATCTCATAACAAACTGGGGTTAAAGCCAAAGATTGTGAGATTCAGCGTGAGTCATGGATTGAAAGTAAGATCAAGGGTAGTCGTGTAATCTCTAGATAAAATGAGCAAGTACAAAATGATTCAGAGACTCAACGTAAACCGTAGATCAAAATATCATCATGTGGCTATCGCGTGATCTCTGATTAAACTCAAGGTAGAGTAAAACATTTAGCGACTTAGAGTTTTTCTTAGTCGCGTAATCTCCAGATGACTTAAACCTAAGTTAAAGTTAGAAGTTGAGTTGACAACATAAGATTTGGATCATTGAGATGATTTAAATCTTGCGATGTGCGCATGATCTCTGAATAGACCCGGGGTTAGTCGAAATGTTCAGTGATTCAGAGACTTAGTTATCTATGGATCTCCAGATAAACTCAGAGTCAGAATAGGGTTATCTTTTCACCTTGTCGTGTGATCTCTGTATAAACCTAAGGTTTAGATAAAATCTTAGAGACTCAGCGATGATCGTAGATCTCGTATCAGATGAACGGCTAGTGTTGAATCTCCAAATGATACTTGAGTTAAGGGTTTTATTCAACGACTTAGCGGTTTCCTTTATCTTTGAATCTCCAGATGTGATCATGGTCAAAGCTAATCTTAGTAAATTTTATTCAGCGATTTAGAGATAAGAAGAAATGAGCTACCCGGTGTTAATAAGTAAACCGAAGGCAAGGTAAAGTTAAAATGAGTGGTAAGCGCATAATCTCAGAATGAATTCAGAGTTAAGCAGATTGTCTAGTGACCTAGCGAGAACCGTTGATGAAGAAAAAGATCTATGGTCGGTGCTAGATCTTGTGATGTAACTAGGGTTAGAACAAACTCTAAACGACTTAGCGATGAAGCAGTCACGTGATCTCCAGATAAACTATATTCTGAGTATGGTAAAATCTTAAGGATTTGTTCTCACACCATGTCAAGGAAAGAAATATAAAAGGCAGGGTTGTTAAAGATAAAATATTCTAACAGAGTACAAGTATCTGCTGAGCTATGAACAAGAAATAAAAGCAAGCCAATCAAATTGTGTATCAAGCCTTTTTACATAAAATAAGGTTTTAAAACTCAAAAAGAACTCATGACTTTTCCAACTGGGCTTTTCAAATTTTATTACCTATCAACTTAAGGTGCTACGGCTAGGAAAGAATTGATGTCGAGACATGTAGAGTTATTGCAGAAGTGATTGAGCAATGGTTTCCAGGTTCTCGAGTAGACTGGTGCATTGAATTTTCAATGATAAATAGATGCAGCCTTTGTACATTTCGGTTACCAAAGTTTTCAAAGCACAAAGCAAACAAATTGCATAAGTTTTCAAATAAATTGTAAGAAGTTTGTGTCTAAGAGAAGAGAATTTTTCAGAGGATCAGTGAAGATGAGTCAAGTTGGACCAAGCAGAGCTTCAGTCGGTGGTGAGGCCAAGGATGTAGAGGAGGAACAAAAGGGAAAGAGGAACTTCTCAGATGATTTTGTTGCTATACTATCGGGAACAAACCAGAACAAAAAGGTAGATGATGAATCCTTTACTGATGGCATGTCTAATTATAGGGATCCCAACACTCCTGGGTGCTCTGGTTTTCATTTATTCAATTTTTTCTATAGCAATAAGGATAAGCAGATCCCAATCTCAAACCCTTGGACATAATGTCTTGCTAAGTTAATTGTCCATGATGTCTTCGTGGATGTTGATGTGTTAATACATTAGCCAGGAGATATGACTCTACCTCTAAGACAATCAAAAAAGGTGATGAAACAACCTTAGTTGCATTGGATAGGACATCCTTCATGAAAGATTTTGGGATTTACCATGCCTCTACCATAGAGATTGACTTGCAAATGTTGTAGAACAAGTATACCAGAGAGGTTAACATAGTTAGCAAGCTACTCCAAACTCATGTGCCTAGGTCTAACAGGAATTATGTGGCCCAATGCCTTCTTCGAAGGGAGCACCCTATGAATTTAAATACCTTTGTTTTTACATGAAGTATATAGCCTATGGGTTGTGTAGAGTACTAGGCATTGACAAGCATCTTGAGAAGCTTCCTGTTGATTTTTTAATGATTATCTTGGATATACAGAACTCCCACTCTAACACAGACTTTGACAACATTCATTATGTCATTGATAGAATGATGAGGGCCTGATCAACATTCAGAAAAAGGACTACCCCAAGTTTATGTATTATTCTCTTTTAATGCATTTGATTTTATACTTCAATGTTGACAACATGAATACAAAGTTGCTAAGACCTAGGACTCTTTTCCAAGGCCAGCCAAACCCGTACAGTTATGGGTTAGGGTTTGGAACTAAACTTCAAATGAGAATGAATTCTGCAGCTTTAATATTTGGATTGTGCATCCACTTCTATAATTAATGGGCCTCAATGTAACTAGGCTATCAGTCAGAGCGCTTCAGCTCCTAAGACCTTTCTAGTATGTAGACAAATGGCCAGGAGATCACAATTGGAGTGACTTCTATTGTGAGAAGACTTATACCCTGATTAGGGTTTATGGATGCTCCCAACCCCCACACTGTTGGCAAGTTAACTCCCAGGGAGAATATAACTTATTTTGTATTGTCATTATGGCAACAAAGTCATATGAAGTTTTGACAGCAGACTTTGAAGTGAAAATTGACTAAGTATAGAAGACAGGATAGAACAGAGATATACAAACGATCAGAGCACCAGCGCACATGCGTAGGACCGATTTAGACTAAGCGTCTTCAGACTTAAGCTCTATGATATGTTTTTGTGATTACTCTAGACACGCATGATCAGATAAGACAGTACGAATAAGTTACAGCAAGTTGAAGTACCTCTAGCAATTCAGGAAATAGAGTACAGAGCCAACGACAATTTTGGATCAGCGTATAACATTTTGTTTTGTAAAGGCTATGTGCCTATTATATTATGTTTGTAATCATGTTTTAATCACTCCTGTAATCACACTTAAGCCAATTAGTTTGGAAGCATTGTGTATATTGTTTTTGGGCCGACTAAGGTCTTGTTTCTAGTCGCGTCTATTCAGGCATGAACATATATATATGATATGTAAAGTTGTATTGGAGTGTGTCAAAGAAATATGCAGAGCAGAGATATAAAAGAACAATATAAGATGTCAGAATGAGATAAAGTTCTTTAAGAGTATAAGAGCATCAGTGCATAACCGGAACTGATTAGACAATTGTGTCACATACGGAAGTTCACTTTTGGATATAGTGTATGTCTATTATCAAGGAGGTTGTAGCCTTCATCCTATTGAGCAGTGAGCTTTTTGGACAGTGCGTCCTCACCCCTAACAGGGTTAATTGTAAATGAATCCTAACAGGGTCATACCCTTAACCAGGTCATTGCACTTGCATTGTAAAGACTGCTCCTAACAGGGCAAAGGAACTTCAAAAGGTTCATTATACTAGTGCAATATTTGTGGGTACTAATTCCCACCGGGGTTTTCCTCTGATCAAGGTTTCCCTGTAATCATATCATGTGTTATGTGTTCTTGTATTAAGCTTCAATTGATATATATTTGATTTATGTTTAAAGTTGCTGAAATATAATAAATAGACAAACACTGATTCACCACCCCCCCAGTGTTTCTAACAATTGGTATCAGACCTCTGGTCCTCTGCAAAGAATTTTAACCACTTGAGGAGATCATGGACTCAGCAGAAGTAAAATCTAAAAAAGAATCTTGAAACCGCCCTTGAAGATATTGACAGATCTGAAAAATAAAATGAGAAACTTAAACTAAAAGTTGATGGCTCTCAAATTCTTATCAAGAAATTAAGGAAAGATCTGAAAGATTGCTCTACCAATGATTTGGGAAAAATGGTCAAGAAGCTGAATGAAGATAACATGTCTTTGAAAGATAAAAGTGAAAATCTGAATGAACAACTTACAAATAGCCTTACAACCATTGAAGAAAAGACCAAAGAGAGTAAACATTTAGATGATGAACTTATGCAAGAGAACTTGAAAATCTTGGAATTAGAAACATCAAAAAAAGGATAGAATCTGACTAATAGAAGCAAAAGCCAAGATTGATAAATTACACACAAGTTATGATCTAATTCAATCACAACTTTATGCACAAAAGTTAAAAGGTGACACCACTGGTATGGGATACAGTGTAGCTCAAATTGAAATCAATTCAATGCAATAAAGAAATAAAGCACAAGAAGTATCTACATAAGCAAAGAAAGAGGAGAATCTTGCAGAGTCTAAAGTAGAACCACCCAAAAATGAAATCAAGCAAGTTAACGGAACTTGTTACGCTTGTAACAAGCATGGACACTTGGAAAGAGATTGTAAAGAGGTAAGACCTTTTAATATTTATTGTTACTCCTGTAATAAATTTAGCCATAGGGCTATTCATTGCAGAACAAGTCAAAAGAATCAGTCACAACAGAACCAAAGGAATCAGACTCAATACAATCAGAGAAATCAACCTTAAAGGAACATTCAGAACATTACATGTCAGATATGTAATTACAATGGACACACAGCCAAGCAGTGCAACATGATGAATAATAACATTAGACCTCCTATCATTTGTCACTCATGTGGAAAATTTGGACATATCTCAAGGTTTTGCAAGTCAAGAGCACAAAGACAAGAGAATCCTAAAAAGTCTCTATTTAAAAAAATCAGGAGAAGTTAAGTTTGTACAAGCTAAAGCTGATTCAGATAAAATATGGGTTGAAGTAAAGAATGATAATGATGAGAAGAAGGTAGTAGATGCATCCACAGTGGACGCCCCTTCTACTTCTGGTTAGATGACCGTCATGGTCTTAGGGGAGCTATTCTAGCTCTAAACCCCTGTGCGGCTTGTATACTCACCTCTGAGTATGTGCCTATGGATTTATGTCTGTGATCACAAATTGAGGAAGTATGCATGCACGCATAACTAGTACTTCAACAAGAACTAAGTTTGAAACTCTCAACAGAAACTGCATACAGTAGCAAGCATTAAATGCAGTAACCTTTATATAAGTCAGTAAACAATCGATTATCTTCACATTTGCATTTGAGATCATAAAATTTGGAGAGCACAAGAGCATTGAGTATCAAAGCACTGAAGGATAACAGATTTGTTGGTTAAGTGAATGGATCGAAGTTGGAACAAAACCCTAGCAGTCACGTCATTTCAGAATTGCGGTGGAACCCTATTTAATCGATCAACAAGTGAGTATGGCAACCCCTGTAGTCTTTGGCATTGCTGAAAGGAAGAGATTTGTCTTTAAAAAGCATCCATTCAATTCTATTCTAGATGATGTAGAAGGGGCATTTTCTAAGACTCCGCTAGGAGTTGTACATGTAGAAGACATTTGCACATATATATATATATATATATATATATATATATATATATATATATTGCAAGAAGAAAATAGTTGGAGATAACAGCATAGCAACTCTTATGGCTTCAATGATGAAACTAGACTATTCATTCAAGGATGAATATGCGCATCTCACAAATAACCCTATCTTTGAGTATTCTAACACGCACGAGTTCTATGAGCCAGAATGGGTTAAAATCCTACTGAGCAGGATACATGATGACCTATATTGGATTGGTGAAGTTCTTGTCAGCATTACTGCAGACCTAATTCATGAAATGACTGGACTTATTAAGACTGGGCCAGTTCTTCCCACTGGTAAGGATGTTAAGAAGCAGGTGGAACAAGTATGCTTATCTAGAAGTGATAGGTGCAGAATGATTGTTAATCCCATTGAGGCAGATGACATCAAATTAGTCACTATGATCCTAGGCTATAAGTTCCAGCACGCAAGCAGACTGAATAGTGTATCTACAGCAACTGTCTAGCAGCAATAAAAATGGTGAAGGATAATACATAGTACAATCTATGTGAGATATTGTGTGCATAGCTAGTTGACAACATTAGAGTTGTAAAGCATGACAAGAGAAAAATATTCAGATTTGGCTCTTTGATCATCTATCTCTACATCCACATTGTTGGTAAAGCTATCAATCTTTACCTAGATAGGAGTAAACCCACTATGTCACAAATTTTATTAAAAGCTACATCAAAGAGTAGTGCTAAAGATTCTATGGACATGGATATCAAAACATTCAGGATTAAAATGCAGAAGAGGTTCAGGATACCTAAGAAGATAGTTGACAAATACAAAGACACCATATGCTTCATGGTGGAAACTAACTGTACTTGCATGGAGGCTATTGAACCAAGGAAAAAATGGATTCATCCACTTGGCTATGAAGTTGAAGAACAGGTTTTGGAAGGGTATGCACAAGTTCTCCTATCTGCGCCCAAGGATCCCAATGAACCTAGATGGGGTACTTATAGAGAAAAGACAAATCAAGTTGATTATGTCTTATACAGTGCTGACAACAAAAGGAAGGCATCAAGGATTACTTCAAATATCCTAAAAGTTCATGGGGTTACACAAGAAGACCTAGAAAGAGCTAGGGAAGCTAAGATTTCTAAAGAACTTGATAAAACTCCTGCAGAAGTAAAAATGGAAAAGTCTGGTGATGTGCCCAAGAAGAAGAAAAAGAAATCTGATGAAGGAACATATGCGCCATCAACTACCATTGATCTAGAATCTTCTCCACCTTCTGTACCCAGCAAGATGACTAGAAGGAAGAAGCAAGTTCCCACAAGTCATCCATCCTCAAGGACTACAAGGAGAAAGGTAAAGAGAACTCAAGTCCCTCCTGAGGTAGGATTTAGACCTAGTCTAACAGTCCTAAAGAACAGAATTGTTAATGAAGGAAGACTAAAATCTATCAAGAATGTCTATGACAAATACCAAGAGATAGACAAATCAAAAATTCATTCTATGATAATCTCCCACATGATTAAGTTCAAGAGGAAAGTATTGGAACTTAAAACAGTCATACCAGATAAGGTATGGAACATACTTGATGTATTAAAAAGGCAAGCAATTGAAGAGGATATGAGGATAAGAGAAGAAACATTAGACAGTCTTCTCCCTATTTGCTCACACGATGAGAAAGCCATCTTGTTGGATTTAGTAAAACCTCATCTCAGAACCAAAACAAGAATTCTCCATATCATGAACAAAGAATATGAACTGGTTGGAGAAGAGACTCAGAAAGCATTTGAGCGGGTATTTCTGGACAGAAACATGTATCCATCAATGTCGCCTACAGCAAAAGCAACTCCAGCTCCTCCCAAAAAGAACAAAGAACCAGTTATTCTAAATGTGCCTAAGACAGGTTCACAGGATTCAGTGCCCACTGTTTCAATAGCTTCTGATAAAGCCAAAGATTCAGAAGAAACTATTGTGATTGATGATGTTAAGATATCCATGACTGCTTCTAAAAATGACATGGACAAATTTGAAAAAGCATTTGTCAGCACTGAAGAGACAGAGAAGGCATGCACTAATGACACATCCTTACAGCAAAATGAAGTTCCCTCTAAAGATTCAATAGATTTGAATAATGAGGAAGACAATCAAACTAATGCAACACTAGCTATGGAGCTCCATGTGAAGAGTGAATATATGGATGCTAGTCAGAATGTAATACATACTCCATCCATAAAATCATCATTGTTGTCAAGATTGACCCCTGACTCAGCAAATCTAGACGCTTGTGAAGAAGAAGATTTGATTAAGATCAGTGTGCTAGCTATGGAGAAAGAAAAAGAAAAACAAGTCATGAGAAACCCTCTCTTTCTGGAGACAGTAAACATCCTAAATGACTTAGTGCCTGCAGACAAGAAAATGGCTAAGATTCAGTCAATTGATGATGTTGACAGCATCTTGACAAGCTTCAAATCACATTTCACAAGTTTAGTAGACTCTGCTACTAAAATTGCAAAAGTTGAGTACAAGAAGGGAAGATTAGATGAATTGAAAAAGAATTTCTCCTTAGATCTGAACTCATTAAAGATTAGTCAAGCAATCTTGAAAGAACTAGCAGCTAAAGGCAGAAATACAATAGAAAACTGCATAGAAAGAGTGAAATTCACCTCAGAGCACATCAAAAAGATTGAGGAAGCTGACATCTTGGTTGAAAATGTTAGAAAATCAATTGAAACATCCTCGCAAGATATTAATGTATGCAAAAATATCTATCAAGGGCAGTTAGATAAAATTGAAAAGGCTAAATTGGAGATTAGCAAGATAAGAACCAGGCAGACTCAACTAAGAAATGCACTTGTGCCCTCACTAGCTATTCTAAATGAGAACATAAAACAGATAGATGCAACCATTGCTACATGTGATCAAGGAATCAGCATAGATCTGACAAAGATGGAGAAGCTTACATATGCCTTGTGCGCCCATCTTCAGACAGTTGATGCACTAAAGGCATTCTGGCAGCAAGAGATCAAAAATCTACAGATTGCTTATCCAGATATATATTCAGAGTAAGTACTCAAGGACTCACAATTTTGACACCTTTCTCATTAATGTCAAAGGGGAAGTAATGTATGTATGGGGAGTAGTGTATATATATGTAAAGAAATAAGATATAGTATATGTTAGAGAAGATGATATATAGTTTTTTGGTGTTAGTCAATTTTGAGTAACTTGGCCACATTCCTTTGTTGCCATTAATGACAAAGGGGGAGATTGTTGGCAAGTTAACTCCCACGAAGAATATGAATTATTTTTTTTGTCATTATGGCAACAAAGTCATATGAAGTTTTGACAGTAGACTTTGAAGTAAAAATTGACTAAGTATAGAAGACAGGACAAAACAGAGATATACAAATGATCAGAGCACCAGGGCACATGTGTACGATCGATTCAGACTAAGATTCTTCATACTTAAGCTCTATGATATGTTTTTATGATTACTCTAGACACGCATGATCAGATAAGACAGTACGGATAAGTTATAGCAAGTTGAAGTACCTCTAGTAGTTCAGGAAACAGAGTATAGAGTCAACCTTAGTTTTGGATCAGCGTATAACATTTTGTTTTGTAAAGGCTATGCGCCTATTATATTATGTTTTTAATCATGTTTTAATCACTCCTGTAATCACGCTTAAGCCAATTAGTTTGGAAGCATTGTGTATATTATTTTTGGGCCGACTAAGGTCTTGTTTCTAGTCACGTCTATTCAAGCATGAACATATATATATGACATGTAAAGTTGTATTAGAGTGCATCAAAGAAATATGCAGAGAAGAGATATAAAAGAACAGTATAAGATGTCAGAATGAGATAAATCTCGTTAAGAGTATAAGAGCATCAGCGCATAACCGGAACTGATCAGACAATTGTGTCACATATAGCAATTCACTTTTGGATATAGTGTATATCTATTATCAAGGAGGTTGTAGCCTTCATCCTATTGAGCAGTGAGCTTTTTGGATAGTGTGTCCTCACCCCTAACAGGGTTAATTGTAAAAGACTCCTAACAGGGTCAGACCCTTAACCAGGTCATTGTACTTGCATTGTAAAGACTGCTCCTAACAGGGAAAATGAACTTCAAAAGGTTCATTATACTAGTACAATATTTGTGGGTACTAATTCCCACTGTGGTTTTCCTCTTATCAAGGTTTCCCCGTAATCATATCATGTGTTATGTGTTCTTGTGTTAAGCTTCAATTGATATATATTTGATTTATGTTTAAAGTTGCTGAAATATAATAAATAGACAAAAACTGATTCACCCCCCACCCCCCTCTCAGTGTTTCTAACACACACATACTTCCAAAGTATGTGTCTCCAAGAGTAGCCATAATGGAGTTTATCTGGCAGCTTATGTGGACAGACAAGGAGCATCTCACTCCTCATAGAAAAGGCACTTTCACACCCAGACAATTAAAGGTAGCTAACTTTACCATTGGAAAAAGGGCCATGGATGCAGTGAATAAATGGCTAGGCCAGTATAGGATGAGCATGGCCTTGTAAAGGTGTGTAGATCCAAACGGTTTAATTAAAAAGTGTTAAGAAGTTGTTGACCCCAAGCATCACTGCTATCAAAGAACATGAAGATTGTGTGGAAGAAGATCTCATCAAAAACATCTCGGATAATGATGAAGCAGCAAGTAGGGATGTAAAGTACCAAGACTTAATATACTTGGAATAAGAGATGAAGAAAAAATGAATCCCTTTTGGAGGTTTCTTTCTAGACTTTCCTCAAATGCAAAGACTTACAAAGATGATTGAATCATATCATACTTTGTATAATCAGCTAGAGGGACAGATTGATGAAAAAGAAAGAGGCCCTAAGAATCATTCTTCCTCTGAGTATGAAGAGGAAAGTGAAGGAGGATATCCTATGTATATCCCTCCTCACATAAATCAGCCACCTACAGTGGATCAGTGTTGGAGATTTGTCTTTGTACAAATAGTTGACTGTATGTTTGTCATTGATGAAAACATATAGTATATAGAAATATGTTGTATTCACTTTTCAGTATGGATATGTGGAAGCCTTGAGCAGTTGTTTTTATGTTTCAGACATAGTTACTACACCATGTTCATACACGCAGATTCAAATGTTCAGTAACAGTTGAGTTATGTTACTTTGTTTACCATCTACGGTTTCAGAGAATTGTTTTCAGAAAGCCGACAATAATTTTATTGATTCTTCAATTGCACCTATTTGTGGGATATGTGTGTTTAGATTCAAGTTTAGTTATGAGTCAAAGATAATTAACCAAAGGTGATAATCATGTTTCATCCGAAGCATGTCGTTTGGGTATTTTTGGTGGAGCTGACTATGTGAAGCGATGTGTCTATGCATTTTGAGTTGCGCGGTTCTAATTATGTTGCGTGCTTAGTTTAGCTGTCAAGAGAAGCATTGAATGGATTCCTATAGCCGACTTGATCATATCTTATGGAGAAGATACATATAGCAGTTCATTTGTGATCACTATGTGTGAATGACAAGAAAAGAGAAAAAAAGAACATAATAGAATGCTGATTGTTTTGGGACAGTAAATTCATTTCATTCATCAGTCAAAGATCTATGTGAAGAAGCAGAGAGTGTATACAATTCATTGGAATTGATCAAGATAGCAGGTCTACTCAAACAGTTCGTTATCAGATATATTGTATATCTATTTTATTGAAGGTTGCAGCCTTCATCATTTTAGTAGTGTGCTTTTGGATAGTGAGTCCTCACCCCTAACAGGGTTATTCGTAAGACTCCTAACAGGATCCGACCCTTAACCAGGTCACTGTACTTATTGCATTGTAAAGATCAACTCCTAAAAGGCTTATAAGATCTTCTAACATGAATTATTATACTCAAGTATAGTTCTTTGTGGGTGTTAATTCCCACCGGAGTTTTTACCTATTTTGGTTTCCCCGTAACCAAAATTGTGGTGTTCTATTTTGTGTTATCTTAATGTGTATATGCTTAATGATATTTTGTACTTAATTGGAGAAAAAGAATTAA
>MU227928.1:255713-311177 GCA_018584345.1 Thuja plicata
CGGTTGCAAAATTTTGTTGCAAAGTTGTTGCAAGCAGTTTTGTAATCCTTCCCAGTATGTTGGTAGCTTGTTGCATCCTTGTACTATAAAAGGATTCCAAGACTACTGGGAAGAGGATGGTCATTTTCATGTTTGAAAATAATACTAGGTCAATTGTAAATTTTGGTTTTGAGAACCAATATATCTGGTCTTTTTGGAGAAAATCTCTGTTGAATGTAGTAATTGATGATGACTCTTGAATAAAATCCAGTTCACATTTTTTGAAGCATTTAATGGATTTTTTGTCTTCATTTTAGCATTCTGAATTTTGTCTAAATTGAATGTTCTAGGAATATCTTCAGTTTATATATCTGTCAGGCAGATTACGAAATACTTCTAGGGTTCTTTCAAGGAGAGAATATAAAAATACCTTAGAGATATTTCAATAAATTTCAGGGTAGAAAATGAATTTGATGGATTAATTTGGCTAAATGTACTGAGGTAGATATATAAGGTATATCTATGTTTGTGTTAGATCCTGTAATTGTTTTAAGTTCTGTCCTCAATCATGCTATTTAAAATCATTCATAGATGACTCCATGCCCTAAGATTGAGCACTGGTCTATTTTTCGTTCAATCAAATGACTATCATTATTAAAATCAATCTTTACTTTCAGTTTGGTCTGTTTTAGTGAAAGTTACAGTGATCAGTCCCTGTAATTCCATCAATAACAAACTAGAATAATTTAGTGATTTCGTTATTCTAAGTTTTCAAGGGTAATCCCGCCCGAGTTTGTGGAGCTCAAAGTGTAGGAGGTTTCAAAACCTTGTTTCTGTTGTTCTACTCTGTGCTTGGTTAGTGTCAGGGATAAATAGAGTGAACCCTCTGAGGAATATTTTTATGTCAGCAAGAAAAGGAAACAACACATGGTATGAGAGACTTGATGGCTACTTAACAAAGATTGGATTCAGAAAGGGAGCAGCGGATTGCAACCTATTCATCAGATAGACACCTGAAGGATTATTACGTGTTGCTATCTTTGTTGATGACATTATTTTTTAAGGTAATGACAAGCTTAGTGCAGAATTTTCCAAAGAGATGGAGAGTGAATTTGAAATGAGCATGATTGGACCTATAAAATACTTTTTGGGATTAAATGTAAAGCATATAGACAGAGGTATATTCATAAATCAGTCTAAATATGTGAAGGAAATATTGAAGACATTCAAAATGGAAGATTGCAAGCCAGTAAGCACTCCTATGATAACAGGAAGCAAGCTTTCTAAAAATGATGACCCCACAGTAGTTGACAAAACACTTTACAAGTCCATGATAGGAAAACTCATATATCTCACTCAATCTAGACCAGATATATCTAATGCAGTTGGAATTGTTAGGAGATTTACAGCTGAACCTAAACAAAATTGTCTAATGGAAATCAAAAGAATATTCAGATATCTAAAGGGAACTATAGACTATGGTTTATGGTATCCTAATTCAGAAAATGTAGAACTTCATGTATACACATATGCAGATTGGGAAGGTTGTGTTGATGAAAGAAAGAGTACCTCAGGAGGAGTAGTATTTCTTGGAGACAGGTTGGTTACTTGGACAAGCAAGAAGCAGAACTATATTTCTCAGTCAATGGCAGAAGCTGAGTATGTAGCAGCTGCATTAAATTGTTCAACAATGGTTTAGATCAAACATATGATTAAAGACTTTGGAATTCAGATTGATTATCCCATTGTCATCCATTGTGACAACACCAGCACCATTAATATGTCAAAGAACCTGGTGATGCATGCAAATAAACACAGATAAAATATCATTTTCTAAGAGAAAAAAGTTGCAGAAAGAGAAGTGAAGTTGGATTATGTGAGCACCAAAGATCAGTTGGCAAACATATTCGCGAAACCATTATCAAAAGATACTTTTGAGTATCTTAGGAAGAAGATGGGATTAATTCCCTTTCCTGAGTTTGATTGGAACTCACAGAAAATGCATCAGTCCTTTGTGAAAGATGATTGGTTGACTACTCTACTTCTAGAGTAGTACCTGTGCTTATCTATATTTGGCATCCTTTGTCATTGATGTCAAAGGGGGAGTATATAGTAAGGGGGAGCATATACTCTGGGGGAGTATATAGTCATAAAAATAAAAACACAGTCAAAGGAGATGCAGTAGTGAAGAGGAACCTTTGATGAGGATATTGAGAAGATTGTAAAAAGAAAGAAGACACTTTTGGATTGATGGTGTTTTTAATCATATGTTGCCATCAATGTCAAAGGGGGAGATTGTTGGAGATTTTCCTTTGTACAAATAGTTGATTGTATATTTGTCATTGATGACAACATATAGTATATACAAGTATGTTGTATTCACTTTTCAGTATGGATATGTAGAAGCCTTGCGCGGTTTTTTTTATGTTTCAGACATAGTTACTACACCATGTTCATACACGCAGATTCAGATGTTCAGTAACAGTTGAGTTATGTTACTTTGTTTACTAGCTACAGTTTTAGAGAATTGTTTTCAGAAAGTTGAGAGTAATTTTATTGATTCTTCAATTGCGCCTATCTGTGGGATATGCGTGTTCAGATTCAAGTTTAGTTATGAGTCAAAGATAATTAACCAAAGGCGCTAATCGTGTTTCATCTGAAGCATGTCGTTTGGTTATTTTTGGTGGAGCCGACTATGTGAAGTGATGTGTCTATTCATTTTGAGTTGTGAGCTTCTAATTATGTTGTGTGCTTAGTTTAGCCGACAAGAGAAGCATTAAAAGGGATTCCTACAGCCGAATTGATCATATCTTTTGGAGAAGATACATATAGCAGTTCATTTGTGATCACTATGTGTGAATGAAAAGAAAAGAGAAAGAAAATAACAAAACAAAACGCTGATTGTTTTGGGATAGTAAAGCCATTTCCTCCATTAGTCAAAGATCTATGTGAAGAAGAAGAGAGTGTATACAATTCATTGGAACTGATCAAGATAGTGGGTCTACTCAAACAGTTCATCATCAGATATAGTGTATATCTATTTTACTGAAGGTTGCAGCCTTCATCATTTTAGCAGTGTGCTTTTGGAAAGTGAGTCCTCACCCCTAACAAGGTTATTTGTCAAAGACTCCTAATAGGGTCCGACCCTTAACTAGGTCACTATACTTATTGCATTATAAAGGTCAACTCCTAACAGGGTTGTAAGATCTTCTGACAGGGATTATTATACTCAAGAACAGTTCTTTGTGGGTGCTAATTCCCAACGGAGTTTTTACCTATTTTGTTTTCCCCATAACCAAAATTATGGTGTTCTATTTTGTGTTATCTTAATGTGTATATGCTTAATGATATTTTGTACTTAATTGGAGAAAAAGAATTAAACTAGCTAATAACTGATTCACCCCCACCTCCCTCTCAGTTATCCCTTGGGACTATTCCAACAAGCAAAGCATAGAAGTTGATCTTACAAAGGTCCCTAATACTGAGGTGACAGATGAGCCCCCAAAGAAAAATAGAGAGTAGAACAAGGGGAGACCTCTCAAGCATAGACATAGGGCAAGAGAAAGAAAAGAGTGAGTGCTCCAATTACTGGTGATAGGTAATATCACCATCAACTAAGAAAGAAGATTAGAGAAGGGAAGAAACAAGAAAAAGATGTACAAGAAGAAGTGGAGTTGCCTCTCCAATTGTGTCAAGATGAGAGAGAGCTCCATCAAGAATAATTCCTCAGTGATGATGCTTTCATCAAGATTGATGAGTTCAAGAATTTCTTGATTTGGAGAAAGCAGCGGGAAGTAGGAGCACAATTGCAATTGATAGGGGGAGATATTGTGCAAAGTGAAGCCCTACAAGATTTGAAAGCTTATCAATAACACCCAAGGAGGCTAGGCAATTAGTCAAGTCTAATGGAATGCTACTTGTGCCTGGGTGGGATTTGGCCTCTGTTTTTATAATTGATCAAATCAGAGAGCAAACAAATGCCAACTTGTCTTCAGAAAAAAAAATTGGAGAGATGATTAGGGGATGTGGATATGATCCAAGATCCCAGACTCTAGCCATGTGGTCTCTGGCACCAAGGACACAAAATCCATCCTTGGTTAGTGTTGAAGAGAAGATAGATGGGGATAAGATATTCTGGATAGTCCAAAACACTTCTGAATTAGAGATATCCCAAGAAGTCACCCACTTTGCCCATCTTAATCAAGCAAAAATAGAGCAACTCTCTGCAAGGTATGCAAAAAATTTTGATGAGTTAGTTGTTTTGATTAAGGATAGGGAAAGATGCTTGATTCAAATCAAGTCATTGCAGGGGCAAGTGGAGGTATTAAACAAGAAATTAGAAGAGGCTCCCAAAGCTCTCCCCACTCCAGCCAAGGAAGTTGTATCTGTGCAGACAGAAACTACTGAACATTTCCCATAGGGAACAGAGCCGTCTGGCCCAGATCAGAATAAAGTGGCTTTAGAGGCCTTATTGAAAATCTTGCAGCATGGGATAGGCATCTTGAAGGGCAAGGTTGACCTTGTGCACAAGGCCTATAGCAAGTTACCTGGCTTAGAAACAGAGGTAAAGGGCCACATAGAAATTTTGGATCCATATTTTGGCACTTGGTCAAGCAGGGGATCACTTTTTGAGAGACTAGAGGCATTGTAGCCACATAGGACAGATCTCCAAGAGATAGTTTGTCAAGTGGGGGAAATGATTGAGAAAATTGGCACAACATTGTCATTCTTTAAAGGCAAAGCCAATCAAATTCAGGAAAGGGTCAGTATGTTTGGCCTAGATTTTAGCATGTTTATCCCCCCAATCAAGGGAGAAGATGATAAGATAAAGTCTGTTGAAGAATGGAGGAATGAGTTTGATACTCTATTGCCTACTATAGAGGCATTCCTAACAGATGATAGTGTCCTAGACATGGACTGATTCAATAAAGCCTTGGACGAAGCCTTTAAAGCAGAAACAAACATTATGAAGTGTGTTGTTGATGTCAAGGCTATAACTAATGCTAGATGGGAGAGGAAAATAAAGAAGTTACAGAGCTTACAAGGTTTCAATTGGCCTTCAGAAGCTGAAGTTACACAGTGGGATAATATCACCAAGCCGAAGAAAAAGAAACCAACAACTATTGACTTGGATGTAATAGATGAAGAGTAAAGTGGCACCTAGCACCTGATCAATGAGCATACGGAGGGTAATCATCACCAAGGCTAGTGTAAGTTAGCATGTATTGGCGGTCACTAGGTCTCATAACAACCTCAAGAGGTTACCCAGAATATCCGCGGACAAGGGTGCCAACTACCAAGGATTTGGAATCATTTCAAATCAGCTACTCAAGTGTTTCTTCTCCACCGACTGAAGATATAACTGTATTTTTGTCTTTTAGTAACTTTTAGGTTTTTCCTAACCATCTGAAGCTTGTTGCATCCTTTCTCTTTAAGGATTCCAAGATGGCTAGTGCTAACTATATATAGAAAGCTGTAAGATATTGTAAACGATGGTGAATTCACAACTGCAAGGCAGATTTCTGAATTTTGTCTAAGTTTCAAGTCTTTTTGTCATTCTAGATGTACTAAAGCAGAAATATATTAATAAAATACAATTGGAAGTTCTTGTTTCACATCAATGATGTCTTCTTGTATTTATGTTTATGTTCTTGTATGTTTAATTTTTAAGGCATTTTAGATATATTGGTTACAAGGTAACTGTGATATTATTTGTGAGTTTCTTTCAAGGAGGGAGTAAATCTAATGAATAGTTTCAGAGGGATAAATATTAGTGTGGGAATCTGATATATGGGTGTCGGAATGAGAAGGTGGTTTGTAAGGCACTCCATCTGAGTTTCATGTGTGTTCCAATTAATTAATTTTTGTGAATGTATGATTCAATTGACTCTTTTCCCTAGATTAGGCACTGGTCTAGATTTTGATTAGCAGTTATCATCATCAAATTTAAATCTAAATAATCCTTTACATTTCTGTTATTAAGAACATTCATGTTTATCAATTGTGTTGAAGAATACAATTCATTTTGTTGATTCCTTGGAGACATAATCATTTGGTCAACCTGCCTGAGTCTAGAACTCGAATAGAAGAAGGATGAGAATCCTTATTTCACTGTTATTTTCCCTTGTCAAGTTCATGGTCTGGCTTGTTAAGCTCTGCATTAGATTGGTCATATTCATTTCCAAAATGTTTTGTCAGTTGTTGTAGTAAAAGATAAGAGCAAATTAGTGAAATCCTTGATCCACTGATAAGTTTTACTGAGAAGCAGTAACTTGTAGAAGGTACACCCGCCTAAGTTTGTGGAGCTCAAAGAAGGAGGATAAATCCTCATCAATTACACTTTTACTTGTAAGAATCAAAAGTTGGGAATCTAAGAGTCAAGCATAATTGCTATATTAAGATTCTACAAGAAAAAGCTCTAACAAAATAGTGACTCTACTCGGGATGGAAGTGTAAAAGTCTTGTAAAACTTTGCTATCCATCTCTAAGGATTTAATTGTTCTATTTTCATATAATTTTCCCATCCAAGTCACTAACAAAATGGCGACTCTGTTGGGGATGGAAGTGTAAAAGTATTGTAAAACTTTACTAGCCATCTCTAAGGAGTTAATTGTTAAATTGTCATATAATTTGCCCATACAAGTCACTAATAAAATGGCAACTCTACTAGGGATGTGGTTGAAGTAAACCATGTTTAGTATGTCCTAGATTTTTTGGTGCGACATCTTTTCAAATACTTGTGATCTAGTTCTGATTTAACTAAATTATTGGAGAGAAGTGGGCTCTAGTAATAAGGTTTTCAAAGTTCAAAGAGACTAAGCATTTGTTGTTCCATTTCTTGACCAGTTTAAATAAAAATTATCCCATACTAGTTCTGGGTGGCGACTCTATACTCTGTGCATTCTAGTGTGACTTGCATATTGAAACATTGAAAATCCTTGTCTGATTTAAAAATGAGTCGGCAAAGAAACACCAAGTTTTACTATAGAGATAATCCAGAGAAAGATATAGGAGATGAGCTCCATACACCTAGAAGGAAATAGTTGTCCAAAAGTTGTGGATCAAATCATGATTCCCCCAATACTTCAAAGGGGAGAATGGAAACCCATATCCCTGAGAGAAGGCCATTCTCATCTGAGAGTGTAGAGCAATCAAGGCCAGTAGGTCCTTATAGAGCTGACATATATTTTGATCATTTCCAAGATGGAGAGATGGCAGATGCAGGCTTCTTCGACCCTACACAAGAAACTCTAGAACAACCAGGAGAGACATCTGCTATTGAAACAACATCTTATGATTCTGATAAATTGAGAGAGGAAGTTCTAGCCTTGAGAAGAAAGAAGCATGAGAAAGAATCAGAGATAGAAGATGCAAGAAAATAGCATGAGAAAGAATTGTGTGACTTGTTAACTAAGAGAGAAGAACTCTTGGCAGAAACAAGGAGAAATGAGCTTAAGGATAAAAGCCTAAATGAGGAGGTTAAAGGAGGTTAAAGGTCTAGACAAAGATTTAAATGGTGATCTTGGAGATTTAAGGCAACAAGTTGCAAATAAAAGATCAAACTCTAACAAACATGATTTTGAAGGAGAAGGACCTGTCATAAGGCAGTTGCACCCTCATGAGATTGAGCAAAATGCAAAGCTCAAGAAAAGTGATAAAGATGTCTCTGATAAAGGAAAGAAAAAATTTGTTGGCATCAGTATTAATGAGCCTAAGCAAAGAAAAACTATCCCTGCAAGAATGTCTTAAGTTGACATAGATCTTAAACAAGCCAAAAAAGCTAAAGAAGATCTAGCCAAGCACCTAGAAAAGATGGAATTAGAGGCTTTTGCAACTGATATGAAGATGAGGATAGCTTTCTTGCATGCTACTGCAAGTAGCTCCATGCTTGTTAATACTGGGAGAATGCAACAGATTCCACCAGGTGGTCCTGGTCCAAATGTTCAACAGTCTAGTCCTGGTCCAAGTGCTAAAATCTCTGGTCTAAAGCAAGGAGGCCCTCAACATACTCAAAATCAAGGAGGTGCAGCAGGACCAAGTTGAAACAATACTTTGGGAAGTTTCCAAAGAAGACCTGACCATTTAGACAGATACATACATCTTTTCTTTGATGGCATCCCTGGTCATCCTAACATGATCCCCAATAAGGTAAGAGACTAAATCCATAGGTTCACAGTGATGCAAGGGCGGATGGGAGGAGGAGCCAAAGGGTCTCCCAACTACCAAACCATCTTGCAAACACAATGTGGAAGCAACAACAACACAGTGAGAGAAGAAACAACAGAAATCCTTTTCATTAATTGATCAAACTCATTACATGTTGGGCTGTAAGGTCTTCCCAGTTTTGGCCATATATATTCAATGAATTACAGATTGATCTTCATACATGCAAGGTCACAGGTCTGCCTTTCAAATATCTCAAAACTTAATCTTCTATTACAATTTGATATCAAAATCCTACTTCCTCTCAAAACTGTTGCCTAAAACTAAGAACATAGAAATAAATATATACAAGAGTCCACCAGAGAGGTCGGCTCTCAAATCCATAAGTGAGACCTAGATTTACGTCCACACAGATCCCAAAGAGAGACCCCATATAAATTAAGCCACGAAAATTAAATGCAGAAGTCGGCCACCAGATCTAACTCCAAAATAAACAACTCGGGCAAAGAATGACCGAGCAACAGAGTACTTCCCCGAGCAGCCTCCAAAAAAACTAAAGAAAAAAAGTAATCATATTTTTGGTTGAGCAAGATTTTCAAGGACCCAAGATGCTCCTGCATCACACAGGAAATAATGTCATAACCTGTGAAGAACATTTAAAATCTTTCACAGATAAGATTACTAGTTTTGAAATAGAACATGAAGATGTTATTATGAATCTTTTTGTTTAGTCCTTGATAGAAGATGCTAGGGATTGGATTAAGTTGCAGTAGAAGAAAGAAATCATTAGGAAGCAGATAGAAACAATTGAGTAATTCAACAAACAAGCTTGTTCAGATATATATGACACTTTGAAACAAGTAATAGAAGTAGGAAGTAGAAGAACACGTCTACTATAAAAAGCTTCAACTTGAAGAGAAGTTGAAGTGTAGGCTTACCCTCCTTGGTTCTACAAAGCCTAAAGTGCAGGAGTTCAATCCTCTAAAGGATAAAACTAGTTAGTTGGAAAAATCACTAAGAGGGCTTGATAACAAAGCTTGGCATCCTTTGTAAGCTTTCTAATCTATTGCTTTGGGAACCAACATACCCAGTGCATTCTCTAACTTTCTTCTCAATCCAACCTTTGGTCATTTCTACCGCGTGGGAAGTCCTCTTCTCCACACCTATGTCATCTATTTTATGCCAGTTTAGCAGTTGTGTGGAAGAGAGGGTAACATTATGATATGTTTCAGCGACCAAATCCAAACCATCATTGATTATAACATCAAATATGAGGATAGGTAGCTCAAAAATTTTGACATGTTCTAAGGTAATCCTCATAAGATCTCTTTTTTGTAACTCCCTTATATCCACACTATCTGCCCAATAATCCTCAATATAGGGTTGATGTAGATAAGATTTACCCCCATCAAAATTATTATGCACATAATTTTTACTGCCCAAGGTAACCCTTGGGGTATGAACAATAATTTATACTTGGAGAAAAAAAAATCTTGGTGGTAGCAACATCAAAACTCTTACAAGTAAAAATAGACAAGGACACAAGGAAAGAATGACATTTCTTCTTTATCTTAGTAACATATTTAGCATTGACTCCTTTTATTGGTCTAAAAATATCCAGAAGTAAAAAATAATTGAATACATGCATGGGTAGTTTGTGGGGGGTTTGATTGAATCCTTCAATTATAAGATAAGAAAAGCTATAAAACTGGATGAAAAGATACCATAACGCATGATAAGGGTACCAGCTTTAGAAGAGATCCTTCTTTCTAGTAACCCTTCAATTTTATTTATCGTCACCCATAAGAAACAATCATTGACATAAAAAAATGCATGCATCTCGACATGCTTTTGTAACTAAGGGAAAGTTTCAAAAATTGATAGGTTTTGAGTCTAAGATTCTAGCGTCCCAAGACTCGACCAAGTAGCTTGGGTTGTAGCCAACACATAGGTAAGTAAGGAGCATATGTGGAATGAACTAGCATTCCTGAAATGAGATAATTGCTTGTGCAAGTGTTGACTAATTATCTCCTCCCAGTAAGAGCATTGGCCATCTCTATAGATAATTGTGAAAAATTGGTACATTTAGCCCAAAAAATCCTCATTTTTTGAGTTCCTGAACTGGCGGTGCAATAAAACATTTGCATCTTTAATCTCTCTTGCAAAAATAATTTTTTTAAGAATTGAGGGGAGTTGAGATTGTCCCTTTTGATTTACCTTGAAGAAAGTTTTAGCAATTATATTTAAACACCATTCTTCTTTATCCTGAAAATACTCTCAAGCTTCCTCGATAGATGTATTCATAAACACTTCCTGCTCTGGTAATCTTTTGGCACGAGCTACAGCTTCTGAATAAATTTTGACTATGATTGTGTCATCAAAAGCTCAAATTTCACAGGATTCAGGGTGGTAGTGGTTCACGGAAGCATAGACCAATTCTTGACAACGAATTGCTTTAGGAAAACCAGCGGCTTCTAGAAGATTGATATCAAGAATTTTGTTTTCTATGGGCGAGGTAGAATTTCTTCCTAATCTGACAAGGATTTCTTGGACATCTTCCTAGATCACGTATATGTCAAAAATTATGTCCAAACTATTTTCTATTATTGCGGGCATAATGGGTATTATGGTTTTAGACATCAGGTACATAGAACAAACAATGTGGCTTTCTAATATTCTAGTTGGCCAGGCATAAGAATGCAGAGAATGAAAAAAAAAGCTCACTGGGCAAACTCATGGAGAGGGAGAATTCCACTGCTTCACTTTAGACAACAAGCTAGAAAAAAACTAGTATTACGTTTTAGACTACCAAAGAAGAAATACTAACCTGGATTTCCTACATGCACCTTTTTCTTTCTCCAATGGTCAGACACTATGAATTTCATTCTCTAGGTTTTAAATAATGAAGGTCAACTCTAACAATACCACCTTTTTAAATGAAGTGTTTAATTAAGATTCAAATTGGTGGCAATAGCACATTTAAATTCATGTTGGTTTAATAGGTGTCCTTCGTAGCTTAAGGAACCAATTAATATCCCATGTGTGCCAGCTTTGTGAAAATACAGCTCATTCAAAGACGTGATCCCATCATATTTGGGTAGTCATCAACTTTCCCGAAGTTTCAAACTAGTTTGGTAGTACATGACTTTACCCGACTCGTCGACTATAAAGGTTTAAAGAGAATCTTAGTTCAACTAGGCACCGTCAGCAAAGTCGGTGACTTTGTAAACTTTTCTTTCAAAATGGTGAAGTAAGACTGTTATGGAAAACCTTTGAAATGTCGACATTAAATGACTTGGGGGATAGAGACAACACAAGTATTTTTTCTTAGTCAGGAAAGTCAGCATTTGCATGAACTTCACAAAGTGTAAGGTTAAGAACAAATCCATAGGAAAATAACTAGCTAGGTATTAGGGATAAGTGTAAATGATTTACTTTCTATGTCAATTTTGATCAAGGAAGGGGTGAGACTTAGAGAAAATGTAATTTGGGGACAACATCATGTGCGCATGAGATTTGAACCAAAAAGTCAAACAACCGAGCAAGTGACCCAATAAGATATTCAATAGAATACTAACTTAGGTCATTGTTCTCCCTTATTGAACATGCCATTGGTATGAACTCCTTTGATGGGGTTAATAAGATCTTGAGTTTGACATATTTTTCTTCTGGATGCCCACCAACAGTTCTTATTCCATCAACAATATCAGTAGCCCCATAAATCTAGCTTTCAACACTCTCATCTTCTGCCTTCCTTAGGACCTCATACTTCTATTTGAGATTCATCGGTCTTGGTTGTTTTTTCTTTAAATATCCTTCAACACTAAGACCATTTTATCCCAGATCTCTTTAGCACCTTTCAAACATTTCACCTTGCCAAATTTTGTGTAACATGGGCTACTAAAAAGAATTCCCCTTGCTTTTACATGAGCTTATTTTTGTCTTTCTTCTTCAGTAGTCAAAGGTCTTCCAAAAGGAGGATAAAAACCAATTTCAATTACCTCCCAAATACCATTCTTCAAGGTTTCCAAATATGATTCCATATTTTCCTTCTAGTAAGAAAAATTAGTGCCATCAAATATCAAAGCCTGAAAATGTAAGTTTTGTGTCATCTTGAATCTGCCTCAAGCAATTAAGCTTCTTCTAGAGGAACCAGGATCTGATACCAATTGTTGAACACACTTTGGACACTGAGAGGGGGTTAAATCAAATTAGACCAAAGCATACTAACTTCAATAATCATCACATAAAACAATAAGAAATTAATGAGAAGAACTAGCAACACATGAACACTCAGATTTTATAAGTGGAAAAACCAAACTGGGAAAAACCATGGTGAGCACTTTCCCACAAGGATAATTTACTGATGTAGAGATCTGACTACAAAATATGGTAGGATATTATTGCTCCGGACTTGCAACCAGAGGCTCACTATCAATACAACAATGAATACAAATAGGAGCTCACTGCTCTGCATTTTCAAACAAAGGCTCATTGCCAAAGTAGCAAGAAATAGAAACAAACTTAAGCACCCAAGACTCACTGTCTTAGGAACATAGAACTCTTTACAGATAAAATAAAAGAATATCTTGACAATGCAGCTGATTTGCACAACACTATCAAACTTAGAAACACTCTAATACTATCTATTCTTCAATTTCATTGCCACTCTTTTCTTTGCTAACTATAGATTTTCACTGGTTCGCACACTATTCACTTGCTTCACACCTTACATTTTACCAAAGCATAAACTGTACTTATTTACAGGATAGTTCATTGGATATTACAACAAATTTGACCATGCTAAGGGATATTATAATTTAAAGTACAAGTCAGCCAAGATGGCAGAAAAATGCAATAAGGTCCTATCGTAGAAGCATCCAGACCAAAACATAGAGTGGACACAAATAGATAAGAGATAAACATTAAATACATAGGTAACACATAGCACAAACCTAACTAGATAAGATATAATCATTAAATGCAATGCTCCAAACTTAAATCAAGAAACATGATCCACTCTAAGAGAGAGAGGGACTATGAACACGCTACACATAGCCCAATGCCAGATCTGTGATCATCAAAGTAACTAAATTCATCTCAAACATGTAGAAACACACTGGCCAAAGAACCACTTGACTTGCCAACTGAATCTGGACCTCCATACGCCACGATGAGATTCATATGCCATGTCAAAGTCATATGCCAGCAGTCCACATCTGAATTTTTCATAGCATATCTCTAGACCAAAACCAACAACTGAACAAAACTGCAGCACTAGATAATACAATTTCTGGAACACCGGGAACAACTTTCAGAACACCAGAGAACACCACAACCAAGACCAAAATCTGAATCTATTTGCATAATTTTTAACACAATGAATCTATCTGCCTAATTTCTAGAGAAGAAACCTTCTGAAAAGCACAAAATGAAGCACTGCAACTGAAACTATATTTTCTCTATTTACTAATCAATAGATATTCAGACCACACGGGCTTCTAGATATGAGAGAAAAACACCAAAGAACTGTAAAACATTATCTTCACAAGATCACAGAATACATAATTGTCTTCAATTGTTCTTATTGTCTTCCACTGCACTATAGCATGGAATACATAGTTGTCTTCCGTTGTTCTAACCATTAAGAACACAAACCTACTCCTCCTAGAAATAGAAGAATACAAGAGTTCCAGGCAATAGTGTTTGAGTAACCACAAATACCTCTGAAACACAATATTTGACATCAATGAAAATAGATAGCCAAACATATATTTCCAAAAAATCTTGCATACTTCTCACATTTAGATACCCAATCGTAAATATCTTTGAATACATTGGGCCAATAAAAATTCTAACAAAGTATTCTACATGTTGTGACAGAGGGAGAGAAGTGACCTCCACGGGATTCATCGTGGAATACCTTGAGCGAGTTATTTTGTTGTTCTTTATCTACACCTCAAGAAACCGTATGATCCTATTTTGTATATATTCCCCTCCCATATTAAATACTTCACTGTTGCATATGCATATTTCTCCATAGGATAATATTTCAACTCATGTTTCTTTAATGGAACACACATGAATGAAATTGGAGCTTCAATACCTTTATCATTGTTTTGTAACAGGATAGCTGACATAGTATGTTCTGATGCATAACAGTAGATAATAAAGTCCTTTTCAAAGTCTGGGTGCACTAAAGTAGGAGTGTTTAAATGGCAATTTTTATATCTTGGAAAGCCATTTTACCTTCTGAGCTCCATTTAAAAGTTGGCTGATTTTTCATCATCTCTACTATATGGCTAGTAAGCTTAGCAAAATCTTGTACAAACATTCTAAGGAAGTTGACCTAACCAAAGAAGGATTTGGTATTGCTTTGAGACACTGGCAAGGGTAATTGTTGAATAGCCTTAACTCTATCTAGATCAATTCTTATCCCTCCTTTAAAAATAATATGCCCCAATAATTTTTCTCTGGTTACTACAAAAATTGATTTCTTAGGGTTCAGCACAACGTCTTCACTGAAGGGGCAATACACTACCACGTGCATTCATATTGTGGGGTTTAAAATGAGCCTAAAAAGGGGGCAATATATTACATAAATAGGGGGAGGGGGGTTTTGGGGGGGTGGGGGTGGGGGTTTATATAGTAAAAAAGGTGTGGGGGGGTATTGGAGGGGTATTGGAGGGGGGTGACAAAAAGGGAGTTTTGGGAAATATTTTTAAAAAATAGGGGGATTCTTTAGTATGACACAAATGCACGTGCTATGATTCAGGTTCACTAAGTGAAGCCCACGTAGGGTTTTGTGAGATGTCAAAATCCTTGTAGCTCTGTAATGTCACCTCCAAGTTATGTCTAGCTTGCTTCTTGGAGAAAACAGTAAGGTTATCTAGACAATATACAACTATCTTCTTCTTCAAATCTCCAAAGGTCGGGTCCATAGCTCTCAGTAATATTTCTCCTGCATTAATAAGGTTGAAAGGCGTCCTATTATAAGAAAAAAAACCAATGGGGGTTGTGAATGCGATTTTATGTTGATCTCCTAGTGCCACTTCAACTTGATTATAACCAAAGAAACCATCTAACATGGACATCATTTCTGATCCTGAAACTGTATATAGTATATGATCCATCTTGGGAAGAGGGAAATTATCTTTTAAGGATGATTGATTGAGGTTTCATAAATCCACATAAATTCTAATCTCCTCATTATTCTTCATCATAGGTACAATATTAGCAACCCATGTAGAGTGGTGGAGTGGATAAATAATCCTAGCTTTAAGCATTTTGTCAATTTCTTTTATTATAGCTTTTGTGATCTTGGGATTGTAGTTCCTTTGTTTTTGTCTAAAAGGAATAGTGCCAAATTTAAGTGGGATATGGTGTTGCACCTTTCCATCCTTGAATTTCTTCAAATCGTCACAACACCATGAAAAAACATCTTTGTAACAAGTCAGCAATGCTATTAATCTCTTCTTTTCTCCGAGAGTACAACATTTTCCAACATACACCAATTTAAGTTCTCCTTCAATTCCAATGTTAACATGTTCACATTCTCTAGATGCTTTTATGGGATCTCCCCCTTTGTTTTCATTAACATATCTCTCATGTCTATCAAAGAGGCTCTCCAAAGTGACTATACCTTTTAGTATTTTATTCCCTTTCAATTGAATCCCTTCATTTTCTTCTCTTTTTTGAGAGAAAGCTTCTCCCTAAGTGATATCACTATTTTCATCATTACTTCCTTCAAATAAATGGTTAGCAAAAGAGCTATATTTCTCAAGGAATTCTATGGTATGTTTGTCATCATCAAAAACCTACCAATGATTAATATTATCAAGGACAGTTGGTCTATATACCAATTCCACACTAAGTGTTTTGTCCTTGAAATCAGGATGAGGGAGAAAGAAGGACGCAGAGACAACCAAGGAGTTGGCTCTACTATTTTGGTCTCTGGGGACTGCCTCAATTTTGAAGGCATCAAAATATTATGTGCAATCCCATACCATGTTCCTATAGTGTTTTAACCTATCATTCTTTGTGGTATAGGTCTTCTTGAATTGTCTTACAATAAGTTCGGCATCACCCCTCACTTTAAATTGCTTAACACCTTTTTTTGGGGTACAGAAAGCCCCAAAAGAAAAGCTTCATATTTTTGTATTATTAGTGTTTTCACATCCTAGTTTGTATGTTGAGGGGAAAATATAACCATCTGGGGAGATAAGGATTGCACCTGCACCAAAGCTAGAGGAAGAACAACTACCATCAAATTCAAGTGTCCATAACTCGTTGCACAGGACGAGACTAGTTTCATCTCCATTCTTTTCATCATCAGTCATGCACGTATAAGTGTCAGGACTAGTTTCAACGTATAATATTTTTGCCCTTGGATCTCCAGACTTCTTCACAGTGAAATTTTCTTTGGGTTCAGGTTGCAAGTGAACATTTTTACCATCCACTGGTATAGTAGCATAAGACCAATCCATTTGAATTTATCCTGCTAAATCTTTATAGAAGCTTCAGCTTAGTAACATCCCTTAACATGTTGGAATATCAGCCACTAAGATTGTCAACTTCAATCTCTTTTTTGGGTATAAGGCCAAAGCCACTTCAGCATCTTTAATTTGTCCTATAATTGGCACTTGAGAGGAATCCATGGAATAGAATTTCCTGTGGAAAGAAGTAATTATCAACCTTAAGGCTTTGGCTACTTGACCAGGCAGTACATTGTCTGAGGCCCATGAATCTACAACACAATTACTCAATTTATACCCATTTATATATAGAGAAACAAAGAAAGGTTCGAGTTTGTCATTTAAGATATTGGGTATAGTAGGCTTCAAGGAAGACATGGAACAATTCCAATCTTCAACTGGTACATATACTTCACTAGACACTTGGGCATTCATAAGGGTGGTTGAGGTCTTTTTCTTAAATAATTCATCCAAACTATCCATCTCTGATGAATTCAACCTATGATATCCGAACCTTTGTATTTTTGCAATATTCAACAATAACAAAAGAGCTAGGTGTATCATTTTTAGGGAGGTTGGGAGGTGCCTCAGCATGTATTATCTTTAGGGTATGTGTTTCTCCTTTCTTATGATCAAAGCTTGAGTTTCTTGTTAGTAGGAACTTAGGTTCAGACAAAGAACTTGTGTTGTGCATGTTCGACTCTTGGCCTTTCTTTTGTGACTATTAGTTTCTGGTCAATACTGCATAGTTTGATCTCTCAGCTTGGGTGTGGGTATCTTCTTCTCTCTATATATCTGATTCATATTCCAATTAGTTTACTCCTGCATCTCCTAACATGGGAGGCTCTTCATCCACCTGATATTCTCTTGTATTTCTCTCACCAGTAGCATACATTTGTGCTACTCTAACCATTTCAGGACAAGAGGAACCATCATGATCGATTGTGAGGTGAAATTTACATACCATATGGTTCCCTTTAGTAACATAAGAAGATGCTTAGAGACCCAATCTCTGAGATGGGCTAGCTATGGACAGTTTCCTCAGATTTGTTCCTTGTGTACCAGCTTCCTTTATTCGCATGTCTTGATACATTAGTTGATTAAAATTCTTAGGCATCCGTCTCTTCAAAGAAATTATATCATTTGCCAACCTTTGGATTACAGGGTTGGTGGAGCTAGTCAGTTGGGGCTTCCTAGTCTAGTTCTTTCTTCCATTTCCCTCTAGTTATCAAGTCATCTTCTATTGTTAATTATTGCTACCCTTTGGATTGCATCCAAATTCACCGCACCTTATCTCTTGAGAGGAAAACTAACATCCAGGGCAAGAGTATTAATAAAGAAGCTTTTCAACAAGGCATCTCTTGGTCTCATGTTATTTGGAATCCTATTAGTCAATTTATTGAACTTTGCCACAAATTCTCTCATTGATTCATGTACTTTCTTTTTCTGAAAGATAATTGAGCAATCAGAGTATTCTCATTCTCATTCGTTTTGAATCTATTCTCAAAATAAGTACGCATAGCATTCCATGTATCAATTGATGCAATCGGTAAATGATAAAACCAATCAGCTACTTCATCAACCAAAGATTCAACAAAAATCTTGGCGGCAACAC
This sequence comes from Thuja plicata, assembly GCA_018584345.1. Taxonomy (NCBI): domain Eukaryota; kingdom Viridiplantae; phylum Streptophyta; class Pinopsida; order Cupressales; family Cupressaceae; genus Thuja; species Thuja plicata. The sequence continues at coordinate 273,945 of MU227928.1, forward strand.
TTTCTTCTTGAACTCCTAGTATAGGCTCCAATGAAAGCATGATTATCCTCATCAAGAGTGACCTTCCCATCTCCTCTTAATTTCAGTATAACTTTTTCTAACCCTCTAGGCAGAGCACCTAACTGTGCAACAAGATTGAGGTCAATTAGTAGCTCCCCAGGGCACGGGTTGAGCCATGGTTTGTAAGGGTACAAGTCGACGAACTTGCAAAGGTAATGTGGTTCTAGGAAGAACTAGGGATTTACAAGATGAACTAGGGGGATTTATTGGACGTTTGGACAAGGATGTTCTACTTAAAGAATGGGCTTTATGACTAGGGGGGAAAGAAGAAAAACCAATGGATTGCAATAGGTCAAAATATGGGTCTATTATACCTTTATTTGTGTCTCCTTTGGTATACTTCTTAGTAGCCAGTTTAATCAAAGAATCAAGTAAAATGAGTACAAAGGCGTCAACCTCTCACTAATTATGATAAGGGGAGTTTAATGATTATTGGGATTTATTGGTAGAGATACCACAAGGTTTTCTCTAACCCTTTCTAATAGAAATCTAGGCTTTTGGGCTATCTCTTTTTCTTCTTCCAATACTCAGGCAGCTCTCCTATAATCTTCAATATTTTTTCTAAGGCTCCAAGTTGTAGAATTTAGCTGTGAAATAATGTATTCTTGGTCATCTTGGAAACCCAAATTTGGTTGTAACATAGAAAATACATTCTCATCAGGAAGCACCATTATGGTACATTTTAAGCGACTGGTTTATTCAATCTAAGAGTTCAGCACATAAATATATTCATTCAGATACCCATCAGAGTCGCCCAAAAATTGTTGGTTTCATATGTTTGCTACTTAATTCTCCAATATAATGTGCCTAACAAGTGGCAATCCAGACTAATAGTTCAGTCAACTATGATGATTTTCTACACCCACTCTCTACTTATTTTTAAAGACGCAACTACCTTCTTATGATTAAAAATAATGAAAATTGAAAACTTGTATGCTTTTAATCAAAAAGCAAATAAGGAAGGGAACTTTTAACCAGAAAGTTGAGAGGTGAAAATCTCAAATATCTGAAACAAACCAAAGAACACATTTTTTCTTAAAATATAAAAATACTACCAACTATTAGTGTGTTGTTAATCCCAAACAAAGATGATCATCAAACAAGAATCCATAACTCATATTCATAAAATATTTCAAACATAAGCATAAAGGATAACATCCTATAGTAATGCATCCAACATAAGATAAATGAACAACCCATAAATTATAACACACTATTCACAATTTTGCAGGATCACTTTCAGATGTTATTTCATTAAAATCTATTAAGTCTCTTTTTTTTGTTTTCTTTGTCTAAACTATAACACAACAAAAATTTAGCAATATGTATGCATCAAGTATCGTAACTGACTTTGGTAACCAATGGTTTCTTAAAGATAATCGTCCCAAAGATCACTCAAAGTTTTAGCAAATAGCATAAAGAAAGATGGCCCTCCAAATCCTATAGTGTTTTTATTATCTTAAAAACATAAAACTGTGAGAAACTAATCTATCACCACTGGTTCCCTTTCCCTGATCCTTTGCACTTTGTTTCCTTGGTCCACTCGTACTACTTGTTCCTCGACATCTGTTGTCTGAACTCGAGCCTCTTGTTCGTGTACTCTCGTTTTGTAAATCCTATACTCTGTAATGACTTCAGACAATGTCCTAGATTGAGGTTTTCCCATTATGCTTACCTTCACCTTATGCTTGGTTATCTTTCATTTCATCTTAATAACTTTGGGGTGAAGTTCTTGGGCCTCTTCTTTAAAGCTAGGAATATTATTTGTTATGTGCCATAAATTTTTTATAGCCTCTTTGTATATCTTCCCTTCCGAAAGGTTTTCCTCTACATTGTCTCTAAATTTGCAAATTACGGTGATACTGCTTCTTAATTTTTCTTCTCCTTCAAATATCTCAATCTCTTTCTATATAAAACAAGACACCAGGGTCTTAGCATCATATTGAAATTGAGCTAGGGTATTCCTTACACATTGTTCTAACTCCTCACAGACAACAAACTTCCATTCTGATGCATCCATCGAAGTCAAAAACTAAGGATCAGCTGGTCTGCTTATTATTCCTTCACCTATTGTAGTCGACAGGGGCATATTGGGAATTTCCTAGAGCTCAAATAAAACAACTGGTAAATTACCATTTCCCTCTTAAGAGCCTACAGATTGTTTCTCTATTTCTCCAATTTTTTAGTTATCAAGGAGTACATTTTCATGCCTTCTTGGATGGAAGATATTGCATCAGTTACAAGTTTCTCCACCCATTTATCCATTACCAAAGTAACACATTGGGCCCTTTTGATTTTCTTCAATTTGTTAGAATCTAGCCCATCAATATGGAATGGCATGTTATGCTCAAGGTTTTTATCCTCCTCATGTAGAATAAATCGAATAAAAGAAACCAAAGAGTTTACCAGTCTTAACATCTCTAGATTCTTTCATTCTTCCATCTTTACCCTCTGATCTAGGGCATAGACAGAAGTGGTGGCATGGTAAATGTCTCCTTCAGAAGTGGGCGAACCCATGTCAATTTTGCTCAAGGTAAAATATTTTTCTGTGACATCATGCTCATTCTTTCTACCAATGGGATCTACAATCTCCATCAACCTTTGATCAGTCACAGGATCTATCACCACCCTGGATATTATTTTGGCTCTTTCTAGCTTACGGGTTCCCTACAATAACTTAGTAATAGTTTCTACTTATGTTTCAACTATATCCATGAATCTCTTTTTCTTTTCAATAGCCTCCTTGACCCAAGGAGAGGAGATAGTCGCAATGGGCACAAAAGCATTGATGATGGCATTACTTGGTTGGGGATTATTCAATTGAGAGAGGCGAGGGCCGCCGAGAACATCAAATTCAGCATTATAAAAAATGGAATTGGAAATATCATCTCCACCGACCTGGTGAAAGATCAAGGTATCACTTTCTTGAGTACCATCATTGGTACAGGGTAACTTAATAGTAACAGGGGAAGATGGGGTGGAAGCCTTTTCATCGACAACTTTCTTTAGGGAGGATGAGGTGCTCATTTTACACTTTGATTTCAACTTCGCCTGCTTCTCTAGTTCTTCACATCCTTCACCTGATTAAGAAGCTTCCCCTGAGGGCATAGATACTGAGGTGGTAAGAGTCTTGGTAGGATTGGGGTCCTGTGACACATTTTTCTTAGCACTTATGGAGCTTTCAGGGGTGAAGACCTAGTGTGTTCTCGGACTTTCTTCTCAATCTACACTTTGGTCCTATCTACCACATGGGCAGTCCTCTTATCCACGTCTATGACATCTATATTGTGTCAAGTCAGCAGCGGCATCACAGAGAGGGTAATATTCTGATATGTTTCATCAATCAAATCTGAACCATTATCAGTTATTTCGTCAGCTATGAGAATAGGTAGCTCAAAATTTTTGACATGTTCTAAGGTCAACCTCATAAGATCTATTTTTTGCACCTCCCTTATATCCATGGAGTCTGTCCAATAATCCTCGACATGAGGTTGATGTAGAGAAGATTTACCCCCATGGAAATTATTATGCACATATTTTTTTCCTATTAAAGGGAACCCTTGGGGGTATGGACTGGAATTTATACTTAGAGAGAAGTGTTTTCGTGGTGGCAGCAACATCAAAACTCTTACAAGTAAAAAGAGACAAGGACACCAGGAAAGAATAACCTTTCTTCTTCAACTTAGTAACATATTTAGCATTGAATCCTTTCATTTGTCTACAAATCTCCAGAGTATATAATAATCGAAAAACATACTTGGGTGGTTTACAGGGGGTTTGATTGAATCCTCCTGTTCTGGGATAAGGAAAGTTGTCAAATTGGATGAAAAAGCTATTGTAATGAATGATAAGGGTAGAACCTTCAGAAGAGATCCTCCTTTCTAGTAACCCTTCAATTTTATTTATCATCACCCACAAGAAAGAATCATTGACATCAGAAAATTCATCCATCCTAACATGCTTTTGTAACTGAGGGAAAGTTTCAAAAACCGGTAGGTTTTGAGTCTAAGATTTTAGGGTCCTGAGACCCGGCCAGGTAACTTGGGTTGTCACCAACACATAGGTCAGTAAGGAACAAATGTGGAATGAACTAGCCTACCTAAAATGAGCTAATTGATCATGCAACTATTGACTGATTATCTCCCCCTAGTCAATATATTGGCCATCTCTAAACATAATTGTGAGAAATTGGTGCATCCAACCAAAAAATTCCTCAGTTGTTGGGTTCGCGACAAGGTGATACAATAAAATAATTACATCTTCAATCTCTCTTGAAAAAAACTCCTTTCTAAGGATTGAGGGGAGTTGAGATTAGCCCTTCCATTAACCTTAAACCAAGTTGTAGCAATTATATTTAAGCATCATTCTTCTTTATCCTAAAAATACTCCCAGCCTTCCTCGATAGATATATTCACAAACACTTCCCACTCTAGTAATCTTAGGGCTCGAGCTACAACTTCTGAATCAATTTTGACAACAATTGTGTCATCAAAAGCTCAAATTTTGTAGGATTCGAGGTGGTAACACAAGTAGAGAACAATTCTCGACAAAGAATTGCTTTAGGGAAACCGGCAGCTTCCAAAAGACCACTATCAACATTTTTGTTTGCTATGGGCGAGGCATAATTTCCTCTTAACTTGTCGACGATTTCTTGGACATCTTCCTGTCTCACATCTGTGTCAAAACTTTCGTCCAAATTGTTGTCTATTACTGTGGGCATAATGGTAATTAGGATTTTAGACAAAAGGTACAAAGAACAGACGATGAGGCTTTCTAATATTTGAGTTGGCCAGGCGTAAGAATGCAGACAATGAACAAAAAGATTTTTGGACAAACTCAAGGAGAGGGAAAATTCCACCTCTTCACTTCAAACAAGAAGCTAGAAAAAACTAGAATTCTGTTTCAGACTACCAAAGAAGAAGAAAGACTAAGTTGAATTTCTTGCATGCACCTTTTCTTTCTCCAACGCTCAGATGCTATGAGTTGCATTATCTAGGTTTTACATAATGAAGGCCAACTCTAACAATACCACCTTTTTAAGTGAAGCATTTAATTTTGATTCAAATTGGTGGCAATGGTACATTTAAATTTGTGTTGGTTTAATAAGTATCATCCACAACTTAAGGAAACAATTAATATCCACGTGTGCCACCTTTGTGAAAATATAACTCATTGAAAGACGTGATCCCATCATAGTTGAGTTGGTGGCGGCTATCCTGAAGTTTCAAACTAGTTTGGTGGTACATGACTTTACCCAACTTGCCGACTATAAAGGCTTAAAGAGGATTTTAGTTCAACTAGGCGTGGTTGGAAAAGTCAATGACTTTGTAAACTATTCTTTCAAAATGGTGAAGATAGGGAAACCCTCTAAAACACCGACAATAAAGAACTTGGGGGAAAGACACGACACTTTTTTGGCTTAGTCGGGAAAGTTAGCGGTTGCATGAACTTCACAAAGTGTAAGGTTAAATACAAATCCATAGGAAACTGGCTGAGTAAGAACTCAAGGTAAGTGTAAATGACCGACTTTCTTTGTCAAGTTTGATCAAGACAATGGTGAGTTAGAGAAAATGTAATTTGGGGACAACGTTATGTGTGCGTTATTAGCACTTGCAAATTTTTGCTTGGTTCCATGTCTTCTTTCCTTGTCTGTGCAATTGTTCCTATGATCTATGGTCTGAAACCTTAAGTCTCTATGAGAAAATCTGCTTTAATTGATGAAAATCCTGGTATGTCTTGCAAAGTCTTAAACCCTATTTTCAAATTTCTAGCCGTTGGTTGCAAGAAGCCCTAAATCCTTTCCTAGACATGTTTTATTTTGTCATTACCTTTTCAAGCCACTTAAAGTCCTTTTAAGTCATGTGCTTATTAGCCTTGTCTTTACCGTTGAATATCGCAATGAGATCAAGTATGCTCTATTCTTCTCGAGATTGCACATGCACTGTAGATCCTTTTCTAATCGGGCGGCTAGCGCTAAGCCACTTGTTTAATTTCAAGTTCATGGTTTCATTCAGCGATCATACGAGGATCGTAGATCTTGTTATGTCCTTGCATTGATCGTATGGCTAGAGCTTAATCTCAAGATAAACTCCAGGGTCAAGAAATGATTCTGTAATTCAGAGACTCAGTTATCTCCGAATCTTGTGATAGACCCGAGTTAGGATCAAGCTTGGTTAAGTTCATTCAACGATTCGGCGTAGGCCGTCAATCTGGACAGATGTGTGGTTGGCGCATGATTGTTGGATAAAGATGAGGTCAACTCAAACATTCAAAGATTCACCACAGGTCGTAGATCTTTTCTGAATCGTGTGGTTCGTGTTAAGTCGCAAGATAAAGTCCAAATCAGCTCTTTCTTTGGGTGATTCAGCGTAGGCCATTGATCTTGCTCTGTCATTGTTCTCATCTTATGCTCTGTGCTTGATCTCTTAATAAACTCAAGGGTTAAAAGATATTCTAGCGACTTGGAGATTTGCCTCAGTCATGAAATCTCTAAATGGAGCATGAGTCAAGTTAAACCAAGGTGGAGTTTGCATGGAAATAATCAGGACCGTTGATGCAGATCGGGATCTAGGGCTGGCGCATAATCTCAGGAGGATTTGATCAAGTACAGAAGGATTGCGAGACTTGGTGAGGATCGTAGATTGGGACTGAGATGAGTGGCTGGCGCTTAATCTCGCAATGAATTGATGATGTCATGATATGTCTGGAGATCTAGCGAGGACCATTGATCTTGTTTAGATCCTATGGCTTGCGTGTAATCTCTAAGCAAACTCAAGGGTTAACTTTTTATCTCGCGACTTGGAGATCCCTTCAGTCGCATGATCTCTAGATAGACCTTGAGTTAAGCATGGTTAAGTTCTGAGCCAAGTAGAGTTGCAAGGATATGATATGGACCGTTGATTAAAGAGAAGATCTAAGGTTTGCGCGTAATCTCCATATTTGACCCAGGTTAAGGCTAACTTTTAGAAATTATGAGTTTCTTTCAGTCGTGTGATCTCCAGATGAACCCGAGTCAAGATAAAGTTAAAGTGAAGTAGCCAAGGACCAGATTTGAACCGTCGATGCTATGTGAATCTGAGGGCTTGTGCTAGATCTCTGGATAAACTCTGAGGTTAAGAAACGTTCTCGCGACTTGGAGATCACTTCACTCGCATAATCTCAGAATCGACTAAGGTTATGATCAAGTCAAGTCAAGTTAAAAGTGGGCCAGCCAAGATCAAATATGAGTCGTTGATGCAGTGAAGATCTTGTGTTGTGCACGTAATCTCATAATGTTTTGTTGATGTCATGGAAAGTCTCGAGATTCAGCGCTTGCCGTCGATTGAAACAAGATCTTGTGGCGTGCACTTAACCTCGGAATGTTACCAGAGTTAAAGGATTTTTTCAACGACTCAGAGATTACATAGTCGCGCAATCTCCAAATATACCTTGGGTTAAGACAAGTCTGGTCAAGTTCCATTCAGCGATTTAGAGATATGAAGGATAATGATTGATAAGTTAAGGTGCAGGTTAAAGACATAGAGTACAGAGGTAGATTTGATCAGACAACAGGCGTAATGGCTCGAAGGCAAAGATGAAGGTTTTTAATGTTCAAGGCATTGCGTTGTTAAGCCACGTGTCCCCAGTGGGTCTGATCAGTGCCAAGATAATGAAGTAAAGTCCAAACAAGTCTAAGAAAATCTTGCGGTTAGTGTAAAGCCTCAAAGAAAAAGTGCTCGAGATCTACTCATTAAGGCATTGTGCTAAGTTTCCACCTGTCCAAGGAGGTCATTGGACAGTCCAGGTAACCTAAAAAGAGATCTACGACTGAGTTTTAAAGGGGAGAAAAGTCTTGATCTTGATCGTGATCGTTGATACTAAAGCCCAGCCCGCCTGTGACCATTTAACCACTTTTCAAACATTTAAATCTTTGTCTCAAGCTTTTTAAGCAGTGGATCATGTCTTATTATAGAGCATTGATTAACAGAATTTGATCTTTGTGGTTTTCCTTGTACACCTATTAGATGTTGAGAGTGAATGTTGAGCGGCCTTGAATGCACTTGAACAGAGAATGTTCTTTTTTAGGTCCTGGACTGTTTATTAAATCAAGTTTTATTCATGTCTCTACTCTTTATCATTAATGATTGGTCTTTTCCAGAATTGTAGAGGCCAAGATCAGATTTTATTCTTGAAGGGCTGAGCTTTTTGATATTTTGTGGATCTGAAGAGCCAGGACTTTATTAGGGTATTTAATACAGACAAGACATTCCATTCTTATTCCTTCTGCAGGGTTTGTTCTCCAAGGTTGGATGGCGGCTGAATCAAATCAGATTACACAGGAAGAATTTAAGATTAAGCCCAACTTGTTGATGACTGAATTGTTTATTATTGAAGTACATTATTTATTCCTGTCAAGTATTAGATACTTTTAAGCCCTAACCCTAAATGGTTTGAAGCTTGTTGCAGTCCTTGGCTTATAAAAGGACTTCCAAGATCATTTAGTGGAGGTAGCTAGAAATTTTGGGCAAATAGCATAAGGCATAAAACCTTTTTACTGTTTTCCAGTGAGTATAGCAAATGTATATCTAGAGAGTATTATCATAGAAGCAGAAAGTTGCAAGTCTTTTGCATTTATTGAAGTGGTATATGATTTGAAACGTTTTGAAATTGAAACTGGTCTCTTTGTACTTAATACATTATTTTTTATTCAAGTCTCTCCTTTTTGCTTGCCTCTTGAGTTATGAATCTTCTGGTTTGTTGCATAAGATTTCTTTATGTATATGTTTTAGTCCATAGTTTTGATCAAAGATCAAATTAAAAGAGGCTTTGGATAGGACATAGACTCTTTGGGTTTGTCTACATAAGGATTATTAAGAAGTGTTTGGTCTGGAGTTATCTGTATTTATGGTTTTGAGTCCTTAACAGTAGTTAGTTTCTTTGTCCTGTATCTAAACTAGAATCATTGCCCAATGGATAAAGCATTGATCAGTAATTAGTATCTTCTACTTTGATTCATATCTAAATAGGTTCTAGCTATACTCTGCCCTATCAAAACATCAAAACCATTTTCAGTCCTTTTAAAGTTTTGTGGTTGTTGGTTGTGGTCCTGCATGGTAGAGACTAGTCAATGAATGAGTGGTTGTCATTTCATACTATCTTGCCATTTATTTGTTGTTAAAATCCAGAAGTTCTAAGGAGTTGAAAAGAGTTAAATACCAATCTCAATTAGGTGCACCTGCCTTGGTTTTGCAGAGCCAATAGAGTAGAGGACAGTCTTGTCCTATAGTTGGTCCAGTTACCTTGCTGAGCTCTCATACTTGGAAATAATCATTCCTAATATTAGTCTCAGGGTATATTGGTTTCTTTTACAGCGTAACAGTTTTAAACACCAACACGCATAAGATGTGAACCAGAAAGTCCAAAATCGGGTAACACTTCTAAAGGAGAATCAAATCAAGAGACCAAATATAGTTTAAATCATTTTTAATGGTTTATTTTTTGTTAGGGGACTTCATTCCCCTAGCATTCCAATCGAGACATTTTAGGCTCATCGTAGTTACAACAAGGTTAGAGTCATTAAGGTTTTTATACAACCTATCAAAACATTTGGGGAGATTTTCCCCCTTTCCGTTTCTCTTGGAAGCGGATTCAAGGACTTCTCTACTAACTTTTTTCCTTTTCTTTTTGTCATCATTTTGTCTTTCCACTCTTAGAAGGGTAGACTAGGAGTCTCTATTCAATACGTCATTATTGTCCACTTTTGGGAAATAACCTAGTTCCCCTTGTGACTCAAGCGGGGATTAGAAATCACTATCTCTTTATCGACAAGGTCTTCCATACCTATATTCCTTGCTTCATTTTTTTTACTTGCTCAAGTAGCAAATCTTGAGAATTTTTTAATGCCTTATGTTAGGTTTAGAAATTGGATGGAGGTTTGCATCCCCTGTAACTATAGGCACATTATCATCCCAAGAATTGAAGAGAGTAGGTTCAAGAATAAAGGGTTCCTTATTGTTAGAAGAAATTTCTTTGTTAAGAGTTCCAGGGTTAGATAGATTTCATTTCTGGTGGAGGTCTTCTTTAGTCTAGGGCAATCTTTTTATGGTGGCCTTCAAATTGTGTTAACAAAACAAGCATTCAACCCCCCTAAACCTTCAATTTTGAACACAAAAAAAAAAATTGTCTCCCAAGCTAATACAAATTGATTCTAGAATTTCAATTTCTAGAGAGGGCCAACAAAACTCTTGCAGCCATGTGGGAAAAAGTGGCTCTACATTCTTCCACTCAAAGAACTTTTTCCAAAGGTGCAAGGATGTGCAACACAAAGGCCCATAATTGTGGAGGAATATTTTTAACTATAACCCATCTAGGAACAAAGTATTCCAATACTTCATCAATTAAAACATTCGGAGACTAGTTAAAACATTAGTTGATACTCTTTTGATGTGAATGGGTTATAGTTGTGTAAGGGACACTACCCTTGTTTTGTTTATATTTTTAATATAAAAAAATAGGAAACCAGAGCAAAATTCTTAAAATAGAATTGCCCACATTTCAAACTTGCTTATTGCGAGCCCTTTTTAAATAGAATAATTCTTTGAAATGCTATCAAACAATCCCTTCTATATCATCCTACAAAAAGAAATGTAAATACCAAGCTTCTTTCCCCGCATATTTAGAATCCAATGATTGAGAAAATTTCCAAGCGAGAGGCATTTCCTTGTCAAGTGCAACAAAAAACACCGCTATATTCTCAAGTTTGTTCTTTATCAATTATGGAAAGCATATCTTGATTGGGCTCGACAAAGAGACTTCTCAACAAATGAAGAGGGGACTTGCCTTCCTCTCCTTTTTATGAACACCTTGAGACACCTTGATGCGGGAGCATCTTGGGATCTTGACAATCTTGCATCAACCAAAAATATTTCCATTTAGTTTGTTTGTTGTTATGTTCCTGTTGGGTAGTTTTGGTGTTTTAGATGGTAGTCACTCATGTTGGCTCGTTATCTTATGCGATCATATGGGTTTGTTCTAGACATCATGGTGAATCTTCTTCTATTATCGCATCGAGTTTCGTTCTGTCTTGGGGAAGGTATCCTAAGTTTGGTGAGCCGGTCTTATTTTGTTCTTTCCCTATTAGAGAGATAGAGTTGGCCTTGGATGTTGTGTTGGAGTTAGTGTGTGTGATCGTTCTTTAATGTTTAGCACCTATATGGGAGCAGTTTCCTATGATAGCGTCTCTTTTGGATTGTGGTTGTTCAAGTTTGGATTCATCTAGTGGTTGTGGGTAACGTGTTCATTTCTTGTTTGGACCGATCTATGGGATTTATCGTCCGGTTGGTGATCGTTGGGTCTTAACATGTGTGGTTGTGGATCGTGATTGTTGAAATTCATGTGGACCTATATTTATGATCGTGCATCCTTATGTTCTTATTTGGTGATCGATGTTTCACATTTTGGGTCATGTCCTAAATATTGTTACACGTTTCCTTGTAATTCTTTGGTTGGGCCACCCTGATGGTGGCAATGTATAAATGTAATGTGTTGAGGTATCTTAGGAGGGTAGCATCCTTGGGGATGATAGTTCTAAGATGAAGTAGATTGAAATTAGGATCTGAGAGCGATTTTGTATTTGGTCGTAACCAGGAAGGCCTTACAACACGGAATATTGAAGTCAATTTGATGTAATTTCTTGTTGATGACAAATAACAATTGTTATGTTTGAATTCCTAGCACTGTGTTTCTTTATTATTTTCTTGTATTGACTCAAGCTACAAGGTTGGACATCTCCTTTGGGGATTTCTTCATCCTTGACAGCATCTCACCTCTATAGTTGTCAACAACTTTGAAATTGACCTCTTCAAGGGCCAACATTGGAGCACATAGCAGAAAATCCTTGAGGGAAGGTTTCCCCAACAAACCTTCTCAATTTTCATTTATGTACCCATTCTCCAAAGCAACCACTATCTTACCTCCCAACTCCACATCCCCTCTGAACATTAACTCAAATACGAACATGGTCTCACTACTAGCAATGGGAGGATACTAAAACCAATTCAAAAATATCAAAAGATAAACAATAAAAAAAAAAAAAAGGGACGAGAACAATTCAAAACATTCAAAAGTAACAAAAACCACCAAGCTCACCCTATCCTCACTTGGAAGAGGACCGACATTAAATTCAAGAAAAAGGGACGAAGAAGGCACAAGGGCCAGAGGAAGAGAAACAATGGAGATTGATCTTTGGTCTTCCCAACTGCACTCAAAACTCAACTTCCAGCCCTTAGCTCATTTATCATATTCTTCAATGGTCTTAGACAATTTTTACTAATGGATTGGTTCTTTTTCCAGCATGAATGGGGCAATAAGGACAATGTCCCCCCAAGGAATACTGTGGAGAGCAAAGTATTGCTCAACACATTAGATATATACCATCAAATCTTGGGACATCAAGTTTTGATCCCAAAGGCATGTTGGTAGAGTGAAAACTTGAGTCAATATGATCAAAGTGGTCATGGAATGATCCATGACCAATTAGTTAATTAACAAATTCAATATGGGAGAAGATGCAAGACCCAAATTCCTCCAATTTAGCAATTATTATAGAATTCACTTCCTTCAAGTAGGTGTGTACAATTAGAAAGGGTCCTAATGTAGCTTTAAAAAAATGCATCAAAGTTATATACCAAAATGACCAACTTAAAGAGAACCATAATGGGACAATTCGTTGGATGACGTTTTTTTCACCCAAGGGTATTTTGAAATTTTAGCTCAAAATGAAATTGATTTCTACATTTTGTCATTTCATAGAAAGTTACATGACATAAATAGTGTCATCAATATGATTATTCTAAGATAATCTAGTATAGAGAAACAACCCCAATAATCACAATCAGTTGGAAATTGTAACAAACCCCTATGAACATAATCACACTAATCACAATAAAACTATAAACTATAGCTTACCAAAGATATGTGCAATCGTTAATGATGGTGTTCTCCAACTCCAAATAGGTCAAGATGGGAAGATAGAATAGGGAAATCAAAGGTCTCTAGAGAGAGAGTCTAGTCTATGAGCTCACATATATACCAATCCAAACAAATCAAGTATGATGCAACTTTGTAGGGCTAACTAGTTATTAATACATTGTAATTTGTGGGTTGCAAATGAACATTAACTTGTTCGGGCTAGGTTTCAAAAAACACCTATGGGGTCTTCCAATATATCCAAGGATGTGTGGAATCATAAGACTACCTACAAAGGCTATCTAATGGTGTGCTTTTAATGGGAAACCCCTCCATCCTTCAATAGAATCTATATAGGAAACTGAACTTAGCCTAGGATGACAGTTACTTTAAACTTCCAACACAAGGAGAGAGAGAGAGAGAGAGAGAGAGAGAGAGAGAGAGAGAGAGAGCATCCTTGGGTCGTTGGCAATCTTGCATCACCCAAAAATATTTTATTTTAGTTTGTTCTTAGTTTGGTTTCAGTTAGCCAGTTCTGTGTTTTTAGTGGCATTCCTTGGATTTGGATCATTTGTTGTTGCGAACCTCAAGGTGTGTTATGGACATTATGTTCTACTTATGTTTGGATTCGCACCTCAATTAGATACTTAGTTGAGGAGATATTTTGGATTCATGGTCAGTTCTGTGTGTTCTTCAAGTTTTAATGGTCAGACAAGTTTTCCGATCTCGGAAAACATTTTCCCAATCAGCGAAGCTTTATGGCTCATATAACGATGTTCTGATATCTTTGGTCGACGTCTCTCTTGGATTGCACATCATTTCTACATCTTGGCATTGAGATCCTTATGATTTGGGTACTGGCCTATATTATTGTATTATGTTTTCTTTGTCTTGGAAAATGTAATTGATCTAACTGACTTGTGTTGTGAAGGCTCTATATATTGAGGCATCTAATCTTTGTTCGATAGCTCTTAGTAGGATAATCTTTGGAAGGTTAATTCTATAGTTTAGTTATGGATTTCCATTGCAATCAGGCATGTATGCCAAAAGAATGTAAGTTGTATGTTGCAGGACAATAAGATGTAAACTTTATGAATCTATGATAATGTGAATGTGGGATTTTGCATGTTTCTAGTTCATTGTTGAGTTCTTTTTGATCTAGAGTTGTCGATTTCTAATTTGTTGACTCATGTTGCATGGTTTGGACCATCTCCATTGGGGAAGCCCTTGCCATGACTGTGTCAAGTGGTATCAGAGCAAGATTCATTCTTGTGATTACATATCTGAGTTCCTAATCTTGTGAAGCCCTAAGTATGTTGGTTGTGAGATGGCAGAGTAGATTTGGCTCGCACTAATTGAGGACTTGTGCAAGGTGGCTGGGAAGAGATATGTCGTTGGTTATGAACTTTGTATGAGTTGTTAAGGTAACCCATTGGTGAACCGATCGTCGAAAGGAGGCAGACAATGAGTGTGTTCAATAGATCATAGAGTGAGAGGCAATTGAATCCTTGTAGTCAAATCCTCGAGCTGCGATTGAGGAGGAATATGAGGAATTTGTTGAAGATCTTGAGACTGTAGATATTGAGATCCCTACATAAGAGGAAATATTGTTGAGGGCTATGACACAAGTAAATAAAGGTCATACGATGGAGGTTTCTAATTTTCTTGGCTCATTGCATCCTAAGGATTTGATAGATTGGATTGGTGAGTTGGAAGATTACTTTGAACTTGAGGATATCAAAGATCCACAAAGGTTAAAGTTAGCACAAACTAAGTTGAAGGGTCATGCAGTCTTATGGTGGAAAGAGTTGCAGAAAGATAGAGAAGAAAATGGTGAAATGAAGATCACTATATGGAGGGTAATGGTTGCTAGATTAAAAGCTAAATTCATACCTGAGGACTATGAGTTGGAATTGTTCAAGATATTGCAGAACTTGAAGCAGAAGGACATGAGTGTAAAGGATTACACCGAAGAGTTTTACAAGATGACAATCATATACGAACACCAAGAGATATCTAAGGAGAAGGTGGCTAGATATGTTAATGTCTTGAGGTTCAATATTCAAGATGAGCTAAGTATGTTGAGGATTAATACAGTGGAGGATTCTTATCAGTGTGCATTAAAGGTAGAAGATAAGGTAAAGAGGAGACGAAGTAACCCTAGAGGAAAGGAGAAGCAAGTGAGTAGCCATGGTAAAGAGAAGTTGATCGTTGAGAAAGAACCTAACCAGAAGACACTCAGGAGAGGAAGTGGTAGCAAGGAATTCAAAGGTACTTGTTTCAAATGTGGTGGCATAGGACATAGACCTTTTCAATGTTCTGAGGGATCTAGCAAAAACTTTAGCAAACAGAATCTTGTGGCACATGAGGAGCAAACTATTGATGCACTTATGGAGAGTATGACAGAACCTAAGATGGGAGAGTCACTTGTGCTAAGGAGAGTCATGTTGAGTAAGAAGGAAGCCGAACCTATACAAAGGGGGAATTTGTTTAGGATTGTATGTAAATCAAGAAGTAAATGTTGTAAGGCTATTGTGGATAGTGTAGTACTGATAATTTGGTACAGAGATGGTGCAGAGGCTTGGCTTAAATAGGCTTAAACATCCTTGTCGTTATGGGATAAGTTGGTGTCAAGATGATCACATGGTCGAGGTGAAAGAACAATGTTTGGTAAACTACAACATTGGGCCTTCAGAGATGAGGTATTGTGTAATGTGGTATCTATGAGTGATTGTCATGTTCTATTGGGCAGACCTTAGCAATATGATAGGGGAGATATCCATGATTGCAGAAGTAACTTGGTCACAATAGATAAGGATGGGTAGAAGTTTACTTTGGTTCCCTTGAAGGGGGAAGAGGGGAGAAGTGCAAGGAATTTGAGCATTGTGAAGAGTTATTGTTCGGAGAAACAGAATATAGAGGTTGATATGGATTTGAAGAATGATCTTCGAGGTAGATCTAAGAATCGGTTGGTATCAAATAATAGGAGGGGTAAAGTGAAGCAACAAAAGGCTTTAGTTGTTGATCAGATGAAGTCTTGTAGCAGAGGTAAATCAGGTGTGCGAAAGACAAGAGGTGGTGATAGAAGTTTTTTACTACCTAGTGCTAATGTGAGGCATGATAAAGTAAGTGTAGAATAGAGTGGGCTTATGAATCTGACAAATGAAAGAGCAGAAGTGCAGAGAAAGAAAGTTGCAGATAAAGAGGATATTTGGGTTATGAATGAACATGGGATTTATGTCTTGAATCCTGTAAGATGTTCATAAGTTCCTCTTATGGAACATCTTCTTCTCATCAGGGGTGTCTAATGCAGGAGCATCCTTGGGTCGTTGGCAATCTTGCATCACCCAAAAATATTTTCTTTTAGTTTGTTCTTAGTTTGGTTTCAGTAAGCCAACTCTGTGTTTTTAGTGGTGTTCCTTGGATTTGGATCATTTGTTGTTATGAACCTCAGGGTATGTTATGGACATTATGTTTTACTTATGTCTGGGTTCGCACCTCAATCGGATACTTCGCTGAGGAGATATTATGGATTCATGGTCAGTTCTATGTGTTCTTCAAGTTCTAACGATCAAACAAGTTTTTCGATCTTGTGAAGCATTGTGGCTCATATCGTGATGTTCCTTGATCTTTGGTCGACGTCTCTCTTGGATAGTGCATCATTTCTACATCTTGGCATTGAGATCCTTATGATTTGGGTCCTGACCTATATTGTTGTATTATGTTTTCTGTCTTGGAAAATGTAATTGATCTAGCCGACTTGTGTGTTGTGAAGATTCTATATATTGAAGCATCTCATCTTTGTTTGATAGCTCTCGTTAGGATAATCTTTAGAAGGCTAATTCTAGGGTTTAGTTTTGGATTTTCGTTATAATCAAGCATGTATGCCGAAAGAATGTAAGGTGCATGTTGCAGGCCAATCATACGTAAACTTTATGAATTTGGGATTGAGCATGTTTCCAATTCATTGTTGATTTCTTATTAACCTAGAGTTGTTGATTTCTGTTGTGTTGACTCGTGTTGCATGGTTTGGACCATCTCAATTGGGGAAACTCTTGCCATGACTACGAGAGAGAGAGAGAGAGATTAGCATTACTACTATAACTACTTTCTAACAATGAGATCTTGGGAGGGCAAGGTGAAAGCATACACTGGACAATTGTATAAGGCCCAAAATGGGATATGCCATAAACATAACACAGCACTCGAAACAATGGGATACTAGATTATGTGGTCCCTTGTACAAGAGATTAACCAAATAATTGAAATAAAAAAATTATTAAAAAAATGTGTTGATGTTAGAAGCACAAGAATAACATTGCAATGATATGACAAATTTACATTACAATATATTGATGTTCCCTTCAAAGGTGATGACCTCTTTGAACAATGAAATATCTTTCATACTATCAAATAATACTAGTTTATAAATACAATAAAATAAAATGCTAAAAGCTATTGAACTCTTTGTTTACAATTACTCTACTTAAAGCAAATATGAAATTTTATGAAGGGAACAATTTATAAAGCATATACATCCAAAAATTAATACAAAAGTAATAATTAGACCTGCAAGTACTAAGTGTTGATAAGGTTGCTTTGGGAATAGTCAACTCCAAGGTGCATCTACAATAGTCAAGGAGGCTTTTGTAAAAGAGGGGAAATTTGTTGGAGAAAATACAAAAGTATGTGAAGTATTTTCCTCACGGTGCAAAGACGATATTACCACTCATCTTTGAAGTTTTGAAAGAAGTAATATTTATGAGTTGCCCTGCCAACACTTAGCCTTTCAAGGTTTATCAACTTGTCTCAAGTACAAGACAAAGTTTCAAGTGTAAGGATAATCTTGGTAGGGTTCTTCATCAAAGGGTTCATAAAGCCAAAGTTAGTGTAAGAAAATCAACAAAACTACATCAATGGAGAACCATTGTAGATGATTATAACAAAGTTGTTGGCACATACACTTCCAACAAAGGTGACATACCATACAAGGAGGCAACCCATGAAGAATGGGCATGTTCATTGAATTGTAAATGTATCAAGGGTGGGTCTTGCGGAAAAAAATAAACCAACATTTTGCAGTTCATAGAAGAATAGATCGACATTTTATCAAAGGATTGGCATTTTATTCTTTGATAAGATAATTTCAAAGATAGACTCACTGGTCATAGCACTTGGACGGTATTGAAAGAGAAAAGTAAATTCGGGAAGATCATGACTCACTAGAAATTGCCAAGAGAAGACAGATTATTGGGAACCAATTTATAACCAACGTAGATGGTGGCAATTCTAGGCAATGTAAAATTAGATGAGTTACATTGACAAAGAAGATTGTGAACAGTGAATTCTTATTAGAATGAAGGGAAGCTTCCTAGCCACTTAGTATCTTAGATAATACTAAAAATTGTTGAACTTCAACTAAATTAAGAACAACCTTGTAGCCATGGCATTTGCGTTCCAACACCTGAAATCTTTGGAGAAATGACATAATGTAACTATAATCTAGAAAAATAGAAATAAATATTTTTTAGATCCCTATTAAGGATATGATTTGCAAGTGATGTTCACACCATGAGGTTCAGACCAAGGAGAATTTTATTTTCATTACCCTAACTACAAAAGATTCAAGATATTACTTTCTTCTCAGGGGTTTTGAAGGTAACTTACCTGTCTTTATTCATTTCCTTCACTAAAGAAGTTTGGCCCTCCTTCACAAGATTTCAGCTCTTTGATTTCAGACTCTTTAAGGATCCGATAAGTCAATCTGCTAGATTACCTCCTTCCAGGCACCCATGTTTCAGGACAGTGGCAAAAAAATGAATTCTATGGTAGATGGTAGAGAGACTTCTAGGTGAGCAAGCAAATGCACTACAAGCTCAACAAAATTTACTCGACACAACCATTGGCATAGAATGGCAACTTGCCCACACATGCATAAGATCATCAGCGGTTCAACAGGTTTGGGTATTAAGAGGAAACTGCAACAATATTTCTCTGTTTTGGTTTTCCTGACAAAAGAAATTTGCCCCTATAGGAGATGAAAGCTCTTGTAGATGCTCGACCCTTCGAAGCCCAGCGAGACCAATCTGCTTGAATGCTTCCTTCTTGGTACCTCTCTTCCATGCCATTGGTAAAAACCTGCAGTATTCTTTAGAAGATGGTAGAGATTCTTCTTGAAAAGTCAAGGGATGCACCACTTATCTTATGACTACAAAGTCAACCAACATTACTCAAGCCAACCATCGGTATGGAATGGCAACTGTCCCTATTTCCCCTCTATAAGATCATCAGCTCCCCCAGTGGTTCCACAGCTTTGGGTGTGTGGAGGACAACACAATAATGTTGGATTGTTTTATCATTTTCCTCCAAAGATGTTCAGCCTTCATCATCAGGGGATGAGAGCACTTCAATGCCAATCTCTTTCTCAATAGTGATGCAAAAGATGGTGGGCATGCTATTATAAATCAGATTAGACACTGCTTATCTAACAGCTACAAGCTCAATCAACACCATTCAAGCCAGTCTTCGACAGTCTGCCCCACAACACACATAAGATCATTACTTCCCCAAGTTGTTCAATATCTTTTGATGCTAGACGGAAAACATCAAATACAATTTTGGTTTTTTAATATTTAAGCACATAACTATTTTTTTCTTCTTTTATTTTCTAATTTTCATCTTTCATCATCAATCCTTCCCACAGCGGAACAGCCTCATCAATAAAATGCAGCAGGTGCAAGACAAATTGTGCATCAATCATCTTTTGTATATTCTTATTTTTATCAATTAATCCATAAATATGATAACTCAAACAGTTTATCCCAAAGATACTTAATCTTGTGTATTACAGATGCCTCTTAAGTGTTGCTTACAATTGAGATAAGGAAACAGAACATCAATCACCCAGCTAATTAGAATTTCAAGCACCTGAGCTCGCCTCTCAAAAGCATCAGCATCATTCTTTGTGACAAAGAAACATCACAAAAAGCTGGTAGTTCCTGGTTAACAAAGGAGCGATCTCAGCAGCTCTAGTCCACAACCTGGGTCACAGTTCCGCCTACACTTGTGCCTGCATAAGCAATCAATACAAACGAATTGGTTCTTAATAACTTTATAGTTTCATTTTGGAAACTGAAATAAATTCAACAAAATTAGGAAATAGGGTGAATGATCAACCTTTCAAGTGGGACCTACTTGGTCTTGCATTCCAAGAGAACCAAACTTGTCTGTTTGCATATGCATTGATTGCAGAACTCATTAAGCATTATCAAATGACCAAAATGCCAGGGCGAAATCTTAAACTAAGTGTAGGTAATATATTAAATTAGGTTTCTGCCAAGCGAAAAATTGTACACCATTTTCATAGCTACAAAATTTTCTTGGTAACTTGGGATACAGATTGCATGCGCAGAACAGTCAAGTCTATCTTTCTTCCACTTTATTTTACAAGCAATGTCATGTCGAAATGCATCAACTGTCATTAAAACGACTTTCCAAAAAGGAATTTGGATATCCTGAAGAACGTTTCAACACAGTAACCTGACAACTCGAAGAAAATAAAAACAAAGAATTCTGGCTTGATTGAAACAAACACAATGTTTAGCTACAACTGAGCATGACATATCACTCATGATAAAGAGAAATATATACACCTTCAAATATTGATACATTTATTCAGGAAGTACACTGATTCTTGCAGAAACACTCCCTTTTCATTGAAGAACATGAATATTTACAGGCCAAAAGGCCAGGCAAAGGAAGATCAAGAAACATTAAATTCCATTATTTTGGTTATTCTGAGTGACCTCCTGCTTTCTTCTCTCTTAAAGAAATGAATAATTATCTGACTTGATTGGTGCTTGCTGATCTCACCAAGCCACGCCTTCTGAACAAATACCTGCAACCCAAGCTTGTTCAGGTACACACTTACTAATATGAAAACAATAAACATATTACTAGCAGACACCACCAGAAACCTCAAGATGCTATATACAAATGATTTCTGTATTTGTTCCTACCAATCCAGTGGCCTGCCATTATTTGCATTATTTTGTACCTAATGAGGTGCCAACCAGATATGGGTACATGTTGCCATGTTTTCAAGTTAATATTCTGCATATTAAGATGGATGTATATCATTTTTGGAGATGATTTTGGCAGTAAGGTGTTATCAGAAAACATAACTAAATGTTAACAAAACTACAATTTCTTTGACACAAAACTCTTACGAATGACATGATCAAAAATACTGATGGGAAAGATAACACTTACAGTGCTGTTGATCAAGCAATGCTGAAGCTGTTTTTGTCATCTGCCGAGGAGTGCACTCTCCATCTTGAGTCTTTTTTATGTAATTGTATACGGAAAGAAGCTTCAGACTCCCATGTCTAGCCGCATTTTCATTACCACTGTAGAATTTTACACAATGGTTTATTGAAACCCAGGAAAATTGATTTCTATCCTTTGATGTTCTGATGGAATCTCCTTTGTATTTAGAACATTAGACCCATATGTGAATGTTCTCGTACTCTCATTTGAAAAATGATTTCGATTGTTCAAAGACTCCGATGATGTAAATCTGGACCTAACCTTTGAGTTTGACTTCAAGGGGGCTGACATCATAATACCGTCCTGCAATTGACAAGTTCTTCCCTGTAGAAAGGTAGGCTCAAAGGATGCCTCAATAGAAGTTCCCTCTGTGTCAATATTATCATCTATAACGATTACCTCAGGATCAGAGTGAGGAATGGAAGAATCTGGAGATTGCCATTTCATATGTTGAGACACACCTGCAGTACCATGTGATACACCATTGCTCATTGAATCAGGTAAAACACATGAAGAGGGCATCTTGGTGCTTAACCATGGATGTTGAGCTCCATTAGTAACATTTAAAGGCTGGCAAGGTGAGGCTGTTAAATTCCAAGAATAGACCTGTGAAATGTTTCCCATGTCTGTAGGATTTTCTTTCCTGCAAGTGTTGGCCAGTGAAAAATTAACCATGTCTCTTCCTTTGGCTTCAAAAGGTTGAAGAAAATTTGAATCTTTTCCCGTTCTGTCTTCAAAACATTGAAGCATATCTGGATCAGAAGCTTGAGGCCTCTCCAACACTTGAAAAAGCAGACCATGTCCATCCTTCCCCGAATTGGATTCAGATCTGGATTCCAATGACGTAAGGTAATTTTGATTGGGAAGTGAATCGCCACTGTCAGTGCAAACATCCTCCACTTGCCTTGATTGTGTACCATCTTTGCTTGATAAAATTACATTTTTTCCCATTAGACGCAAAATAGGATTTCCAAATATATGCACTATACTGGGTTCACGTGAATAATTTGCATTCCCAAAGGCTGGTAACCTCTCTGGATTGTCTGTTTGCTCGGTGACCATGTCTGAGTTTAATGAAGAAGCTGCATTAGACTCAGATAATTGGCTCCCATACGTTTTTCGGAGCAATTTGGACCCAGATTGAGCACCAGTTTCCTGACTCGAGACAGTAGATACATGGCTAGGGATATTTGATACTTGAGGTGAAAACCCACAAGCATTGATACCAGAATAGCTCCCATTCTTTCCATCCATGACTCTAAATAACGGACTACTTAAGGAGTTACTTAAGTTGTGCTTCAATCCATATTGTTCATCTGAGACCCGGGAAGAAATACTATTGGATGAACTCAAAATCCCATTGAAAACACCCGGGTGTGTGGAAGAGCTTGGGTTGAAAATGGAGCCATGCAAGACATCAGTTGCTGTACTTATATCCCCTGATTTTGCAAATAGAAGAGAATCTGACACAAATTGAGGCATTGGCACTGCAGGCAACACATTACTGGGAGCTAAAGATTTAGAATCCTCAAGTAAAATGGAACTTCCCTGAAATAAGCTTGCTCGAGATACAAGTGGGAGACCTGTGGAGGTAATTATTGAGGGAGATATCTGGACAGAAGAATCAAAAGCTGGTCTTGCAAAATTTTCAAAACTTTGAGGTATTGGTGGAGACACCTCATCTGTGCTCGTCAAACCTGGCCTTGTAATTTCCAGTTTTTCAGATGTCAGTTCACATGATAATTGAGATTTGTCGGCAAAATTACCACCATTTGACACTGGAGTAAAATCAATATTATCTGATATCAACATAGTAGTTTCATTTGAGATTGCAGATTCCTGGAGTGGTTTCAACAATTGAGAAGACAGTTTGTCAAAAGATTTATTCACCAGTGAAGAGATATTAGTCGGTTTGGTTTCAATATAGCTGGTTGAATCTGAAGAAGTATTCCTGAGAGGCATACAAGACTGTTTTAAAATTGCAGTATGAACATCTGTAGACTTGTGATAGAACGAATCACTTTGAGTTAATAGATCATGATTCAGTGTCTGATTTCCCAACGATACAGGTGATAAGTCATCCTGCATTTCATTCCTCACACAGATGAACTGTCCATCCAAAGTCCTTGGAAAGCCATCCCTTTTTCCCAGAAAGTCATCTAAATATAAATTTTCAAGTTCCTCCACTGAACATGAATTTAATTGACTTTGAAATGAGACACAAGATTCACTGGAATCTTTTCCTTTGTTTGGTGATAGGTTTCCAGTAATGTCATTGCACATAGCTTGAGTCAAACCAAGTTGTTGATATGAAGGTTGGTTATTGCAAACCTCTAATAAACATGAAGCAGCGCCCATCTTCTCAGGAATTGTATATGAATACATGCAATTTTGCAAATTCACATCTGTAACAAAAGCTCCGTCTTGAGAAGATTCCTTTGAAACTTCATAAATGGGGAGAACTGTGGAATCAAACTGTACTTGGGTTTCACCTGCAATCTCATGACTAATGTTCCCAGAGGTCTCCAAAGGCTTTGCTAAGAGTTCACCTGATGACATTGCTCCCGACTGCAAATCAACATTTGATCTATGCTGCTTATCTATAGAAGAGCTTTCCATTCCACATATTGTTTTTTCTTTATTACTCAAGCTATCTCTGACTTTTATACTATAAGATTGATTACTGGTGGAACCAGCATCGTAAATCAACTCTTGAGATTCTCTTTTGGATTCAGTATCATGTACTTTGAGTTCAGAAACAGTCTTGGCAACATCTTTCATGTTCATTAAACCATACACTATATGTGAAACCTTTTTCATTTTTGGTGAACCAAAACTACATTTAAAATTCCTTGACCGCTTCTGCTGCACATTGGTGTATTCCACTCCTGTCTTCTTCAAAGATGATCCTGCAGCTGGGTTGAATGAATTTGGTCTTTTTAAGGTCTTCAAATTCAGCGCTTTTTTACTTTCCTTAAAACGCTCTTTATATTGAGTCCTCTTCAATTGACTTGACATAGATAATTGTGTTTCACGCACAGATGGTCCTGTCTCATGCTGCAAAGTCTTTGACACTGCGATACTCTCAGACTTATGAGAATTGAATGTGTCACCGACAGACACTTTAGCTGAGTCATGTGAACTGTGTCGCCTCTCATCTTTGGAAGTCTGGCAGTTTACCTCTTGCTCAACTTGGGGTTTAACGGAATTTGGGGAATTGGTCTCACCGACTGATGAATACACTTTTGTCACTGTGTTTTGGAAGTTCAGGCTCGACAAGTTCTTCATCCTTTTCGAAGTGAAGAACTCTTCAAGTTCCCCAGAAGAGTTGGAGTTATTTTCTACAACTTTCCTTGAATGTTTTGCTTTGTTTCGTTTTGATGACACATCTGAAGGAAGGTAATGTCCCTTATCAGATGACTGTAATACAAATGCTCCTGATCCTGCTGATTCCTTTGATCCCACTGGATTTCCTTCAGACAATTTAGGGCCCTCCACATGATTATGTGACTTGGGTTCCAATACATTCCTCGGCGCTACATTACCTGGATTGGAACACCGTTGACCAAACCCTGCTAGCTTCAGGCTTACAAGTTTGTGCTTAAACTTCCTTCTTTTTGAACTTCCTTGTCTGTTGAAGCAAGCCCATGAAGCTGAGTATACAGAACTGGGGAGTTTCTCTTCTCTTATAATTTCTTCTGATGCATGTTGAGACTTGCGCTGGGATATGCCTTCATTTAAAATATGCTTTACTGCAGAAGTCCTCGGAACCTGAAATGACAGCAATTGTATTAAATCTATTGTACATGGCATCTGCAAGTGTATTAAAAATTCGCTACACATATCTAAACAAATGACTGATAAGATGGCCTTTCAGAACGATAGTGTATGGAGTTCAAAATCAATACTAATTAGAATGGCTATTTTGACATTGACATTGACATTGCAGTTTCAACATCTATACTTTGCATGCAATCTTTAACTGCAAATTACACACTTCACAATAATGGACTGAATATTGGGGCTAATTTTCAGTTACATAAAATTTTGCAGTGAGAAATGCATATTTGTTATTTTTTTCTCATGTCTTTTCTTTGCCACACAAATCAATTCCTACCATGTTAACACAGTCGATAAGGAAACGAACTGGCCTGCAAGTTTTATAGTTCGATCAGTAAACCCGCTTCAGAAAGGGTGGCCTACATGTTTAATACTTCGATCAGTAAACCCGCTTCAGAAAAAGCAGCATGATGCCAAATGCTGTACCGATTTTGTTCCTTCTCTAGCTAATTTAAGCTTCTGTAAAAGTCGCCGTGTGTGTAAATTCTTAGTTCCAAAGTGCTGTAGAATAACATTTTTTTCAGGAGAAGTTTGCCCAGGTATGTGTTCAGCATCTGTTTTGGCGACAATTCAGAACATTGAACAAAGTTCATAGGAAACGAAGCTTCGCAAGGGCAATATAAAAGGAGCAGTTAACTACTTCGTCTTTGAGTTTAAAATCGGTCAACTACTTCACTTTTGTTCTTTGTTTCAGGATGTATTTATAATTATTGATAAAAGAAATCAAGAATCATGCCAGCGTTTCAGTTGGGTTTTGCTGAATTAGACTCTACCCACATACAGAGGTGGATTGTATTGATCAGAGGTAGTTTTGAAGAGCATAATGACTTTTTCAGCAGAAAGAAAACCTCCATCACTGTAAACGACATGCACAGCTTGAAATAAAAGCATTTGGCTACACGAAAACAGATAATCTCATTTGAGTTGGACCAAATTCAGCAATGTAAATGCATAAAATCAGACGATATACCTTATCATGACACTTATCCAAACCAAGTGACCTGAAACTTTTGCCTGCCCTAGTCATGTTTCTGAAAGCTGATCGCCTGCTTCTCCTTGTGCCATCCGATTCCTTATCCCTATCTCCAGAAATCGAAGGCTCCTTGTGACTCTCCTTGGGCAAATGAGGCAGACAATCTGTTCTCAAAATCGATGAATTCCGCTGTTTCTTGGGATTCGGGTCTGCATAGTCGAAATATCTCTTGGCAACCCGGGAAAGAGGGGTCCTGTGTCCCCTCCTTATGCGAGTGCCGTTCCATTTAGAAACGTCCAACTGTAAGGGATCCAGCTGTTGAGCAGTTGCGTATATCAAATCCTCCAGTGTTCGGCTAGGAGCCACAGCGCATATGTCTGCCATTGAACGCTTCTTTCTCACCTTCGTTTTGTTTTTGGTGAGCTTGATTTCAGTTTTCTCGGCATTTGGTTCGGAAGCAAGACAATGATCTATGTGGGCATTTAGAGCTGTGTTTGATGTGGACGAAAACGTCCTACAAACAGGACACACCTTCACCATCATAATACCATCTGTAACGCTGCTACCTGAATTCGCCAGGTTTTCATTTCTTGGGGAATCTGTCTTACTTTGCTCATGATGGTGCTCTTGCGTTTCACTCTCCTTCTGCAATCCGTCTTTAAGTTCCTGAGATTTCATCTCAAATGTAAGCATTCTGTTTGATTGCTTGCTGCGCTTGAGAAATCTGTTTTTAATATCTGATAAAATCTCCGGTCTCTCCGTTCTCTTTCGCCGGGCCTTGAATGATATTTCTGAATTTGGTTTGGATGATGTTTCTGAATTGGGTTTGGATGATATTTCTGAATTGGGCAACTTGTATCCATGACTCTCCTGTTCCACTGACTCTGGAGTTTTGGTTTCAGAACCCTTATCCTTGTGTTCAGTCTTCAATGGAGTACCCAGTTCCCTAATATCTCCTGTGCCTGCAATTGGCTTTGACCCTTGATTGTCTTCTTCTGATGTGCTTGCAATTGCCTTTGGCATCTCACCATCTTCTGCTGCTTGAGCTCTCAGCTCCTCATCCTCTTCCGTTTTGGTTTTGATTCTGATTTGGCTGCCAGCTTCCCTACATGCTCTTGTCATGACATCTTGACCTCCTGATATAACAGACACAGCTTGTATTGGTTTCTCACGGCCAAGTTTTCTATTGTTCTTCTGGCCTGTGTGCGTCCTTTTAGCCGCTATCCTTATAAGAAACCTGTTGCCGATATCCTTAGCTCCAATGTCTCCACATGTTATAACATCATTTCTGTCAAAATCGCTCCCATGTAGAGCAGAAGCTTCCAGCTTAACCTTTTCCTGAATCAGATCTCTCACAGACTGGGGATGCTCAAAAGGTGGCAAGACCGGTTTCCTTCCATTGTCCAAGCAAACTTGCAAATACTTCTGAGAAAAAGGCCAGTTCTTTCCGATATCACTTGATCGAACCATAGACACATACTCTCTGCAGAAAACAAACGATACTGTTAATTCAACAAACATAAAAGCCACCCTAATAATATACACTCTACTTCATATCACATGCAGACCAATCGGCTGCAAAAGATTTCATTTCTGGACTGCTATCCAAGCAGAGACCATTCAACTGCAAAAGATGGCATCTTTAAACTGCTATCAAGGATCAATCAATTTCAATACTGGCAAACTGTGTTGCCAATAATACTAACGCAAGATAAAACTATATATAATTTGACTAGGCATGGATGGACGACTGCAAATTTGTTGTGGCATAACTGGGAATCACCATAAGCATGTCAATAATGAATTAGACTTCGAATCCCTAAAGGTTGGCAAAGCTGCTATAACGCTCGCCTGGTATAGAAGATAAACGCCGACTCCATGGATACATATCTTCACATCATGTGATCATAGCTCTCGCAAGAACAAGCTGTTAATTAGTTTCGCAGACCTACAAATACAATAAGTATTTGGCCTAGGATAGCAGATACCAGAAACGAAAAGCTTATTTTCATAAATGGATAGATCATGATGATATAGGTATTCGGATAACAATATTTATAGTCTTACTAAAAGAACCCGGGGATTAATCTGAGGATAATGAATGGTACGTGAGCCACAGCTGCCAGTGAACAATACACACAAGCTTTTGCTTCTGAAAAACAACTGATTGTAACACCCTCTTACGACATACGCTTCTGCTCCTGATGGCTGATCATTGCTTTGGCTTCAGCCAGATCTACTCAACTGTTTGGGCAATCTAGACTCTTACCATCCATACAAACACAACTGGGTGATTGCCTCCCTCAGATAGATACACAATGAATATCCATCAAGTTAGAAGAGTTCATATACCTTATCGAAAAGCTTTGCGAGCATGGAACTGGAAGAACATCCTCGTCGGAGTTATTGAATTCCGGCTCGCCGCAAGTCCCACTTACTGAATTCTTTGCACCACCCATTTCAAGATCGCGATCGTCTTCAACCGAGAAACTTCCCATTCTCATGCCATTGACTTGTTTATTTTCTGCCTCTCGCGTCGCGGGTTCGAAACTCCAATCCACACTAAATGCTATAAATATCTCTCCACAACAAGCTGGAAAGATTGAGCTTCCGTTAACAATATCGTTGCGCTGACAGAAATTCAAGGCCTGTAATGGAATTGGACAGCCATTATTGACATCCGCGTCTTGGGCTGGAAAACTACCAATAATGCTTCCTCGACCTTCGCACCCAAACGGCCTGCGAACAAACCACAGTTCGCCATCAGATTAAAAAGCCATTAACACAAACAGAAGTAAAAAAAAACGACAATCCACAAGCTCAAAAAACCATTCGAGATCCTCGACTGTTCACTACCAAACTAACTCGCTACCCGAGAAAACGCAAAAATCTTTACGTCCAAACAGACTCCACGCACACCTAAAAGCTAAACTCAGAAAAAAAACAGCACTCTCATTAAGTTTTCCGCTCCCATTAAATCAGACATTCGCATAAAAAGCAACCGGATCTGAGAACAAGGGTTTCAAATCCGAAAAATCCAGCCAAACCAAGCAAAGCAAAGCATTTCCGAAAAGCTCCCCCCTTACAAATCAGAATTCCTACCCCAAAAAATCAAAAGAAAAAACCCAGCTTGATGTCGCAAAGCAAAAGCTACCGAACGCCGTTTCGTGTTCCCTCAAAAACAAAACCAATCAATAGCTGCTATAATCTTTCCACAGTCCATAAATAGGA
Source organism: Thuja plicata (assembly GCA_018584345.1). NCBI lineage: Eukaryota > Viridiplantae > Streptophyta > Pinopsida > Cupressales > Cupressaceae > Thuja > Thuja plicata. The sequence continues at coordinate 303,322 of MU227928.1, forward strand.
GATAAAAACCTTCTGGAAAACAACTTTGTGGTTCTTTTCAGATAAACCAATCCTAGAAACCTCTGATCCAGATCTACGCGCACGGGGACTCGAACCCGAGACCGGCAGGAAAACAAAATTATCCCTGTCTGCTACTTACGCTCTCTACAGCTTGCATCTCCATCCGTACTCCAAACCTACAGGAAAAACAGCTTCGCTATCCGTAGCCCAAAAGAAGCCCACTAAGCAGTCTCCAAAACCACACAGAACAGCAAAAAAATCCAATCTTGAAACATCCATCGCCTGCTACAGAACCTGAGCCGCCATTACCACTCTCACATTCAATCAAATCTCTGCTATTTCTTCTTCTTCTTCCTCCTCCTTTCCTCTATTTCTTTGCCTGGGCTTCGTCTCCTTTCCATTATTCGCTGGCCCGCCCTATTTATTTCAGCCCCCTACTTTATTCAACGCACCGTAACGTTACACAAACACCCATATTTATATACTAATATTAATTTCCTGATCATTATGATGATCAACCGTAACACGGTGTGCTGTGTGGTGAATGAGCGGAGACAAACATTAAACAGAGTTGGAGTAAGAATTACGCCCACTTTCTCTCTCTTTTACTGCGAGGATTCCTTTTGTTTTTGTTGTGTTTTTATATTAAGCTCTTTCAAGCTTTTCAAAAATGGCAGCTTGTATAAAAATCCCAAATTCCCCTCCACACAATCCAACGTCACGCCCTCTATATTTTCCTTTTTCGCTTTTGTTGGGTTTCTCCAAAATCCAACCCCACCACTCGCCTACTTGCCCACCATGCTGCCCGTGCATGCATAATGCTTACAAACACATCGTTTTCCTCTAACCATGGTTTACGCAACCCCTCTTCTTCTTCTTAACTCTGGTTCACGGAACCCCTCTTCGTGGTCCACTCGTCTTTTCTCTCTCTTACCGTGCCTTCCATATGACCACATGGGTGATTTTCCGCCGCTTAAATTACACGGTCTCCGCCTTTTTTGCGTATCCTGTTGTTTTTTATCCTCGCATGCTTTCTCCGTAACTTCTTTTTTGTGGTCCACTCCTTTTTTCCGCCATGTGACCACACCAGTAAATTTCGCCCGCTTTTTGCCTATCCTGGGCTTTTTGCCGTGCAATCCATATGACCACAGATGTAAATTCACCCCGCTTAAATTTCACTGCTTTTTGGATATTGTGGATTTATAGCGTGCCATCCATATGACCACAGGGCTAAATTTACCCTGCTTAAATTCACTGCTTTTTGTATAATTTGGGTCTTTATTGTGCCATTCATATGACCACAGGGCTAAATTTTACCCCTCTTAAGTTTTGGACAAAGCTAAGCTCCTTACAAAATGAACTATTGACCAAATTTCATAAACAGATTTTCGACATTTTTTTTGTGTTTGGTGCATTTTGTCTAGAGCTTAGCCCGTGCCCTTAAATTTCACGGTCTCCTGCTTTTGGCCTAATGTATTTTTTGCCCTCGCCATTACAGTGAAGACTTTTGGCTTGTGGAAAAAGTGATCCAAATTTTAAAAAATGATATTTATTTCTCCATTTGACCACATTGTAATCTTAAATTTAAGGGGAAACAGGATTGAAAGGAAGAAAATATATTATGTCAATGAGTTCAACCCCCATGTGATTAACGCCGTCACCAACTTACACAAGAAAAGAACTGAGTTATTAAAGTCGAAGTTGGTTTAAGTTGCCTAGCCGTCCTATAGGCTAGGTTAAATTTCAAGGCCTCCTACGAAAAATATATTGGTAGTTATATGTCCATGTGACCACAAGGGTGAAGTTTCATTCGCCTAAATTTAGCGGACTCCTGCTTAAAAATTTGGCATTTATTTGTCCATATGACAACAGGGCTAAATATCTGCCGCTGAAATTCTGCTTTAGAAAATTGGGATTTACTTGTCCATATGACCAGAGGGTGTAAATTTTGGCAGCTTCGGTTTCACGGCCTCGTGCGTTTTTTCCGTAATGTGTTATTAACCCTCGCTTCTTACCGTGAAGACTTTTTCCGTAATGGGATTTTGGAAGTTTGATCTGACTTAAAATAGTTGTTTATATTATTTTTCTTGTTTTGAAGAGATGTAAATGTAGGTTGGTTATTTAAGATTTCTTCCACCGAGTTTTGAGGGTGATGAATTGACCTATCTCATGTAACATATGTATTAGGTTTTATATATTTTTAATGTTTAATATTTCAATATTTAAAAGGACTTCATTTTTTTATTTGGAGATTTTTTTTATTTTAGGTTTGATTTAAAGATTGTACAGTGAAAAAATATATTTATTTAAGATTTGATTTTAAGACTTTTGTTTGAGAAAAATCTAATTGGATTTTAGATGATTTAAAGTGATGTGATTTATAATGGTAGTTGTAATTTTTGTCCGAAAAAATATATAAATGTAGGTCTCTAATAGTTTTAGTGTCAAATTATTTGTTTCTTTATAATTTCTTCTAATGATCTTTTAGAGTGAAAACTTTACATACTTCATACAAAATATGTATTATTATTACTAGCAATGGCATCTGAGTGTGCAATGATTACACATTTTTTCCTATGTTAATTTTTTTTAGTTATGTGTCAATGGTGTGTCACAATTGTGTAATTATAATTTTGAGTAATGTTAAATTGGAATAGAATTTGTTTTTGTTAGTTGCATTAAAGTAATTATACATTTAGTGGCAATATAAATTGTGTATAATATCTCATATAATGATGTTAAGTATTTGAATAATAAATCATAGTTTGCAAAAATGTATTTGTAGAACATCTCCCACGTAATAAAAATAGGTAAATACAAAAATTTAATGTAATCATTCAATGTTGATAGAATTGTAAAAGTAATTGAATACATATATTTTTTCAAATGATATAATGACGAGACCAATTGAAAAATGTAAATGTAAATTGTGTACATAAAATATATAAGTTATTGTACATACACGAAAAAGTAATATTTGATTTGTTGAATCTTAATTGTAAGTGTAATTAATTAAATGTAGTATATATAGGAAAATATATAAATTCACTAACAAAGGTACGGTTTATTCATTGTTAAGATGCTAATTTTTAAATTTGTAGTGTATGATAAATGGCGTATCCATCGTCAAAAAAAGTACCCCAATTAAAATTGTATAAGTTTGCTAAAATAACTTTATTACTTTGTTTTTACTTTTGAATTTGAATTTGAAAAGTAGGAAGTGGCAATGATCTTTATTGTAAACTGGATTAACTATTATTTTCAAAGGGTTACAATAGGGGCAATATCTTTGTTTGTCATGGGGTCAAAATCATCAAACCAGTAAAGGTGCTCAAGTGTGCGACGAAGAACTCCCCAGTTGCAGGTGGCAAGATTTATGCTTGGGTAGAATTTAAAAGTTGTTTGGGTTCATGTTGGTATTTGCTCCATAACAATTTTTATTATACGTTTAGCTATGGGCATTGATAAATATGCTCCTTGTGGTCCCCACCTTTCAACGACTTGTTGGTTCCACATTGTGTTTGAGGCAGATGCAAATTGCAAGCAGTAGATTTGACCATGATAGCAATGTATTTGCAAAGATGTTGTATTGTCTTGTGGTACTCGAAGCAGGTTCTCTAACCATAATTCTCCTTCTCCATGTATTAGAGATGAGTATTCTACTTCAGAGGCTATTGAAGCTGGTTGAAACCATATCTCACTTGGGATATGATGTACCTCTGTTGGATTGCATGTTTCACAAGTATTCAATTCTGAAATATATGTATCCCTATAAAAGTGGGAAAAATTTCTCTATGATACTGGACAATTTGTGATTAGTCCTCTTTCTTGTAGTAAGCTTTGTGCAATAAATGTAGAAGATATTTCTTCTTCATGAATCCTCTGAATGTTGAAATGGTGGAAGAAGTGATCAATTACAATAGTCCTTTGTCGCAACATTCCTGCAAATGAGTTGAACAATTATTTAAAAGCATACTAACAATGCAATAAAAAAAATTTAGAATTTATGTTGAATTGCACATTCAATCTATATCAATAAATACTCACCTTTTTTCTTTAAATTGAAAATCTAATAATTTATTCTATTGTGTGATTTCAAGAAAACAAATTTTATTTAAGTTAAATAATACAAAATTCAAATGTATGATATTGATAAATGGAAAACTCTTATTTGAACTCAATCTTACATAAAATAGACATAGTTTATGCCATTTACCATCCTTCTTGAAAGCTTTGAAGAGCAACACACAATCAAATATGGAAATGGTGAATAACTCCTTACTCTTGTTTTAATAATATCAGTAATAGTGGATAAATAAGTAGTACACATTGATTTGTTTTTTGTTATGAAATTTGAATTTATATCTATACATATCCAGCTCAGTGGACTTCAAAATAAGTCAATTAAAAGAGGTGGTGCACTTACTATTGAGGTGTAGTGGCTGGAGTAGTGTTTGATAATTTGCACAAACGCATCTCCTCTTCTTTTTGCCGAGCTACATATGGGTTTTGTTGCATGCGGGCATATCTTTTGAATGTGAATGATGGTTGGATGCGGAGATTCCCGAGCTCTTGAACTCTGGAAATAGTTGTGAATGTTAGGCCTTGCATGTCAATGTTGCCAATATCAATAGTCGCTTTCTGAAGTGTAAGCCCTTGTGATTTGTGTATTGTTATGGCGCATGCCATTTTTAATGGTATTTGGCGGTGCATTCCTCAACTGATTGGGATTACTAGAATATACTTTGGGTTGTTGTTGTCCCAAGGTGGACCCATGTACTTTTGAAAATCAACAACAACAAACAGTGGTAGTTGAGGTGGTTTTTCTCCATCATTGTAGAAAATTGCTTTTACTTGTCCAAGTGCACCATTGACGAGTCCAACTTGAACCCATATATTTGTACAGAGCATGACCTCTTGACCAATACACAGGATGATCTTAGATTGAAGTTGTTCTTCTTCTGCATTTGAGCAGGGTAATCCTTTGAGTTGTTTTGCATTGGATAGTGCAACTAGCTTTGTTAAAGATAGCAACATGTGTTTGTTATGCATTAACACCATTTCATTTGTTGAAAAGAGATGTATGGCTGGGAGAAAAAGTGTTTGTTCATCTGATGCAATTGATGAATTTGATCTTGACATTAGAAGTTGCCAATATGCAATTGTAGGTGTTGCATTTCGTAAATTTGAAAGGAGTGCACAAAATTGAATTTGAATAGGAGTATCTCCTATTTGACGGTAAATTTTGTTCAGGGTAACAACAATGTTGAAGCTGCGCCATAGTGTGTCACCACAAGAATTTGAAGCATACATTGGAATGTCTTTATTTGGTGGTAATTGACCCAAATCACCAAATAGAACAATAGAGCGTTCGCCAAAAGGAATGTGATTTTGAGTTGGAAAAGCTTGGCATAGCCTCATGTCAATTTTTTCAAGCAGCTTAGGCCCTATTAAACTCATTTCATCTATTATAATGTATCGAATGTAGAACATGCTCTCTTGGAAAGTTGCAAGAGCTTGTCCTTGTAGGGGTACCATTTCTTTAATTGGTATTCATAGTGAGGAATGAATTGTTCATGATGTACATGTTGAATGCGGAGACGCCAATTGGTGCAAGGAGTAGCAATTTTTAGAATACTTCAGGGATAACTAAGAGGGGGGGGTGAATCAGTTATCAGCAACTTGATTTTTATCTTAAACTTATTAATCCAGATTGATACAAAGTAAATGCACATTTAGATAGCACATTACACAACACATCAATTTGGTTACGGGGAAACCAAATGGTAAAAACCCCAGTGGGAATTAGTGTTAGAGTAATTAGTCAGTTCTCTTACTCTTTTTCACTTAAGTTGTCTCTTAGGTGCATATAATTAATACTTTATATTAACTATATTGCGCAACCTAGTCTTTCTGTTTTAGGGTTTGTTCACCTTTATAGGCTGAACTTTGTAATGTTTTTTTCATAACTTAGAGAATAATATTGGGACTCTTCTTTTGAGCATCTCTGAGTTCTGCTTTTTCAGTTTTTGTGCTTCTACTTTGTATCAGGTTATTTGCATGTAGGTGTATTCGGGTTCTGTGGATTTGCATGTTTCTCAAATCCTACATGGTATCAGAGCCACCCTATCGCTGCCTGATCGAAGGTCTTTGAAGCCACGATTCGAAGATGACAGCCACAGCGTTTTTGGGGTTTTTTCTGTCACTTTGAAGGAGGCGCCATTTTCTAGAGTCATTTGAGAAAAAATAGACTCTGCCATTGCGTTTAGAAGGCCCGGGAGAGTCGAAAAACATATAAAGTTTGACTATTTTGGCCTCTGTGACCACAGGCAAAAAATTTTGGCCTCCTAGGGCCCTACGGCTCAAAAATTGAGACAAAAAAACTCAAAAAAATTTAAAAAAAGGGCTTTTTTTGCACCTTTTTGGGCGCTACCAGCCCGCGCCACCAGCGCGCTACCAGAGCGTCGCCCGCGCGCCGCCCAGGGGCCACCGCACTGCCACTCGGGCCCGCCACCGCCCACCGGCCGCTCGGCCGCCGCCCGCACCCGGCCCAACCACCGCCACCTCCCCGCCTGCTCGCCGCCTCTGCTGGTGGTGCCGCCCATGGGCCACTGCCGCGCCACCAAGCCCTGCGACGGGCGTTTGGCCGTCAATTTTATGCACATGACTGGTTTTTTCCAGTGACTAGTTTTTTGGAGGTACCTATGGTTTTTTGCCCATATCTTGGGCATACGGCGTCCTTTTTTGGAAAACAAAATATTGTCAGAAAGGTGTTTCTGAGACGGACGCAATGATGTTGGTCTTGTTCATTGATTTGGTTGTTTGAGTTCCTTTTTTCAACATTGAAGTTGAGGCTTTATTTTCCTTCCACTCTACATCTGGTGTTCAGGTTTTTCTCTCATTTTTTCTGTGCTTTCAGTAGTCGATTATTTGTGGTGCTCAGGGGATAGGATTATACATTGTGGGGGGGTGCATTTTACTTTCTGCAATTTCCTTCAGAAATACCCTTCTACTTCCGTCTTATTCTTCTTCCAATGTCGGACCCCTATGTGGCCCGACTGACACCTCATAACTACCACACATGGAAGCCACACATGACCAGACTCCTCATGTCACAAGGTTTATGGTCCTGCATGGATGCGGCTCAACCAGTTCTTCAGAGGCCTTATGAGGCACTTATGCATAAAAATAGGATGGATGAGGCAATGGGCCTCATTACCATGAACATTTCAGATGGGTTGTTGTTCCACCTGGATGGTCTGACTACACCCAGGGATATGTGGGACAAGTTCTCCACCTTGTTCACCTCCTTGGCACCTGACTCATTCACCAGCATTGAGGACTTCCTGATAAAGTTCAAGTCTCTTCGATCTATTCTTCAGGTTGCTGGAAAGATGAAGTCAAATGATGAGTGTATCTTCCTGATACTCTCCAAGCTTCATGGTCCTTATCAGATTTTCACTTCTACCTTCTACTCCACTATGGATGCACTGGATGCACGACATGTTATGCCCTCTTTTGAGACCTTCTGTGACAGGTTAACTCGTGAGCAATCCAAGCTCAGTCAGATGGATTCTCTTACAAGTTCATAGTCACAGGCATTGCTTGCCAAGTCATCTCAGGATACATAGAAGCCGAAGTCGAAGAAGATATCTGATTCACCTTCTCAGCACTCTTCTGGCCCACCATCTTCTTCTAAGAAGGAGAAACAAAAGACTCAGAACCCCAGTTGTTCGTATTGTCAAAAGGGGCCCCATGATGAGTCCCAGTGTTTTCAGAAGAGATTCGATGGCTATGAGAAATAGATTGCAGATTTGCAAGCTCTCCTTCAGAAGAGCACTATTTCCTCTCCATCC
>MU227928.1:312709-348761 GCA_018584345.1 Thuja plicata
AGTCTTTTACAATAACCCTGTTAGGGGTGGTGGACTCACTATCCAAGTGGTGAAGGCTACAACCTTCTGGTTATTTGATACACACTGTATCAACAAGGTGAACTACTATTTGTGACACTGCTTGTCTAATCAGTTCCTTTTGTGCGTCGATGCTTTAACCTCTTGTAAAGCACTACAACAATCTTATCTATATTCTGAAAGCTTCAACTTCAATATCTATGTTATCAACATATGATAAATATAGCTCTGCTTCTTTAACACTCTGCTCTGCTTTTCTTATCTCTGGCTTTCGCAACTCTTCTTATCACAAATGACCTTCTATAAGTATATAAACCAAGTATGAGATCATGGGACCTGTAGGACAACTCTTCTTAACATCCTTGTCGACTCTACTAAGCACACAAGCATAATTACAACCGCGCAAGTATAAACTGAATAGACACGTTGCTTCACTAAGTCGGCTTCACCAAATTAACCATAACTTTGTAATCTTCTTGAAATACGTTTGGCGCCTTTAGATTAATATCAACAACTCATAACTCATCATGAATATACACACACATATCCTGAAGATAGGTGCAACTCAATAAACACGTTACATATGTCGGCCTTAAACCGTTATTCCTCCAGAACTGAAATCGTCAATAACAAAACTACATATCTTTACTAAAACATCATATCTGGGTTTGCGTGTATGAACATAGCATAATAAACATGTCAACAACATGTATCTATCCACGCAAGTCTTCATGTCATCATATGGATAATTACATGCAGAAGTGCTGCTGTGTATTATATGTTGTCATCAATGACAAACATACAATTAATCAACTGTTCAGAATCAAATCTCCAACAACAATGACATTTGAACACTTGGGGCTAAGTTGACCATCATTGTCTTTATTGTTGTAATAAGGAGTGACTTTCCTGTGCCTTCTGTGCCATGTACCAGTAGCTTTAGGGGCGTTTCATGGGTACTCGATTGTAGGTGTCGTATTGTAACACCCCAAAATTGGCATCTTACAACCTTAACCAATTTTGTTGCATTTGTTATTCTTCTGAATCATCAAAGTCCTATTGTACTAGGCAATTCTGAGTTTTGACTGACTTTACTCGACCTGAGTGTCAAATGCAGAAAATCCCAAATCTACATTAATCATACATTATATTTAAATTCCTAAATATCAATTAGCTAAACAAACCCTATGATTGAATTAATTTAATTATAAAGTCCTAGCACTTTAATTTAATTAAATTCATCCCTTTTAGCTAAAACACATAAAAAGGAATTAAATAATATTTAATTATTAAATAAATATCCTCATTTCAATAATTGAATTTAATTATTCAGATAATTGAGAAAAACCTATTTATGAGGTCATATTTATTTAATTAATTGGATATTCTCTCAAAAATCTTTCTTCTGTTCAGAAATAGAATCTTTGAATTAATTGTGCTTTAAAGAGAAAGAAAACAATTAAAATCAAATAAAACAGTTAAAATCAAAGAAAGAAAACAGTTAAAGCAAAGGGAAAAACAATTTATTGTTTTCTTTTAAATAAAGCTTTCTAATTTAAACTGGCTTTTCTATCTGTTTTATTTTAAAAAGGAAAGTTTCTATTCTGATCACCTCTAAGTCTATAAAAGAACTCTCATTCCTCATTCAAAACCCCTGGAGAAAATATGCATTGTTAGAATACTAAATTGTTCCTACATTTTATCATCTCATTTATAGTTAAAAGCTCTCATTTGCAATAGAATAATTTCAATTTCTAGAATAATTGCATTGAAATCATGTCTTAGATTAATCTTGCATCTTTCAATTCTTACAATAATCTTGCATTGCATTGCATTCATGGAGAAAAATCCTTCATTCTTAGATTGGTCTATGGTTGTGAGACTCTCGTTCTGAGAGTTATTTTGAAAACCCCGTCTAGATAGAAGGCAACAGGTCGAATCATACAGACAGGCAAGATGAATAATCTCATATTCATTCTTGTGTGTATCTAATGAAGAAGGACTATGTTGAAGTGTATGGTTGATTAACAAGGCCAAATCTACCACATAAATTTCTGGTGCCCACCGTGGGGCAGGTATATTTCTTTCCTGGCCTCATTTCATTTCATTTTTCTCATTTTTCTGCATTCTGTCCGTACTTCTGTACTGCTCTGTTTTAATCTCACGCAAACTTTCTAGTTCTTCGCGGGGCTCTCTGCACTTCTTCGCGCGATCTAGTATAAATCATCACGCAAAATTACACATCAGAGCTTTCATTTGATATTTTCTTGTCTCAGTTTTCTAACCATCTGTTGTTTTCTGACATCTGTGTTTCTCTGATTTTATCTTTTGAAACAGCTTAACTGTGGTTTGCATTACGCTGAGATAAAGAAAAGCAATCATAAACTTCTAACGTGTTTATTGCAGGATGCTAAAATGAAGAAAGACATTACAAACTACTAATGGGTTTATTGTAGGATGTTTGTCGAAGACCTTGCATGTTTTCACAAATTCTCATGTCTGTTTTTAGTAGTTAAAACACACTTCGGTTGGTGCTTAAAATGAATCATCGTCTTGCGTGATTGAAGTTTTTTTTTAGATTGTAATCCTAAGAACTACATGAATGTATCCTCTCCCCTCGCCTTTATGGATCTTGGGTGTAAGAGAAATTTATATGATTCTTCTAGAGTGGCTACCTCCCGAGAGCTTTAGCAGAGCCTGTGAGAGTGGATGCCCAACCGGTAATAGGCTAAAGCCAAGCCCTTTCGAACTGGTATACAAAAAATGCTATTGTGATTAATGTCACAATAGATAGGTGTGAATTCGTTGTGGCAACCAAAATCTCCTCTAGTACCCTAGTGGTGCATTAGAGTCCCGACATTGTTAAGGTGAAAGCCCAGCTTTGAAAGGATTGGGAGAGCCCCCTTTACTGGGAAAATGACTTGATCGCAACCACCTGAATGGATGTCCTTACTACAAACTATTGTTCTAGTTTCCAAAAACCCTCTATCTGTTGGCGCAAAAGGTCAAAGACAAACTAAGACGGCCCACACTCTTATGGCTCTTAGTAGAGACAACATCCCTTTGGGGTTCGAAGCTTGGCGTGCCTGAGAAGTGAGTGTACATGTAAGGAGGAGCCCGTGCCTCCAAGCTTCTAAGTTGTCCACTAAGAGTAGGCGTAGCTGAACTTTGGTTCAAGTGGGGATTCAACAAATACTGTCCTGGCTATCCTAGGATTGTGATGTTTCTATTTTGGTACTACAAACATTCTATTTAATGTGTTTTGCATGGGTGTATCATTTGAACAATCGAAACTATCGTCAAAACACACAAACTGTCAATCTTGAACATGTCCAAAACAATCTATAACTCAAACTATCTGTCATAAAATAACATGATTTTATCTTGGGAAACGTGATCTGGTCTCAACTATCTGATTTTGTAGATGTTCATTTGTCAAAATTTGCATAGTTTCACGCGACATTTCACAATCTTCGCATCATTAGCTAAGAATCTTCATGCGATACGCTGGGAACTATCGCGTGACATTTTGCAATAGTGCTATTATTTTGTCACTTTTTTTACCATTCTGGTGTGATTCTTCGCGCGGGACTGCAAAGTTTCATGCGCGTCAATGAGAATCTTTGTGCGAAAGTGCATTTCTTCACGTGAGTCTAGAGCCTTTTTTCCAAAACAGTGAACTAATTCCTGTCAGTCAAATGTACTTCTGTTAAATCTGGTCTCTGATCTGGGTCTATTTTTTTGCCCTCTATCTTCACACAATCTGAAACTTGGTTTCTTGGGTTGAGAATTATGTGATTCTTGCTTAAACTGGTCTCGTCTCATATCTTTTTGGTCTATTTCTATTGTGTTGTCATGCCTTGTGTCGCAATAGTCATCTCTTGGTTGTTCTAGCCTCATCTCCGACGATTTGCACCAAGGATACTTCACCTTTTGGCACGTTCTGTGCAATTACGTTGAGATAGTTTCAAGTTTGGTCCTAGTTCCCATCCCTTGTTCAATCTTTGTCTATGACTGCCACAACTCGAAGTGGCAAAACATTTCCTTCAATCAATCAAAATGAATCTATACTTTCCACACCATTACCGGTTACATCTAGTGAGGAATCATCTTGATCTCCTTCTCTGGTACGTCGACCTTACAGTAAAAGGTCATTTTCAGTGGATTTTAGTCAGGTTCAAAATCCTTTGTTTCGAGAGGACCCAAAATTTGAGAACATTCAAACTTTTCATACTGAGTCTTTACACATTGAACACTTGCATTCTAGCTAAATGACAAATCATAGTCAACTAGGTGGACCCTGTTTCAACTAGACTGAAAAACCTCCTCTTCAAGAAGAGAAGGAGATAACCCAAGGGGATATCGTAGAGGCCCGCAATAATAAAAACTTCATGAGAATGATGGCAGTCATAATGAAAGAAGAGAAGGAGAAATACCTTCTTGAATTAGCCGCCCAAGGTGCCAAACTTCCCTCTGATTACAAAGTAGAGACACTTATTGAGAAAGAGGAAGAAACTAAAAACTCCCGCTTGCAAAAACAAATGCAAGGCATGCAAGAGCAAATCCTTCAACTCATGAAGGAGAAAGATAAACCTACCACTCAATTTACATTGGACAACATTTGTCCATTCCCATTTGATAAGAGTCTATGCATGCCTCCTTTTCCCAAAGGAGTTGAACTTCCCAAATATGATAAATACTTGGGTACATCTGACCCCCAAGATCATTTGAGGGAGTTTGGTGCCCTCTCTATGGAATTTATACATGACACAACCTATCTTATGCGCCTCTTCCCACGTATTTTGGGGGGGTCGGCTATGGAGTGGTTTTCAAGACTACCAACTAGCATCAAAACTTTTGACAAAATTGCCAATTTATTTCTACAACACTATTCTCACAACATCCAACATCCGGTTCATATTCGAGATCTTTGCAACTTGAAACAAAATCATGGGGAATCCTTCTTGACATTTCTCCAAAGATGGAGACAACTTTATACATGATATTCTCACAAGATACCTGAATCTAAAAAGTTGGGCATCTTTCTCGATAATCTTCTCCCCAACTTTGGGTATCAACTATAGTTGCAAGGTCCTCTAACCTTTGATGACATGATTAAGCAAGCTGTGAGAATTGAGACATTTATGATCAAGAAAGGAGAATTGACCTTACACAAGGAAAATAAGCAAGGGTCTTCCTCCTCAAGCAAAGATAAACCCAAATTTCCCAACAAGAACCAAAATGTTGTGAATGATGGGGTTGTAGACAATGTGAATCCTAAGCCTTCCAAGGCTGCCTTTAATCTCACTACCACGATGCAAGCGGCCAAAGCCACTGAACAGGCTGTGGCAGATTCCAAACTGAGTACTTCATGATTTTTTGGATCTAAACCTTGGGCTCCTAGACCCAAGCACGAATTCACTCCTTTAGGAGAACCTCTTAATGTGGGTTACAAGACTCTCTTGGACAACCATTTACTCACTCCACTGGATAATTCATGACCTTATGATCCGCAACCAAGACCCTCTTGGTGGAATGAATTTTCTTATTGTGATTTTCACCAAAGCAAAGGTCATAAAATGGCTAGTTGTCTTAAATTGCGGCATAAAATATAGGATCTCATCGATAGTGAGGTTATTGTTGTGGGAGGTTACAACAAGAATTTGGATCACCAAGCTTTTAAAGACCCATTTCCTCCTCATGGAAAAGGTGAATCATCTAAAAGCAAAAATATTGATGCTAAGGTCAACTATACATACACCAATAACGATAATGTCATTAATATGGTTGAACCTGTTGATACTGAATATTGTAATGTCATAATTCTCAAGGGAAGGGAAGATACTTCCAAGTCCAAAAAACCTTTCATTTTGCGAGGATCTATGCCTCAGTCTTCTGAACAAGAACAGTCTCAAGTCAGTGCTAACGTTTTTACTTGATCTCATGCTAAGATCGTCCTCAAAGGCCCTGAGCCTTCTATGTCTACATCAACTCAACCTTCAGACAAAGCTAAGGTTGACTCTACCAATAAGAATCCAAAAGTGGGTTCCTCATCTAATGCTACCAATTACAACATTCCCGATCAATTGCAATGTACTAATGCTCAGATAACTATTTTTGAGCTGTTAAAAATCTCCCCTGCTCACAGGGAAATCCTGGACAAAGCCCTCACTGAGGCAAATGTCCCAAAAGATCTTGATCTCGACCAGTTTCAATCCATGGTAGGTCACTTGACCTCCTCCCATTATTTGTCTTTCTCTAAGGAATATGACCATTCTTTGAGTCACCCGCATAATAACCCTATGCACATTGAAGTCATGATAGGTCCAAAGTGTGTTCGTTGTGTTCTCATAGATAACGATGCTAGCCTTAATATTTTCTCTACTAGTTTCCTTACTGAGTTAGGCTATGGCGAAGACTGCATTGATGCTCGCAAAAAGATTACTATTAAGGCCTATGATGGGGAAGAACATAAATCTAAGGGGCTAGTTGTGTTGCCAATCAGAGTTGGCCCTATTGAATGAGATGTTATCTGTCAAGTGCTTGACATTCCTTTGGCATACAATATCCTCTTAGGCAGGACATGGATCCATGAAATGCAGGCTATCCCTTCCACATACCATCAATGCATTAAGTTCCCATTCCAAGGATTTGAAGTGACTATACCCGCTAATACACGCTATGATTGCAATGCCCTCACAAAATCTGTTGATATCTTTGTGCCTACCAACAGAGAATCTATTGAAATCCTTGAGACTAAATTAAAATAAATGGAAAAGAGTTTGACACTCAAAGAAACTGATATGGGAGGATATCAGATTGAACTAATGCTATCTATTACATCTTTGCCTTTGTCTCCACGTTCTTTTGGGAGACCTTCTGAGAGCACTAAACCTTCTACGATTCCTCCTCCAACAAAGTATGGTGGTACTTTTGTACAAGCCACATTACCATTAGAAGAAGAAGCTGAAAACAGAGCTATCAAAGCTTGGATCTATAAAGGAGAAGACACTTTTGAACAAACTACTCCACCTTATGACATAAAACCTGAGCAGTATGGCAAAGGTCTATCCATTATGCAATGTTTTGGCTACAAAGGAAATGGTCCTATAGGTGCAAATCATAAGGGATTGATCGCACCACTTGAAGCTATTGGTCATAGAACACATGACTCTACAGGTATAGGCTTCAAGAAACTCACATTTCAACTGGGGATAAACAAGTTCGTACCTCGAGAAGATAAACAACCAACACCTAAAGAAACATCTAAAGCTGAAGAATCTGAAGACAATTCTGATGAGGATAGTTTTCCTTATCTTATTCCTCTAGACCTGGCGACATTCTTTGCTAAGCTAGATAACTTTATACCGCATGTCAGTACAGTAGAAACTGACAGCGATTTTGATGACACCACTTCCTTTGCTCCATTAACTTATGCGGAGTGGAAAGAAATATATACTCTAAATCCAGGTCATCAGGGTGATTTATACATACCGCCACACTTTCAAGAACAGTTTGAACAAGAATCCCAATCACTTCTCACTACACAAGAGGTAGCTGATGCTACAAACACTAATGAGGTACCTAGGTCAAAAGGTGCTCATCTGACCATAGCAGAGGTTCTAGGTAGAACTCATCCCAACTAGGGACAAAGGGTTGATTTCACTCACATTCTTGACATGACACCTAATGATGAAATAGACTCTCATGAATATGAGTTCGACAACTTGTCCTATGCCACTTCTGACAGAGAAACAGATACAATTCACACATATGAAAACCTTCTCAAAGTAGGTGAAGGGTCTAGTGTAGGGTCATAGGAGTCTGACTCCATAGATGTTTACGTGTCATCTACTATGGTTGCTAGGAATCAAAGGAATTTGACTATACCTCTGGATGAGATCGCTTTAGGTCTCGACTTGCTTGTCCATGCTTTTGATGATTATACCATGAACACACTTGAACCCGTCACTTCTCTGTCACTTCGCCATCCCGAGCTTATAGATTGGAACTCTACCTCCCCATCTAATGAAGTCCTTACATTCCAGAATGATTACGCTCTTGCCTACTACCTACACGTTGTCAAACATGTAACATCTTTCACTAGCGAAGCAAGTGTCAACATGGTTGAGGCGGACATCAAGTATCTTAGTCATAAAATCATAAGAAAAAAATAGGCGCTCTGATAGTGAAAACCACATTGTGGCAGTATCATAGCCTAAAATAGTCAAAATAAAAGACGTATCCAAGGGTGAAAACCTCTCTGAGGTGCCTGAGGATGAGATACTTGATGCGCTTTCGAGTCATTTCCAGGAGAGATCGTCTATGCTTATTGAACCAACTCAACCTATCAACTTGGGTAAAGAAGTTGAACCTTAGATCATTCACTTGGCACAATCACTATCAGAGGTAGAAAGAGAGGAATTCACTACATTCTTCAGAAGCAAAAAGATAAACTTCACATGGAAATATTCAGACATGCCAGGATTAGACCCTAATCTAATCATGCATCATTTATCCATTGCACCAGGTGTCAAGCCTGTTAAGAAAAAATTCACAAAATGCATCCACATGTGGCTCTACTTGTCAAAGCTGAATTGGAGAAAATTCTTAAGGCAGTATTTATCAGAGGAATTGATTATGCAGAATGGATCTCTAACATTGTTCCAAAATCAAAGCATGGTAAATCTATCCGAGTCTGCACAGACTTTTAGAGACTTGAATCTGGCATGTCCTAAGGATGACTTTCCATTTCCCAATATTGATATGATTGTAGATATGATAGCAGGGTATGAAATATACTCACTAATGGATGGTTTCTCTGGCTACAATCAAATTAAAATCGCGCTGGAGGACCAAGAGAAAACTACTTTCACATGTGCGTGGGGCACCTTCTATTGGAATGTCATGCCCTTTGGAATCAAAAATGCTGGTGCTACATATCAGAGAGTTGTCACCACCATATTTCATGACATGATGCACAAAATAATGGAGGATTATGTTGATGAAACTTTAGCTAAGAGCATGCACCGAAACAAACATCTTGCAGATCTAGGTCCTATACTAGATCGTATGGAACAATTCAGTCTGAGGCTCAATCCTAAGAAATGTGCATTTGGTGTAACATCTGGAAAATTGATTGGCTATATCATCTCTACCAAAGGCATCGAAGTGGATCCTGCAAAAGTACAAGCCATCATGGAAATGCCGCCACCGAAGAATATCAGACAAATGAGAGGACTTCAAGGCTGACTACAGTCTATCTGGTGTTTTATCTCACAACTGGTGGATAAGTCACAACCATTCACCAAGACTTTGCACAAAGGTGTGACTTACCAATAAAATAAAGAATGTGATGAAGGGTTCACACAAATCAAACAGTATCTTGCGAATCCACCAATCTTGATGCCTCTTATTCATGGGAAGCCACTTATACTTTAGATATCTGCTACAGATGCATCATTGGGTATCTTATTGGCTCAAGAAGATCAGCACAACAAAGAAAGGGATATCTATTACATTAGTCAAACTCTGGTCTCATATGAAACAAAATATTTTTCTATAGAGAAGGCTTGCCTTGCAGTGGTGTTTGCATCAAAAAAACTGTGGCACTACATGCTGACTCATACTACACGCCTAATTGCTAAAATTGATCCTCTGAAATATTTTCTCAATAAAGCTACCCTCACAGGTAGACTAGCTAAATGGGTCATGCTTCTCAGTGAATTTGATATTGAGTATGTAGAAAGGAAAGCCATCAAAGGGCAAGCGATTGTAGATTAGTTGGCAGAAGCACCTCTAGTAGATCATCAACCATTGCACATTGAATTTCCAGATGAGTCCATATTACTTCTCACACATCGATCTTGGACTATGTTTTTTGATGGTTTGTTTACCCAACAGTGGGCAGGTGCTGGGATACTGTTCATTACACCTCAAAGGTACTCTTAACCAAAAGCATATAAGATGTTGTTTCCTTGTACAAACAATATTGCTGAGTACGAAGCCTTAATCAATGGTATGAAGATCGCCCTTGAGTGGCGAGTAGACAAACTCAATGTTCTTGGAGATTCATAGTTAGTCATCAATCAAGTAAATGATATCTATCAGATAAAGGACGACAAGATGGTGCCTTATAAATGGCTGGTTGATGACCTCAAAAAGTATTTTGTTCACATCACATTTCAACAGGTTCCAAGGGCAGATAATAAAGCAACAGATGCCATGGCTACTCTTGCCTCCATGCTACAGATGCCAAAAAATTATTTTTGACATGAATTCCTAGTGGAGACATTACGCTACCTAGCCTATGATTCCCCTAATTCCTAGATGATCTGTTATGTCATTGGACATGACTCATCTTGCTACCATCATATCTTTTCCTACCTTCATGACCAGATTGTTCCAGACACTTACACCTAGAATGAGAAACGTCACTTAATCCGGAGTGCTTCACGATTTGTCATCATAGCTAACGACTTGTATAGACATGGTCTAGACGGTACCCTCCTTAGGTGTTTAGAACCCGATGAGTCCAAACGTGTGTTAGTAGAGGTGCATGAAGGCATATGTGGGTCTCACTCTAATGGCTTGACATTGGCCTGTAAACTTATTAGAGCTGGTTACTATTGGCCAGATATGGAAAAAGAAGCTACACAGTTTGCTAAGTCTTGCAAACAATGTCAACTACATGGTAATCTGATTCATGCTCCAACCAAGGAGCTTATTCCCTTCGTTACTTTCTGGCCATTTCAACAATGGGCCTCTGACTTGGTGGGTCAGATTTATCCCTCGTCCTCCAATGAGCATAAGTTCATAAGCACAACTACAAACTATTTTACCAAGTGGGTAGAGGCAGTCCCTCTCACCGTTGCCAATGGAAAATTAGTAGCTATGTTCATTCTCAACTACATCATCTGCAAGCATGGGGTACCCTCAGCAATAATCATTGATAATGGGGGGAAATTCAAAAACAAGGATTTGACAGAGCTATGCTCTAAGTTTAAAATTACTCAGCATTGGTCTTCCATCTATTATCCTCAGGGTAATGGACAAACAGAAGCATCCAACAAGACAATCCTTAAAATCCTGCATCATACAGTGCACAAATCCGGATGAGATTGGCATCTCCAGATCAATCTAGCTCTTTGGGCATACAGGACAAGCATAAGAACACCAATAGGGGCTACTCCCTATGCTTTGGTTTATGGCGCAGATGTTGTGTTACCAATTGAGGTTGAGATTCCTTCTCTGCAAGTCTCTCTGAAAGGCCTCATTACTGATGAAGATAACATAATATCTCAGCTAAAAGAGCTAGAACTACTTGATGAACGTCGACAAGTGGCATTCGATCACCTTAGAGCATACCAGAAAAGGATGTCCAAGAGCTATAACAAGAAGGTTAGACCAAGGGATTTCCAAGCGGGTGACCTCATTCTGAGGGAGAACCCTAAAATCAACAACATCGAATCCAAAAAGGAAAATTTGAACCAAACTGGCTTGGTCCATATGTTGTCACTGCAGTGTTTGGATCTGGCACCTATCAACTTTCTACTACTGAAGGAGAACAACTCAAAGAGCCCATCAACACTCTTCATTTGAAGCGGTTCTACAGCTGAGACATCTTTAGTGTGCTCGTGTATATAGTAAAGTCCTAAAAAAATGATCATCTTAGTGAAACCTAGTGATAGGCACTTTGATGTATCTCCAAAAAAATCATATATTCCAAAAATACAAAAAAATTAAAAATTGAAAAAATACAAAAAAAAAGAGAAAAAAGAAAAAAAGGGTGTCATTGATGAAAACCTGGCAAACAGGCGTCATGGTAGCAAAAAAAGAATTTCTGCCAAGAAGGTGAAAACCTGGTAAACAGGCGCCTCTTGTTTCACAATGCTATATCTATCGCAACACCACTTGGCTTTACGCATTTGCTTTCCTACATTGTTGTTTTCCTGCTTGCATTTGCTTTTTTGCATGCTTTCAATTACCCGTCAAGACACCAACTTATATGGATTGAAATCGGTCATACTCTCAGGGAAACCCTTCTAGTCTAGGGGGCACTGTCCTATTATCTCTTGAGCATCTTTCTCGCATCAGTCACCAGTGGTTCTCACTACGTCTATCTACTATTGTCATACTTTTGAGATTGTTCACATCGATTACAATTGGAGTTATCCTCACACGCTCTATCTATCGATACTCAGTCTTAACGATTCTTTGCTTTAGTTTGTACATAGATTTCAGTCACTTTCGTGACACTTTGTTTCCTTTGCGAACCCTACTGACTTGACATTGATTCAATTCCATACGCCTAGGGAAACCAAATCTAACTTGTCCTCGCAACACACGTCAAGTCAGTCACTATTACTTGGGGGCACGGGTCCCCCATTCGGTCACATCTTTGGTTTACACCTGAGTCAGTAATCTTGTCACTTCTGCAAGACAACTCGCTACTGACACAAACTGGTGTTTTTAAACACCACCATAAATAGTATTTTTTAACACTATCTTTGGACACATCTGTGTTTTGTAACACACATTGGATATCTCAAACGTAAACATCTATCGATAACAATCAAACACAATGCACTCACAAGCACAACGGTGTTTTTCAACACCTCATACACATACATATTTTGAAAACTTTGAAACTGGCTGAGCTATGATTGAATATTTCTTTGTATGTTGTCTATTCTCATGAATTTCATTGATATTTTCTTTGTCTACTACTTGATTGGTGTAGTCCCGATGATCCGGCAATGTCAAATAAACAGGGTGTATGTGATAAGAGCTCTCGCACTAAGGTGGAAAAGCCTCACATCCCTAAATCTTGTTTATTTGTACGCCATGGTGAGGTCGGTACTATCTCCTTGCTTGTTATTGCTTTATTTGTTATGGCTCTATTTGTTTACGCATGATCGCACTCATGGTTATCTTAGCTTTGCATACCTCGATACTAGTGTACTCTTGCAACATTAATTGGAAACAATGTTCAGGTCATCTTGGCTTTTATGCCCTGGTGCTTACGTTTGTTTCCTAAATTTTATCTGATGACAAGTCATATTCATATCCTTATGGTTGCATTGTGGCACCAGTAAGGGTTTTATCGACTTTGATGTTCCAAAAATGCTCAATGACGATGATTTTACGATGGGTCTCACAACCATGTCCTAGAATTGCACTTTCATATTGCATCTAGCATAGGATTGCATTTTCATTCTAGACTTGCGTTGTGGCAGTGATTCGGTGTTCTCTTCATGGTATTCTCCTAGGTTCATACATTGGGGAGTTCTTCATTATCCTGGTTTCATCATGACTGCATAGGTGTTCGATCTTCGCTCTCAATTCTTCACATGTTCTTTTGGTTAGCATTTGTCATCCTGCATAAGATGTTAGTACCATATACATATTCATATTCACAACTCATTATCATCTACACATTGAATTTGCATATTCTTATTCATAATTGCATTTACATGAATCATCTACATACATACATACATGTGCATTTCATACATTTACATATATTCCAAACATGTTCGTACATTTGCATATATTCTACATCATCTAAAACATCTAAGCATATAGGAAACATCTCATCAAATATGACACATGTAATGATACCAAAAGATGATCTCATATATATATATCCAATGTCTCGATACAAATACAAAATGGTGCTACTCGAGCACAATCTATCTCAAAATGGTGATATCAATACATGGATGCCAATGCATCAGATACATCCTATGATCTCATCTATCAATCACAACTAACTCTGGTCTTCTCCCTCGTCACCTGGAGGAGCTGGAGGTGGAGGCCTATCTAGTGGAGGTGGTGCCTATGCACCCTCTGACCCTCTGGCATAGGTTGAAAATCTAGCAACTTGTGATGCCTCATCAGGCACCACCCCTATATATGATGCATAATAATATGCCACTCAAGCAGGCTAATGTCAAATCTCCTCCTGCGCTGCCCGTAGCTGCTCTCAGAGATCCTGCACCTCCCAATCTCTGTCTAAAAGTCATGCATCTCACATGACCACCTGTATCTGTAAGTCCTGGACCTGTCTCGAGAGCTATCAAACTCTCTCTCGAGACCGTCACTATGGATCCTATATTGGATCCTGAGCAGGCTAATTCTCTTGCATAAGATCCTCCTACTGCACCTCCTCATGCGGGGGTACCTACTGCTCCTCAGTTGTCTTCTCAATAGTCCATTGTCGAGACTATCTCATACTGCCACTGCCGCTGGCCCCAACGTCCATCCCCATATTTTGAGTGGGGATGTCCACCTATACTGTCTGGGGATGGGGACCCTACTGTATCCCTAGCTGTAATCTCTGCTATGGTGGGGGCATTGACACATGTTGCTGTACTACCTGTGGTGATACCACCTGTGGGGGTACTACCTGTCCTCGGCCTGCCATCCCGACCGGATCCGTGAACCTTAGGAATGGATGTGTGACAAAGTGCTCCTGATACTCTACGGTCACGCCGCCATCTGCTACATCTCTCAGATAGTCCCTTTGTACCAAGGCCAAGGCTCGTATATCAATCATGGTATGTCACTGGTCTAGCTTTGTCAGCCAGCCCCTCCTCACCTCATCTATGAATCTAGCATATGCAGTATACTCTTGAGATATATCCTGTGGGCGACCGAACTGCCGCCATACCCACTTCTGCGAGAATCTCTCTATGATTGTAATGGCTCGGCCAATCATCGCACGTGAACAAAACATATAGCTGAGCTACTTTGCAGCATCATCCCATACCTCTATAAGTCTCCATAGCCTCTAGACTACTGCCGCTAGGTCATCAAGCTGGGCTCGCCACTGATCTATCTTACCCAGTGTTGGCTGAGTAATCATACCCCTATATCTGCATATATATGGCTCTAGAGGTTGCCTCAAGTACTTGCATATTGGCCTAGTCACAGGAAGGTGCTCCCATGCCCATACCTGTAGTACAAACACTCCGGCTGCCATGCTCTTTGCCTCCCGGTAGACGATCTCATGCATCTCGTGATGCATGTGGGCCAACATGCACTGACCCCATCCATAATGTCGGGGTCATGCCAACATTTTCTATAGCATCCTGCCCAAGCCACACTCCAAACTGTGTTGTCCATGATCAGGCATCAGATAGCACCCAAGGAAGCATGCTAGTACCACTGGCAATCTGTGTGTAGGACCATACTCACTGATAAGATCCTCCCATGGGATAGCTCTCCCCATGATGAGGTCATCCTGTAATATCTCCCTCAGCGCTAGTATCCCAAGTCTAGGTTGCACCTCGTACTCTACCCTAGCTCCATGGAATGGGATCCTCAATATCTGGTAGATGTCCTCAGGGGTCATGGTCATCTCACCCTATGGAAGATAAAAAGTGTTCATTTCTGAATGGAAACGCTCAACCAGTGCTCCTAGTAAACTGTGATTTACCCGAATCTCAGGTACATCACATAGAGAGGACAGGCCCAAAGTACCCAGATGCATTGTCTCTACATTATCTAACTGTGATACTAATCTGCTGATAGCTGGGTGGTGTGATCTGAAGGCAATGTCTGGAAAGTAAACCTGCAAGCATGCAAACAATAGTGCATGATCAGTAATCTGAGATAATCAAAGCATAATGAGACAATTAAGCATTTAAGACATCCTACAAATAGGAACAATGCTGACGCAAATGCTATTGGACACGACGTAGACTAATTTCATGTTCTAATTGCTCACTTTTCTCCATGCAAAGAAGCAGATTTTCGGGTGACAAAGTACTCTTTTGCGTGAATAAGTTTTTCAGGTCATGCGATATTTGATGTTTGTGTGAACTTTTATGACTTATCGCATGAGAAAACACCCTTTGGAAGGGTTTCTCACGTGAACATGGGTACTCTCCTGCGCGATATTTCCCACCGCATGGTGCAAAAAGGAGTTTTGTCGCACGAGATTTCCCTATGGGCCGTGTGAAGAAACTACTTCTTCGCGTGAAAACCCGCGGACCATTTCCTAAAAACGTGGAAAATAATGCAAAAATTAACTAATACTAGTAAAATTTGAAATGCAGAGAAGTTTATCGACCACTTACCGGAGGTCCATACGCTGTCGTCCGACTGTGCCTCCTAAATCACTCGAATCAATGTGTGCTGTAGGGGACCACCATTTTCTCTCAGAGCTCAATTTGCAAAAGTTAAAAGGTTGAAATGATTTGAAAATGACCTTTTTGTCCTTATATAGGTTTTGACCTAATTTTTCAAAGTGCTTTGTTTTGCGCAAAAACTTCACCATTACCTAATTTGACCACTCTGAATCCATTTTCGTGATTGAAATCAAAATTTGACACTTCTATATAGCTCAAAATTGCATTTTAGAATTTTTGGGACCGCCATGAATGGACGCTTGTGCAGTCGACTTTCTGATGTCGCTTTCTTGTCAGAATCATATCTCATCAACATTTTCTCAAATCTTTGACTTTTTTCCTCAAAAGTCAACCTTGGTCAAACTTGGTCAACCTAGACCTTAACATCTCTCGAAATTGATTCTAAATCTTCTGAATTCTTCCATAATCTGTTCTGAGTTCTTCTTGATCTCTGCTTCAACATTTCTCTGTGATTTTTTGCTCTCCATCATCATTATGACATGTCATCTTTCCATTTTGCTCCCGAGGGGGCAAGATGATTACATCATTGAATCTATTCCAATCAATCCACTTTGAATTCAAAAGTTCTCATCACTTGGGGCATGTTTAGTTTTTCGTAGCTCATAGTCAAAATTGGATACTCCACAATCAATAGGGGCATCTATGTTCCCTACATCTCATCATCTTTTAAGTATCTGAGAAATCTAACTCAGATTCTTAAGGATCAAGCTTCGTTCTAGAGATGATTCTGAATCTCTATTTACTATCTTTTGAGATAGGTATCGGAGCAATCTAACCCTAACTCCTGAAGGTTGAGCCTCGTTCTGGGGATATCCTTGTGAAAGATATCAATCTAACCAGTGTCTTGGCAACCTAACCTAGATATTGGGGGGACTAAGCTTTGTTCTGGAGATAGTCCTAAAATCTCTATTGATTATCTTGTTGGATAGGTATCGGGGCAATCTAACCCTGACTCCTGAAGGTTGAGCCTCATTCTGGGGATAGCCTTGTGAAAGATATCAATCTATTTAGGTATCAAGGCATTCTAACCCAGATCCCTGAGAGTCAAGCTCTGTTATGGAGATGATTCTCAAAATCTTAATCTATTATGTATCAGGGCATTCTAACCCGGATCCCTGGGGATCAAGCTTCATTATGAAGATGACCGTCGAAAACTCTATTTGACTGACGTCTTGGCAATCTAACCTAGACTTTGGAGAGTCAAGCTCTATCCTAGAGATGGCTCTGAAAACTTCATCAATCGATCTTTGCATCAGACTATTCTTTGAATCAATGCGCTGCTCGCACATCAATTCAAAGAGGGGCAAAATGTAACACCCCAAAATTGGCATCTTGCAACCTTAACCAATTTTGTTGCATTTTTTATTCTTCTGAATCATCAAAGTCCTATTGTACTAGGCAATTCTGAGTTTTGACTAACTTTACTCGACCTGAGTGTCAAATGCAGAAAATCCTAAATCTGCATTAATCATACATTATATTTAAATTCCTAAATATCAATTAGCTAAACAAACCCTATGATTGGATTAATTTAATTATAAAGTCCTAGCACTTTAATTAAATTAAATTCACCCCTTTTAGCTAAAACACATAAAAAGGAATTAAATAAATATCCTCATTTCAATAATTGAATTTAATTATTCAGATAATTAAGAAAAACCTATTTATGAGGTCATATTTATTTAATTAATTAGATATTCTCTCAAAAGTCTTTCTTTTGTTCAGAAATAGAATCTTTGAATTAATTGTGCTTTAAAGAGAAAGGAAACAATTAAAATAAAATAAAATAGTTAAAATCAAAGAAAGAAAATAGTTAAAGCAAAGGGAAATTTTTTTTATTATTTTCTTTTAAATAAAGCTTTCTAATTTAAACTGGCTTTTCTATCTGTTTTATTTCAAAAAGGAAAGTTTCTATTCTAATCACCTCTAAGTCTATAAAAGAACTCTCATTCCTCATTCAAAACCCCTGGAGAAAATATGCATTGTTAGAATACTAAATTGTTCCTACATTTTATCATCTCATTTATAGTTAAAAGCTCTCATTTGCAATAGAATAATTTCAATTTCTAGAATAATTGCATTGAAATCATGTCTTAGATTAATCTTGTATTTTCAATTCTTAGAATAATCTTTCATTGCATTGCATTCATGGAGAAAAATCCTTCATTCTTAGATTGGTCTATGGTTGTGAGACTCTTGTTCTGAGAGCTATTTCAAAAACCCCGTTTGGATAGAAGGCAATAGGTCGAATCATACAGACAGGCAAGATGAATAATCTCATATTCATTCTTGTGTGTATCTGATGAAGAAGGACTATGTTGAAGTGTATGGTTGATTAATAGGGCCAAATCTACCACATACACGTACCACAATTGCATATGCTTTTTGTTTTTGTGCAGACAACATAGTTTGTAAATGGTTATTGCAATTTTGGAGGACTTGAAAAATGGTACAGTTACTTTTAATGAAAGCAGTTGCTAAATTTTTTGTGCTTGATTGAATTCTAAATTTTTCCAATTATTGTTCAAGTCTTTTTCTCAGTTACCAAGCATGTCAATTTCATTTAGGTGGATAGGTAGACCTGGGTACAATCCTGAAAAAACTTGCCATTTATTTGGTGTATTTTCATGCAATATGTTTTTATTTCTTTCTGGGCTATCTATTTCATCTTCTTCTTCCAGCTCAAGATTGGTTCTACGAACATGCCAAGAATGCTATTGGTTAGAAAAAGCCTCCCAATTATGTTTAATCTCACATGATGTTGATCCAATACTTGTTTGAAGGTTGTGGAATGGTTTGTATAGAACTAATTCAATCCAACAAAATGATTCAAAGCTATTGTCTTCCTTTGAAGGGATGACTGTGAAGTGTGGAGAGACTCGGACAATAGCTTTGATGGGGCACTTTGTCCATTGGTTTCTTTTCCTTGTAGCATTGAAGGTCTATTGTTGGGTGACCTCTATAAGTGATGAGTTCTCTAAGTGTGTAGGACGTGATATGTAGGATTCAATATAGTGGGGTATGTTGTGTTTGTTGCTGGTGTAATTGGTATATGTTGTAGGTTTTTTTGGTTGACATTTAAAGATACAAATTTCCTACTAGATATGGAGAGTGGAAGTTTTAGTAAGAGGTGGCAACTTTCCTGGGCACCAATGTCACGGTCTACTAGGTTTTCAAGAAGCATTCTTTGAAAAGAAATTGGGGCTAGTTTTTCATAGTCAAACCTTGTTGAAATGCGAGACAACATGGCATGGTATGTTTTTGATTTATTTTCAGCCTTTGATGCATATTTTGCAATGTACTTTAATACTGCATCAATTGACAAGAAAGGTTGGAAGTCTACATTGGCTCGCCAAATGGATAGTATTTGAGGGTTGTGAAGGTTTAGGCGATCATCATTACGTGTTGGGAGGTGGGCTGGTTGGCCATTGTCAATTTTGTATAGTTTTGATTTATCTTGTGTGGTCCAGGGTGCTTTGTAGAGACATAGAAGAGACGTTCCCTTCATTCTTAGGCATGTTTGGGGGGTACATCTCATGTGTCATTGCACATGATTTAGAAGCTCAATGTAGTCACTGGTGGGGTTTGCAGAAGCAATCAAGTGAGTGTCCATTAAACATGGATCATCAAGAATTGATCAATTTTTTTTTGATTCTGCAACTGAAGACTTCGTGGGTTCCATGCAGAGACATACCTATCAATAAATTCAAGTGCATTTTGGATTGATTGAGCATCATTCCATTGTAATTTTCCAATGTCCAGTGCCTGTCGTAGCCATATGAACCCATGGATATGTATAGATCCTCTATGTTGCTATTCATACCTAAGAGTATATTTATTTAGTAAATAGTGTGAGGTCAAATTAATTTGTAAGTGGAATGGAGGGGAATTTGTACCTGTACAAATGATCTGTTGCACCCAGAAGCTTATCTAGGACCTCCTCACGGAATGTTGTGAATCTATGGTGCATATAGAGTGTTGTTAGATGGAGATTGTCGATTATATTTTGTAATCACCATTTTGTTGCAGCACTGGGGTTTGGTGGCGAGGTGGTTGGCATGACATTGTGCAAGTCTGGCCATTTAGTATATGCTGCACCAAGTGTGAAAAAGAGATTTGGGCACCCTATTTGTATAACCATGTCGAGAAGCTCTCCTCATTGTTTACTCCAAAATGCTCGTGTCCCACGAATTGATGAGTTGAAGTGCATGAGTTGGTCAACAAGCTTGTCATCAGGCATGTCCTTCAATCTTTCACCCAGGTTATATATTGATGTAGGCACTATACCATCAAGTTGTGTATTAACAAATACAAATGTTGTTGCTTGGATTCGATGGTGCATAATCATATTAAGTATGAAGTACCTAAATCGTGGGTGTTGGCCAAATTTGTTGTCATGATAGCGCAAGAGGTGGTGCACATATTCATGTAGTTTGACGTCTTTAATATGTTGTTGTTTAAATGCAACTTTTCCTTGAGGGTACAAAGTTGGAAATGCCATTGCAAACAACCCTTCTGTTGTGTATTCATTGATGGGAGATGTAGAAATAGATGGCCATTGTATTTCTGGAACTGCTTGGCCTTCTCCTAGGTGTAGTAATGATCGTACCTCTTCCATTTCTCTTCTTGAAGCGGGTAGATTTGGAACAAATGATGTGGCTTGCATAATTTCTTCTATCTGATTTCAACAGTTGCATTTATTGATAAGGATGGACTATCAGTGGATTTTGCATTTGAAGTAGTATTGTACAAAAGGTCTGTAATGTCAGTGGAATGGTTTGGCAAAGATGACAAAGCTGATTCATCTAATTGTACATCTTTGTAAAATGGGTCATTGTGTATTTTGTATTGTAATGCTTCATAATCACGGCTTCTACTAACACATAAGTTATATTTTTTATGACCAATTTTTTCTTTGTTCACTATAATTATGTCCAAGTCATCTACTTACCTTGGTAAGAAAGATGTTATTATGGTAATGTCCTGAGGAAAACATATTGTGTGCCCGATGTATTTTAGTTGGCCACCTTTTGCATAAGTGACCTGAAGAATAGGACTGATTCTTGCAATCAACATCTCTTCAATTTGAGTAAGGACTTGTAAACATTGAGGTTGTTTACCAGGGTCCATATTATTCCATTTCAAAAACCGATTGCCATGTTTTTTCGACATGCATCTATAACAATTGGTTGACTCATTTGATTGTCTTGTTTTAATTCCTAGATACCTTTCCATGCAAACTCCACATGTTCTAGCAATAGAAAGGCTATCCAATTTGGAATGGAAATGATTCCTTGCTGTGCAATATTCTTGAGAAAATTTTGAAGAGTATATCTGCTCTAGTGGTTTGACTTGACTGGTATTGTTTATTTGTCATAGATCTACTTTTGGATGGATTATTGCAGGCGATATTGGTAGTGTAGAAGAAGTTGTTACATGAACAAGGTTTTGGCGGGTCTCTCTTTTTCTTTTGTTGATGATGTCCTTTGTAGCATGGTACCTTATTCTTTGTTTTTTATTTCTTTGAGAACGCTTGTCTTGTTCGTTATCATTGGGTAAGTCCATATATATATATATATATATATATATATATATATATATATATATATATGCCCAAACAAGAGGATTTGATATACCTGGAAGTAGTGTATTTGCAATTAGATCCTTATATATTTCATAAAATATGTTGTAAATATAATAGAAGTTGAGGAAAATTAAAGAGTTATGTTTTTGTGATTGTATTTCTTTGTAACATTCAAAAGTAAGATATTTAAAATAACATGTCTAAGTATTGTATGTGTTGCTTTTGTTCTTGTTTTACTTTCCATGGCATATTTTGAAACATATGATTGATTTGAATAGGAGTCTTATTTGAGGCAATCAAATGCTCTAATATGCTAAATGCTTGTGTGAAGAAATATTTTAAAGAGTGACAAAATACTATAGTGGGTACTTGTAAATGTAGTAAACATGTTATTGACAAATTTAGATTTGGAACATTGGAATAATTGCAACAAGAAAAGATGCATGCGTAATATATTTATTTGTTGTTGTAAATATAGTACATACAAATATAGTAATTTGCATTCTAAATGCAAACTATTTTTTTTGTGTGGAGAATAGTAATAGAAAATTACATTTATCATTGTAGGGGATACAAAAATTTCTATATATATAGCACTCTAGTAGAAGCTTAAATTTTTTTATATTTTACTGTGCATTATGAGATCCATGTCCCAATTTTATGCAAGCTTTAGGGTTGTAACAACAATGCTTTGTATTTCTTCACCCCCAAAAGTATACATTTTGATGGTAAGTTCAAAGAGAAATTCAAAATTTATAATATTGTCCAAAATGTACTTTGCAACATCAGGATCTGCTAGTAGGAGTTGGAAATCTTCTATAGGTACTCCCAATAAATCAATGGAGGGTCCTTCGAATGCAGTTACCTTCATTAATTCTCTTGTAGCATCTTGCAAGTACATCTTGAGCATGTAGGTGTAGACACAGTTAGAGAGCTCAACAGAACATTTGGGGCACCAGAATTTGTTTATTGAGCAGCGAACAACTTTTTTTCTTACATTTCTTGTTGTCCACTACTAGTGGACACGAATGGTAGTAGAACTTGTCCAAATGCAATTTAGTGATATTTGGTTTTACACAAATAGGTTTTGTGTTGGATAATTCTTTGTTGACAATAGTAGAGATATATTTTGGATCAACAAATTTGGGTGCGTAGCTCTAGCCTTTGGACAAGGATGTAGAAGGTTGGTCATTCCCTACATTTGTATACCATATTTTTAATGCAGAAGCTTTAGGAAAAGTAGGATTGATTATAATAGAGGTTGAAAAGGTGCTATCAAGTTTTTTTTTCCATTCCATGATATTAGGCATGCAGATTTGACCAAAATTATTACTGGGCTTTCTTGGGCGAACATATCAAATATTTTTTTGCCTTCTATTTCACAGTGTTGACCCCATAGTGTAATATCTATGGAACAATTTGAAATGTCTTTTATTGTTGTTGTGCATTTCTTAGTGTCAATTCCATTTTTTTTGCGTATGGTTGATGGAGGAGTTATAGATACAAGTATCCCTATGACATCTACTAGCAAGTCAATGGGAAATGTATCTAGCCTTTCTATGCTCTTAAAATGGAAGCAATGCTTGGGTATTGTAGAGTCTAGACAGGTGGAAGGAGTTATGATTGATGAGCTTAACATGACTATTTTGTATGGGTTTGTCGAGCTACTATATTTTGTGTCTGCAACTTTAATGCGGCCACCAGAAACCTTGTATAGAGAACTAGGGTTGACAACATTGTAGAACTCATCTACGAGCTCAATAAAATAGGTTACATGGATTCCAGATGTGTCTTTATCTATGAATTCAAAACCAAATACTTTTCCTTCTCGAGTAGCATTTTTGTATTCATTGCTTGGTGTTTTTCCTAATGCTCGATCCTCAATGGACCAATGCCTATGATATGGAGTCAATGATTTAATGGGGACTGGTTGAAAAGGAGCTAGATTTTGTACATAATACTTTGTAGCTGAAGAAGAGCTTGAGCCTTGGTCAAAGGGTGAAGGTCGAAGGTAGTCAGTAACTTGAAGGAGTGGAACTGGGCTTCCAACAATAGGTGCATTGTTAAAGAAGATGTCAAAGTATTCAATTAAGAGTGCCATGTATAGAACAAAGAGTTACAATTTAGGAAGGAGTTTACTTTGGAAATAAAGAAATTTAAGATGGTAGTTTTAAAGAAAGAGCTTACGTGAAGTTATGGAGCATCTTGCAAGAAAATTTCTTGAGGCAAATAATTGACCCTTTCACCAAAGCCTCTTCAATGACAAGATCTTTGAATTTGTCTGGTAGTAGTGTAGACTGTGTGTGTTCACCATCTGAGAGGTCCAGTTGGTATTTGGAAGATGTTGAATGTGTTTTTTGTATAGTTTTTATAGATGTTACTTGTAAGCATGGATCTGTAATAGGCGTACCTACAAGAATCTTAGTTAGTGCGCCTATTGATAAATTCACCATCGTGAACTATACTGTAGCAGGAAACAAGTAGCCTGCAAGTGCGGGTAAAGTGATTGGTTAGGTGGTTAAAGCCTTAGTATTAGAAAAATGTAGATTAATTTTAGGCGAAGTAGTTTGAGAAGGTTATGTTCATATAGATTTATATCATAAAAACAACACATTTTTAGTTAAGCTGTTGATCAATCCTTCGTGTCTGCGGGTCATTAAAACATGAGTTCGATTTAGTACGTTAGTTTTGTTTTGTTTACAAGTGTATTGTATACCATTATCTCTCTATAAACAAGCCAATTGAATAATAAACAAACAGTGGAAAAGTGAATTGTTTCGAGTAAAACTTACTATAAAGACATTGATTTATTTATTTGTTGTAATTAAAAGTACATTCACTTCTATAGATAGGTTACATTGTGCTAAAATTGAAGCTTGTATATGTACAATAGATTAGCTACATAAACGGGTGTTGTTAAAAACTCTGGAGAAGGTAAGCCAGATGATCACTTTGTGTTCAAATACATCTCATATGCCTCAACTATAAAGGGCACTACACCACCTATGTAATATCGATCATAGTACATTTCTTTCATGAAGGTGCATAGGATCTCCATCTTGGTACAACTTTCTTGAAGTGTATTGATGTCTTTTTCTTCGACAAGTTGCAATTGGGATTCAACTTTAAAATTCTGCACAATATCATGTCAATTGGTCGACAAAATCGTAGATAGAGATTGGAAATTGGTACTGAGACTTTTTGGTTGATTGACCGAGCAGCATGATTCTTCCAGTATGTTGGCTACTACAATTGGAGTTGAGGGGCTCCTGACATTGTTTGTTGTGTCTCCACTAACGACTTCAATGATTTCATGATTATTCATGCTTGTTGTCTTTTCTTGAGATAAATGAATATAAATATGGTATAAGTAGTAAGTCTAAGAATAATCGTGGTGGGTAAAATTTTTTCCTTACATCTAAAAGTGTTTTAAATAACTATATTTAAACAAGTATATAAATTTGATTTTAATTTGTAGCAGGAATATTAGGTGATAAAACTCTTAGATTTTATTTTATATTTAAGAAATAATTATAATGATTATTTTATTAGTCATTTCCGAACCAATATGTTAGGTTTAGGTGAAAAATACCTCATATTTTATGTTTAAAAGCTAAGATAATCTATGTTTTCTTTCCATTAAGCTTAATCTTATGACCATAACCTAATTTGTAAATAACCCTTACTATAATCATGACGTAAAATGCAATGATATTTCTAACCCTAACCATATTAGAAACACTAACTTTAGGGAAAAAAAAATCTCATTCCTATATGTACCCTCAATTCTAACCTTAAACCTAAGTTGCATCCTAATTCTAACCATTATTCTAACAATGATGTAACCCTGTACCCTAATCATAATTGTAACCCTAAGCCTATTCGCAAACCTAACTTCAATACTAACACGATCTATATCCCAAACATTAAATTGCAATCTAAACAACATCATAACTCCTAGCCCTAACCATGGTGGAAATCTAAACTCATATCCTAATCCTAACCCTAAATATTAATCTTAATTTCTACCCATAATTATAATGACCATTATTTAAACTCTATCCTAAACATTACATTGCAATCTTAAACAACATCATAAATTCTAACCGTAAACATGGTGTAAATCTAAATTCGTATCCTACCCTTAACCCTAAATATTACTCTTAATTTCTACCCATAATTATAATGAACATAATATAAACCTTAAGCCAAATCATAGTAGTAATGGTAACCCCTAATCTTAATCCTAATAATTAAAACTCTATGCACAATGTTAGACTTAAACATGACATGACTTAAACATCATAATTCAAATAAATAAATAAATAAACTAAATGCAAAGTAAAATATATCAAAATATAGAAATGTTTATTTATTTTTTAACAAATAAATAATGAATTTATTAATTTAATGAATAATTCTTGTCTTAGAATTTGATTACAGTTTTAATTATTGGGCTTGGAATCATAATAAATAGTTTTCTCAATATCATTATTAAAATTTTGTATCCTTTATCAGGAGAGGATTATGCCTACATAAGTTGATTTAATTTAAAGGGGACATTACAATCTTCCCATGAGATTCCAAGCTTATGCAAACATTTCGATGATATATTTGTTACAACCCCTAGGTTCTTGATTAATAATGCAATAATATATAATGGTTGTAAAATATAATTAAAAATTTACAATACCATACAAAAATTTAGCCATCTCTAATAATATATAATGGTTGAAATTAATATTAACTTATTTTATTTACCTTTTTGGAATAATAAAGTTAAATAGTTTGGGAATAATAGAGTTAAAGGAAAATAACTAACCATTCAAAATATCATTTTCTTCAAGTTTGAGATTCACATACTATGCCCAACAAATATAGATGAGAAAGTAATAGCTGATTTATAGAATTTCATTATAAATATATTTCATAAGACAATTTTACAAGCCTTAAATTTATTAAACAAAGTATATCTTGCTATGGGGGAATTATTGCTATGGGGAAATTATTACAAGTGCTTATAAATAGAACTATAAACCACCTATAAACTAAATCATCTAATATAATAAACTATAAACCACCTATAAACTAAATCATCGAATAAAATCATTTGCTTTACTGAAGTTTTTATTATGTTAATTAAACAGAGGTAATAATATTGAAGGACTGCAATCAATTAACACCCATTAGGCACGTAACATGAAGTAATATACCCACCAATTTTTTAAATCAGTTTTAGTTGTTTTTTAAAACTTTGAAGGGACACTTCACCAAATAGCCATTGCAGAAAGTAAGTCATAAAACTCTAGGTGTAATACAAAAGATGAAGTCTTAAATTCTATAAAATGTAGACAAAAGATTTGTTTCCCCAACACCTACACTATAAATCAAACATAGGTGTAACATTGACATGTGGACAAGTGTCTTTTAATAAGATTACAATTTTCCTAACTGACATCCTCACATAATAACATAGACTATATGGAGTATCTGAAGAAATTTGACTCATTAATCATCCAGAAATGATAACTCCCTAAGCTGGTTGCGATCTGTCCAGGACAAAGATTTTATTAATAAAACTTCAAAACGAAGATAAGCCACGTGTCATGTTTTTGCATGGGGAGAAATACAGGTGGAATCTTGCATGGTGGCAACTGGCAGCTGCAAGGCTCGGCAGCTATACAACATGCAACCTCTAAATACCACATTTGGTCAATACTCTTAGCTCACAACCATGATGCCATTGCCAATCAACTCTTGCAGAATACAGTGACCAAAAGGTAAGTTTTTGGGCTTTTGGATTCCTATGTAAATTTAAGGGCACGATGATGTGAACGACGTTCACCAAAGGAGCTCAAATAATAAAATTTGTAAGGTGTGGATTCATTCTAGGGAACCAAACATGTAATGTACCTCATTTTGAGAAAATATGAGCCTCTGCAAGTTCACAAGGAACTGTATGTACAAACTCATTTATTTATTTTATCAATAGATGGAAGCAAGGTTTAAACAGAACAAATATGGTCTGGGCGGTGTCAATGGCAGCAACAAGAAGCCGCATCATGTGAAGAGGCTACCGGGCCATGTTTCCCTTAGACCAAATTTAACTTCACAAATATCTTAGAAATTTCATGCCTCTCAGTTTTTCATATAGTTTTTTTATTGGAAAGGGATTTCTATTGTTTCTGACTATTATGACTAAGTATTAGCAGGTAATAAGCACTTTGAAGAAGCACTTTGTCAAAACCGTAGTATTAGAGGAAATGTGAGCTCCTTTCTTTAGTGAAGCTCTCTCCACTCCCCATGTCTGTACCCATCAACATTGACCAGCTATCAAATCTATGTCTCTGAGATGAGCACCTCTTACCTATATGTTGTACCTAAGGCAACCTCGGTCCATTATGCTTAAATGCTAGAGTCTAGATCAAGCAGATAGAAATCCAGAGTATAGATGAGAATTGTACTGATGAAGTCAATTAGTTTATCATGTTGAGCATGCAACTTGATTTTCAGTAATGTCTCCTAGTACACGAGTCTTGGGCTTGGAGAAAAGACATCAAATTTAATGTATTGGAGACAACTTGAGGTCTGAGAATTCTTTTCCATTGTAGCACTCAAAGCTATAGATTGGATAATAAATGGCGTCAATTAATTGTCCATACAGCTAGACATTGCAAGGTGAAATTAATTATTGGATATTATGCATTCTCTCTCAAGGCGATAGAGATATAAATATAATAACATTTGGTTTAGCGAATATGAACCCCTCTTCTACAAAATTGACCAGCTATCAAATCTATGTCTCTTTCTCAGTTAATGCGGTTTATTGACCTTGCAATGAATAATTCAACGATTTAGCTTGCAGACAAATTAAAAAAGCCTTGATGGTTTCATTATTTAGTTCATTCTAGCTTTGGTAATCTGGTTATACACAACTGTCATCAATGCTAACCATTTCCAGTTTCTGCAGAGATAGGATATACGGCTGATAAAGGAATTTGAATACATAAAAGATACCTATAACCATGTGTAATTTTGTTGCATGTTAGAAATTGTACAAATATACAACAGGTATTGATGGAAGAATGGGTACGTTGGTAGAGGAAGGTATTTACAGGTATAATCTATTTGCACCAAAAATTTGTTTTTGGATTCAACCTCATTACCCATCAAAACAAAATGCAGTCATAGTTTCTGCTGTTATGATTCATGACAACTCTATAATGGGTTTAATCTGTTCTTCCTTCTAGACATGCAGCTTTTAAAGAATGTTTATGGAAGATTAAAAGACCTTTCTTTAATTAGGATCTTTATGATTTATAATGGCTAACAACCTCTCTGATTTATGTATTTTTTCATTGTGTTGAGAATCATATTGTAGGAGAGAAGGGGAAGAATAGGCACCTCATAGTGAGAGAAGTAGAATGAAAGGAATTCTAGTTGACCATATCTTGTTCTAAGCATACTGAAACAAAATCTTCCACACAAGAAAGTAAAAAGAATTTTTCAGGAAAATGCAAGAAATAATGAAGATAAATGAACTTATGCAGGAATCGACTGAAATAATTTACCACAGTTAAAAAAGCTAGAGAAGGGTAAAAAGTACCGTAGAAGTAACAAACGTTAATAGCTGTTGTTTGTTGTGAGTGCTCTGAGCTTTCTTGTGGCAGGTAATTTTATCTGACATAGTAATTTTTAATTTATAGAAGAAGAGGGTGGTGGGGCAAAGAGCATTCAGGAAAATGTATTTAGAGCAAACCTAATGCATTAACTGCAGGATAAGACCAGTGCCGCCAAGAAAACCTACAACAATAATTGTAGGATAAGAGCAAAGGAAATCAACTATGAATAGAATGTCTTTGAATAGAATTCTAATCAAATATATTTACACAACAAGCCTCCACGACTTCACAACGAGATAACATTTTGATGGGACTGTTATAGGCCCACTGGCACTGGCTATAACTACAAATTCGCATCCGATCAAACTCTCACCTGATTGAATGGCCTAGATGTTCCCAATGGCAGTCATTGGCCTCTCGTACACTCCCAACCGTAGATGCAAAAAAATAGGCTGGGGCTTTCCAAGAGGGAAACGCCTATGCCGTAATGAAGTTTTAAATATTTTAAATTTTATTTAGTTGATGTTTACAATGTTTTTAGTGTGAAATTGTTTGTTTAAAAATTCTTCTAATGAGCTTTTATTTGTCTTTAACTGTTTTAGTGTGAAATTGTTTGTTTAAAATTTCTTCCAACAAATGTTTAGGCTACATATCTCATGCAAAATATGTATTATTAAGTTTTAAATGTTTTTATTGTTGATTAGTTTTTTCATTGGATGATAAAAACTCAGTATTTAATGACTTAGTATTTGGAGAAGATTTATTTTAGGTTTGATTTGAAAATTTTGTATTTAAAGACTTAGTATTTGGAGAAGATTTATTTTAGGTTTGATTTAAAGAATTTGTATTAAGAAAAGATTTATTTTAGGTTTGATTTAAAGGGCTTTGTATATGGATAAAATATGTTTTTAAGTTTGATTTAATTAATGCCTTAAAAAAATTTATTGGGAAAATGTTTGTCTAAAATTCCTCCCAACTTGTTTTTAGGGTGAAGATTTTACCTATCCATGTACAATATGTATAGATACTAAATATTTGTTATTATTCAATTTAGTTACATTAGATGATAAAGACTTGGTATTTGTTAATGACAACAGATTTTTCACAATCCATGATAATATTGTTCTCCGTAAGATTGTGTAAGAATATCTATGAGTATTTGGATAAGATATATTTTAGGTTAGATTTAAAGATTTTTTATTTAACGAATTTGTATTTGTAGAAGATTTATTTTATGTTTGAATGAATGAATGAAAGTGTCATAACTCTCCCTTATCGTCCCATCTTTTAGGAATAGACTTAAATGAAATTTTAATTATTATTTTTAGTCGTCATTGTTAATCACTTAAGCCTGGCATTGATTTTAAATAGACTGGAGTTGATTATTAATGAATCAACAAGTAATTGGAGTTTTATAAGAACGTGGGGATAGGTGGAGTGAGAGGAGAGAAAGATGATAGTTAAACCAAGGAAAAAGTGTGTAGGAAAGAGGCATTTTACAATGCATGAAAAGGGAGATAGAGAACATGAAGAGAATGTTTTTTTCCTCCCCCTTGACTCGCGAGTGGAAGGAGAGAAAGAGGACATACAGACTAAAAAGAATTGGCAACAATAAGGGAACATTTTTGGGGATTTAAGGAGGATGATTTTCTTCAGAAGGGGGGGAGTTATTGAGGTTGGAGAGGAGGAGATACTGACAGGGGAGAGAGGGATATATCGCTCAAGAGTGAGGGGAGTTTGGGGAATACAGAGGTTGGGGAAGAGAAATAAGAGACAAGTGCTCAGAATTGAGAATAGGTGGCAACAACACAAAAAGTTGCAGTAGAATAAAAGAAGGAGACCACAATTTCTTAGAGGGACCACATTTTTCTAGAGGAAGGAGGCATAAGAATATAGTAAGAAGAAGTGCAGCAGTGAAAGGAAGACAAGAAGGAAACACAGAAGGAGGAAGCTTTTCAAAGAAAAAGATACAAGAGACAACATAGAGGCACAAAGAAAAAAAAAGAAGGATACAATTTTATGAAAGGAAATCCCTTGTGCATTAGAAGGAAGAATTGGGTTTTCTGAGTTGATCCAAACTACACTTTGATACCAGGTTCTTTATTTTTACTTGGTTTCTTTGTTATTTAGCATAAATGATTGTTCTGATTCAATACACTGAATGTTGTCTATTTATTAGAACATTACATTGCTTTTATTTGATTTTTGAACTACATCATATTCCAACAAAGCAAAGGTTTTGTTTTTGGATAACCTGTCTTTTAGCATTGAAATAGAAAAATAAGCTTTAAACGTTGAAATCTTTACGACTATTTTTTTTTTATGATAGGAAATTATTTGTGTTTTGGAATCCATCAGCATAGGGAAATAAATTTGCCTATTTTGAAAAGTAGACAACCTTCATAACTTTCATAAAAATCTTAGCCGATTATCTGTTTCTTCATGTTTATATTTTCTACCTAAAGAGGAAATCCAGAATCAGGGATTGGACATTTGTGTTGAAAATATTCAAACTATTCTCTTTGTATTATAGAAGAACATAGAGCCCATGTTTGGTTAGAACATTAATGGAGCACTCAAGGAACATAATATTTGTTTTATCATATATTTAATATTTCAGTTTGTGTTCTTACCATACATAAAGTTAGACACACATAATTCAAACATAGAGAGAAGAATTAAACTGGAGTATGAATGTAGAATTTTTTTAGAATGAAGACTAGTAGACCATGTTTCTTTGCAATATTCATTAGTTTATTTCCAAATTAGAACAGAGGATTGTATATATATATTTTTAACTTTCCTACTATCCCCAGATGTGAATTTGAATGTTTAGTTAAGTTATCATTGCCTTATAGGGTGAATTGGAAAAGTAGGAATTTATGTTGTAATTTTTGAGCTGAATCTTTGTTGTGGTGTTTCTTTTAATTTATGATTTTTAAAGGAATGTTTTGGAATTAAAAAGGAAGGTGTAGGGTGTGGAATCCCAGGAAAGGGTAATATATTTGTTCATTACCTTTCAGTAGAAGTCTGGTTTAAAATTGCTTTGGCCAAAGCTTGGTAATACATGTTTGCTTAAATGTGTATGGTTATGTTTCATCTTCCTGAATCTATGAATAGAATCTATTAAGAAACTTGTGGAAAGTAGTTAGAAATCACAGACACGCCAGATTCCTTTCGATCCATTAGTGTCGAGAGATAGACTTCTTAGGCAGGGTCAGTGCGCTCTTCATTTCATGATGAGCCCTAGTGGAGCTAACCACTCTGTGATTGGGTGGATTAAGCCCCTTAAATACACTCTCGTCTCAAGATTTGCATTTGAACATGAGTTCAATGGCTTAGGAGACCGGAGCATGCAGATGGACAATTGTTCGATGACATTTTTGATATCAATTTTATGGCCTTATGGTCTTGTACATGATGTATTTGTAATTATCTTTCCTTTATGATGTAAGATATTCGACATAGATGGTCGACATCCTGATATATTAAACATTGTAATTATTCTTTCATGAAATTATTGTAATTCGACAGTATGGTCGCTTACTCTCGATTGTATTATCTTTATGAAATATTGACATGAATATATGGAAAATAATTTTTTTTTTGTTCATGATTACTTGATTTACTTGAACTGATTAGTCTTTAGCATTGACCGACTATGACTATGGAATCGACATAAGAGAAAATTTAGCATGTTTAGCTTATGTGGTTTTTATTGGAAAAATTAGTCTTTACAGAAAGTTTGATTTGAAAATTTTGCATTTGGAGAAATTATGTTTTTGAGTTTGATTTAATTGGTGATTTAAATATTTTTATTATGTAGTTATTTATTTAAAATTTCCTAAATAAATTTTAGGAGTATATTATTAAAAAATTAACATATTGTCAAAGAGGTTGTATGGATTACTAACATTTAAAGGTGGATTTCCAAGTAGTGACTACTAGACTTTAATTGTTTCTTTTGTTTTTTATATTAATAGTAGCTAAACAAGGTGTATGTGATAAAAGTATACCTGCTAAGAACAACACTAAAAAATGCAAACATTAAGGTTAACCATTAGAAACAACATTCAACATGATAGCATATTATAAGTGAAATCTAAAACAAGAACCTTTCACCACAACCTCCGATGAGCCAAACAAGTGCACCCAAGCCTTGTTGATTTGATCTTAGAGATTATTGTGGGTGTGCTCTCCCAACACAATAACTTAATTTCACTATGATAAAAATGCAAGCTAAGAGAGTAAAGAACTTAAGAACAAGTATGAGGAACTTGTCTCAAGCTATTCACCATTGATGAAATGCAAATGTAAACAACTAAACTAGAATGATATGCATGAGATGATAGTGTTAGAGTAATAGTCTATCAGGTTATTAATTAAATCATTATGATCTAATTACTAACTCACCTATTCACTCTAGTTGCTTAAGCTAACCTTAGGTTTTCCCTTTTAGGGTTTTGTGATTCCTTTTATAAGGATTCACCTCTTAGTTTTCTTTACAAAGTTTTTACATCACATTGTAATTCATAGAAACATATTGTTAATATATTGTTTTCTGTTGCATATAATGTCTCCTCTGGCTTTTTGGCCTCCATAGCCATTCTTCTCTTCTGTCTTTGCTTCTTTCTTATGACAGTCATGCATGCATGTGTTCTTGGGAGATTAGCTTTCAGCCTAATCTAACATGGTATCAGAGCTTTCTTGCTGCTCGCTGTTCTTGTTTTGTTGAAGCGTTCCAGACACAGAGGGTTTCAGAGGTTTTTCAGTGTTTTTTGTGGTATTTCAGGGACAGGCTTTGGTTATGGTCACTTTGGGCTCAAAAGAACATTGCCATTGAACTCAGAGGACCCCAAAACCCCAGAAATGACATAAAATTTGTCCATTTTGGACTACTGGACTCTGAGGCAAAAAATTTTGGTTTATGTGTCGTACGACACAGAAATCGAGGTAAAAAAAATTTAAAAAAAAAATTAAAAAACCTAATCTTTAATAGGTTTTTTGTTTTTTTCCACCGCGGGCTTTGTTTTTTGAAAAGGCGCCGCCACGCCATCGCTCCGGCTCCTCCGGCAGCGGCTCCGTCGCCCTTGCGGCCCGCTCTACTTTGTCGGCCCCACCGGCCCTCCTCCGCAGCGGCCCCGCCGCCCTTCGCGCAGCTCAGCTGCCCACCGCGGCTCCTCCGCCGCTCGGCCCCACCGGCCTCTGCTCGCTGCCTCCCAGCCGGCCTCACTCCGCGGCCCCCGCCGCCCGCAGCGCCGCTCCGCCGGCCCCCGCTGCCCTCTGCGGCCCCCGCCGCCCGGTGGCGCCTTCTTTTAAACCCCGGGCCCCTTTTGTTTCGCGCGACGGTCACATGGGTGACCAGGGGCTTAGGCCCAACCCCCTACGTGCACCATGCACCCGGGGGCCTAATTTTTTTAGCCCCAGGGGCTTATTTCTTGCTTTTTGGGGCCTTTCTGACCCTCCTGGACTGTTTATGCTCTATCTTGAGCATCCGGGGGTCATTTTCTGACTTCCATATACCGTCAGAAAGCTCTTTTCAAGAACTTTCCGATGATGGAGGTTAAGTTTTTAGATTTTTCCATTTTGACAGTATTTTTTGCTGTTGAGGTCTGATGTCTATTTTTGCCTTCCGGGAGTCATATCTGGTTCATCCGGACTCCATTTTTGGCAAACCAGATATCGTCGGAAAGCTGGTTCAGTGAACTAATCAGTTGCATGGGTATTTTTTCCAGATTCTTCTCTAATTTTTCTCTCCTTTGAGTTTGGAAGTTTATGCACTTTGGTAGATTTCTTGGTTCTACAGGTCCTGAGATCTCTTCTTCTGATTTTCTATCTCACTCTTCTTTCTGACTTCTAAGCTTGTATGCTTCTTATGATGCATCTTTATTCTATAAACGCACTAAGATAAAGTGCCTACTTCTGCATATCTGGGATCTTGTACACCTTGTATGGTTTTGGTACTTGCACTCTGTTATAAAGTGCCATGGGGAGTTATGATGATTATGCCATTTTAGGTGCATCCACCTTTGTCAAGTGAGTGTACCTTCCATGACATTAGCCCATGCTGTGTGTCAGTGACACCGCCCTTTATCCTATGTTTGTACTTCTGTTGCACTGTTGGTGTTCCTGGTTCTTCTTTTGTAGATGTTTCTGGCATTGCATTTCAGTACTCCTGTCACCTCTCCCTGTTCAGCATTATGGGGGGGTTCACCTGTTGGTTCTATTGCTTCCTGGTTCGATTGATCAACTCTTCAGACATTGTCTTCTCTACCTGGTCATGCACTTCAGTGGGGGTTTCAGCAGTCTCTTTTGATAGAGTTTTCAGCTTCATGCTTCGGAGATGCTTCTTGCTCATTCTTGTTCCTCTCTCTGGGACTTTCCCTAGATTGAAGGCTTAGTTTCCTTCATCTAGTTTATTTTCTTGTACTTGGGTACCTGATCAGGCCTTGTTGTCAGGACCCATCTTTCCTGCTTTCTGCAGTAGTTTCCTAGGTTTTTCTTCTCCCTAAGCTTATCTTAAGGGGGGGTGTTAGAGTAATAATCTATCGGGTTATTAATTAAATCATTATGATCTAATTACTAACTCACCTATTCACTCTAGTTGCTTAAGCTAACCTTAGGTTTTCCCTTTTAGGGTTTCATGATTCCTTTTATAAGGATTCACCTCT
>MU227928.1:351531-364542 GCA_018584345.1 Thuja plicata
TATATATATATATATAAAATCATTAAAGACAT
This sequence comes from Thuja plicata, assembly GCA_018584345.1. Classification (NCBI taxonomy): domain Eukaryota; kingdom Viridiplantae; phylum Streptophyta; class Pinopsida; order Cupressales; family Cupressaceae; genus Thuja; species Thuja plicata. Next base: position 351,564 of record MU227928.1, read on the forward strand.
ATTATATAATTTTTATTTACACTTAACATTCGATGAGGCTTTGACCCTTCATTTAAGTGATTAAAAGTGCAATTAATTAATTATGTTTTGAAGGCCAAATATTAAAGTATTTAATAAAGTCAATGTGCAAACATTTTAATATTATTTTAAATGGTATTAAATACACTTGAAATGGGTTGACTTCTTGATGAGAGACCTTGTATAAAAAGGTATCACAAGAAAATAATATTCATTCATGGTGCAGTCATGGTCAGAGTCTACCCAATGGAGATGGTCCAACTATGGAGCTAGAGTCAAGACAACAGAAACAACCAACTCAGAAACAAGTATAGCCAATCAACAAGCTATATCAGATCTTCACATTATCACAAATCCAATATTTATATCACATTCGCTTGCAACATGCATATTACAAACTTTCAGCATATATGCCTGATTATAATAGAAAACAACACTATACCCCAAGTTTATCCTATTTCGAGATACTACTAATCCCTTCTAGACTATCAAGAGCCTCAATATATAGAGCCATCACAACACTTATGTCAGTCAAAATAATTACATTTTCCAAGACAAAGAAAATGTAACATGTACAAATATAGGTCAGGACCCAAATCATAAGATCTCAATGCCAAGATGTAGAAATGATGTGTGATCCAAGAGAGACATTGACCAAAGATCCAAGAACATGGTGATATTTTCTATTAAGCTTTTTCGAACGGGAAAATGCCTTGAAAGATCAGAAAACTCCAACTGACCGTTAGAACATGAAGAACACACAAAACTTACCGTGAAGCTTTAATATCTCCACAATGAAGTATCTAAAAGAGGTGTGAACCTAGACATAAGTAAAACATGACTCCAAGGCAAACTTTAGTCTATTAGAAGATTCATGTCACAGTTGGCTGATAAAGTGGATCCTTTTTCTCACCTATTACGTAAAAATATCAAGTTTCAATGGGATTGCCTATGTCAAATAGTGTTTGAATGGTTGAAAGGATATCTAGCTAACCCTCCAGTGCTGGTGTTGCCTGTCTTAGGTCGGCCTCTAATTTTTTACATATCAGCTACTAAAGTTGCACTAGGTGCTCTTTTAGCACAGTTAGATGACAATGGAAAAGAGTGAGCAATCTATTATCTGAGTAGAACACTAGTGGGTTATGAACTAAATTACTCATCTATTTAAAAAGCTTGTTTGGCCATTGTCTTTTGTACACAGAAGTTGCGCCACTACATGCTTAATCATAAGAGATAAATTGTTGCAAAAATTAATCCACTCAAATATTTGTTGTCTAAAGCTTCTCTTACTAGACACATTGCTAAATGGGTCATGATTTTGAGTGAATTTGACATTGTTTATGTGGATTGAAAAGCTATTAAAGGCTAAGTGATTATAGATCTTTTAGCTGAAGCACTTGTTCAAGGGGACCATCCAATCATTACAGATTTTCCAGATGAATTTGTTCTCAATATTACCCTGAGTGTCCCATAGAAGCTTTATTTTGATAGATATTTTAAACAAGAAGGCTTAGGGGCAGGTATCCTCTTTGTCACACCCTGAGGGGATCTCATCCCTAAATATTATAAACTACTATTTCCATGCACACACAATATATTGGAATTGGTTTATGATGTTGTTGTTGGCATTCATGTTTTTTCAGTGATGTCAACATATGTTTCTATTAAGGCAGAATAGATTGGTTATTACTGTTGCTTAGATGACTGACATAAGTTTATGGGTATTGTACATTTGATTAAGAATGTGTGAAGATGATGATGTGTACAAGGATGTGTTGTGATCTTATGTCTAAGGTTGTGTGGCTCAATATTTCAGATTGAGTAAATTACAGATGTTTTAGTGAAGACTGGCTACTAGACAGTCACAGTGGACTATGATAGAGTTAGTCTCTGGGTTTTGAGGATAACTTGCGTGCGATATGGATTCATGCTATGCAAAATGAGGGAATGGAAAAGGATATGTTGAGGAATGTGTGTTATAATTATTGGGTCACATGACTCTTGGCGATGTCAGTTATGGAGTGTGTTCTAGAGGAGACCTATTTGGTGCTGACTTCATAGATGGAGCGTGTATTATGGATTACGAGTGTTGATTACAGATCTTAGATTATATTTGATGAGTTGTAATTGATGTTTACTTGTTATAGGTATCATGTGTGTCTTAGCAAGGGGTTATGTAATTATTTGTGCATTGGGGAAGTCTTAATTGGCCGACCTAATTTCTTATTGTAAATTTGTACAAAAGAAAATTATTTTCTTTAGTGGAGAAGTGGTAACAATAAAGTGTGGAAGTTGTGAGCTTGTTTGTGCAAAGTATATTGGATGTAGAGCATAGGATATGATTAAGAGACTTCATTGGAATTGATCAAGCAAAGACAGTTTCTATGCGATAGTTCATTGGATTGTATATTTCATAAACATTTGTATTTTAGACAGTAATTCCTGAAGGTGGATTTAACCTTCTTTACGCAGTGCTCCTGGGTAGTGAGCCTACTATTAGTCTTGAATCCTAACATGATTTTTCCTTTAACAGGAATTAAGTACTTTAATGCATTAATAAGCTCCTAAGAGGGCTAAATCTTTTAGCAGGGATACAATACTCTCAATACACTATTTGTGGGTGCTAATTCTCACTGGGGTTTTACCTTTAATAGGGTTTCCTCGACAACAAAGGATTGTGTTATGGTGTTGCATTTACTGTGTAATCATTTGGATTAAAGTTTTGGTTTATAATGTTTAATAATCTATCTCACAATTGATTCACCCCCCCTCTCAACTGTGTTGGTAGGCTGTTATTCCTAATAATTGGTATTAGAGCTTCTGGTCCTTAGAGAAAAAGATTAACATGATCCTGAAAATGGCATACTACAGGAAGGATAGTTCGAAGTTTGATCTTGAAAACTTTGATAGTTGGAAGAACAAAATGAGAACTCATTTGTTATGTTTGGGAATTGACTATTGGATGATTACAAAGAAAGATAATCTGGTCAAGACTGAAGATGAACTGGATAAACCTACTGATGATGAAAAGAAATTGTTTTCTTATAATATAGTTGCAAGAGAAACACTGATTAGTGTGCTATCTAAAGGTGAATTCACAGAGGTTAAAGACTTGGATTCTTCATAAAATTTGGTCAAGATTGGAAGCACTATATGAAGGAGATAAGTTTACTAAGCAGGCGAAGTTGCAAAACTGGATGACAAGGATGGAAAATCTAAAAATTAAAGATGATGAGAATATTAGAGAATATGTATAGATAGTTATAGAGGTTTTTATTTGCATTAGAAACTTTGGAGGCACATACAATGAAGGTGAATTTATTGCAAAGATTCTTAGATTTTTGACACCTATTTACAAAACTAAAGTGCAATTTATAAAGGAGATCATACCTTTGATGATGAACTTCAATAGAGAGATGTTGATTGAAAAATTAACCACTTTTGAGGCTGCAAAGCTGGGAGATTCATTACCTAAATTTGAGATAGCATTTAAGGTGAATATGCATAAAAATAAAAGACTTTAGCAAGGATTTCAAGCACCACTAGGAGTGATGTGCGAGAAGAGCTTGGTGAATATGCTAATGACTTGGAAAAGATACAAGAAGAAGAAAGGAAGTTAGAAGAAATTGTGGCCATGATCACTGGAAGAGAAAAGAGAGGTAAGGGTAAGTTTGAAGGAAATTTACCTATGAAATTTTTTTCATGCAATAAGATAGGTCATTTTGCATCTAGAAGTCCTACAAGGGTTCCTAAGCATAAATCTAAGTTTTATAGACCTAAGTATTCCAAGGATAAGGAATGTTACTATGCTAGTGAAGGTGTTTCTAATGATGATGCTATTAATTATGATGAAATTAGATTCATTACTATCAAGGATGATGAACCTATTCATGAAGAGAGAGAGCCCTAGTGTCACATGTTGAAAAGAAATCTGAATGGGTCATAAACATTGCTTGTTCACACCATATGACTGGTGATAGAAATAAATTTCTTAAGCTAACCAAGTATGATGGTGGTGTTGTGAGATTTGGTGACAACACTCCTAAGCTTATCATTGGAGTTGGATCTATTTCTATGATGGAAATACTAATACTGAAGATGTGTTACTTGCTGATAGACTTAAGCATAATTTGTTGAGTGTTGGACAAATGGTGGACAAAGGTTATCAATTAAAACCCATTGATGGGAAATGTTCTATCGAAAGTAAGTCAGGAGAATTGATTGCATTTGGTACTAAGTCAAGAGGTAATGTATTTGAATTGAATACATATGTGGCTTCTTGTTTTATTATGAAGGTTGATGACAATTGGTTATGGCATAAAAGATTTTGTCATGTGAATTTTGATAATATTGTGAAGGCAAGTATGATTAATGTTGTTAGAGACCTACTGAATATTGTGAAACCATCTAACACCATGTGTAGAGAATGTGTAATGGGGAAACATACTAGAAGCATTTTTAAAAGAAAATATTACTTAGCAAAAGGGAAGTTAGATCTAGTGCATACAGATCTGTGTGGTCCTACACTTGAACAAGATCTTACTATGATGAAAGTTATTTCATAATTTTTGTTGATGAATTTTCTAGGATGATGTGGGTTACATATCTTAGAGAGAAATCTGAGGCTTTTGACAAATTCAAGATATTCAAAGAAAAAGTTGAGAATGAATCAGGTTTAAAGATAAAATGTTTAAGATCAGATAGAGGAGGAGATTTTAGTTTAGAATTGTTCAATACCTAATGCGAAGAGTGTGGAATATACAAACAAACATCTTCTCCTAGGACACCACAACAAAATGGGCTAGCAGAGCAAAGAAACAGAATAATGTTAGATGCTGCAAGAACTATGTTGCTAGAATGAAATGTATCACATGTTCATTAGAGAGAAGGTGTTGGTATTGTTGTTTATACTTTGAAAAAAATTCATATCAGAGAAGGTAAAAGTAAGACACCTTATGGATTATGGTTTAATCATACTCCTACTGTGAAATATTTTAGAACATTTGGTAGTAAATGCTATATCAAAAGAGATGATGAGATAGGAAAGTTTGATGCTATAAGTGATAAAGGAATCTTCCTTGGTTATTCAACTAAGAGAAAACCTTATAAATGTTTCAATCTGAGATTGAGGAAGATGATTGAAAAATAAAATGTGAGGATTGGTGCAAAGTTCCAGATGCAGGAAAGAATATATGACTATAACCAGACTACAAAGAACAAGGAGGTTATTGTAGATCAAGAAGAACCTTTTGAGATTGATCATGAGATCGAGGTATGTTGAGATGACTCAAATGATCCTACTAATATTCCTAAGACTTTGAGGTATGTTAAGAAAAACCATCCTAAAAATCAAATTATTGCAATGCAAATAAAGGCATGATGACAAGATCAAGATTAAGAGATGAAATTTGCTTGATTTATCAAGTTGAACCAAAAACTACTGATGAGGCATGTAGAGATGAATCTTGGACTAAGGCTATGCAGGAAGAATTGGAACAAATAAAGAAAAATAACACTTGGGAACCAGTTCCTAGATCTAAAGATAAGAATGTAATAGGAACTAAGTGGGTTTTTAGAAACAAGATGAATGAAGAAGCAATGATTGTAAGAAATAAGGCAAGACTGCTTTGTAAAGGCTACTCGCAACAAGAAAGCATAGACTTTGAAGAAACCTTTTCTCATGTTTCTAGGCTTGAGTCTGTAAGATTATTTATTGCTTATGTTTCACACAAAGACTTCAAAGTATATCAGATGGATGTGAAATCTACATTTTTGAATGGAGATCTAGAGGAGGAAGTATATATTGAACAACCTGATAGATTTATTCTAATAGAAGATGAGGATATGGTTTGAAATTTGAAGAAGGATTTGTATGGACTAAACAAGCACCTAGAGCATGGTATGTGAGATTGGACATGTATCTACTTCATCTTGGTTTCAGAAAAGGTAATGCAGACAATAATTTGTACTTAAGAACTAGTGAAGATGGAATTTTAATGGTTGAAGTTTATGTTAATGATATCATTTTTGGAGGAAACAATGTAATGAGTAAAAAGTTATCTAAGGAAATGGAAAAAAAATTTTAGATGTCAATGATTGGTGAGATAAAATTTTTCCTTGGGTTGCAAATTAATCAAAACAAGAATGGTATTTTTATTTCCCAGACCAAGTATCTTAAAGAAATGTTGAAAAAGTTTGGAATGGAAGATTGTAAACCTTTTGGAACACCTATGGTCACTGGTCACAAGCTTACTACTATTGACAAATATTAGAGTTTTTTTCAGACAAAGTATAGATCTATGACTGGAGGCTTACAATATCTCACTCACACCAAACCAAATATCACTAATGCAGTTGGAATTGTGGCAAGATAACAAGCAGATCTTAAAGAGACACTCCTTGCTACTGTGAAAATAATATTTAGATATCTGAAAGGAACACTAGATTATGGCTTATGGTATAATAAATCTATTGATTTTGATTTGCATGCTTATACTAATGCTGATTGGGTAGGAAACGTTGATGACAAAAAGAGTACAAGTGGTGGTACATTCTTTTTTGGGAAAAGATTAGTTTCTTGGTTAAGTAAAAAGTAGGATTTTATAACTCAACCTACTACTGAATCAGAGTATGTTGGTGCTAATAGAAATTGCACACAGATTATTTCGAGGAAGAAAATGCTAAAGGACATTGGGATAACATTTAATGAGCCAATGGTTATCCATTGTGATAACACTAGTACAGGAATATGTCAAAGAATCCAGTTATGCATTCGAAGACTAAGCATATTTCCATTAAGTATCATTTCTTGAGAGACAAGGTTGCAGAGAAGGAGATTAGATTGGAGTATATCAACACAAAGGAACAAATAACATACATATTTACAAAACCTTTTCTAAAGGATGCCTTTAAGTATCTTAGAGGTATGCTTGGGGTGAGAGCCCCTCCTTGCAAGAACAAAATTGATGCAGGAATGCATCAGTCCAGTTGTTTTCAGAGCTATATCATTTTGTGGACTTGATGTATGGATCTACTCCTCAGGGGGAGTGATTGCAGGAAAAATATAGAACACATTTGGGTGATTTTGCACCTGGTTGTTGCAGGCATGAAGATTTGAAAAAGCTACACCTTGTAGAAGAAAGATGGTTAGAAGTACATCAATGAACCCTTTTCCATTATTGTCAAAGGGGGAGAGAGTCAATGTGAAAATCCCTACTTTTTTAGGGAGAGTTGTGTTGAGAATATTGAGAAGATTTTATTAAGAGAGTGTACTTTTGGGTTGATGGATTTTCCCATATGTTGTCATTAATGCCAAAGGGGGAGATTGTTGGAATTGGTTTCTGATGTTGTTGGCATTCATGTTTTGTCACTGATGTCAACATATGTTTCTGTTAAGGAAAAATAGACTGGTTATTATTGTTTCTTAGATGACTAATAGAAGTGTACGGGTACTGTACGATTGATTAAGAATGTGCAGGGATGATGACATGTAGATGGATGTGTTGTGATCTTATGTCTAAGGTAACATGGCTTAATATTTTAGATTGAATAAATTATAAATGTTTTAGTGAAGACTAGGTACTAGACAGTGACAGTGAACTATGACAGAGTTAGTCTCTCAGTTTTGAGGATAACGTGTGTGCGATATGGATTCATGTTATGTGAGACTGGGGAATGAAAAAAGAAATGTGTGTTATGATTCTTGGGTTGTAGGACTCTTGGTGATGTCAGTTGTGGCATGTGTTTTGGAGGAGACCTGTTTGGGGAAGACTTCAGAGATGGAGCGTGTAATATGGATTGTGAGCATGGATTACGGATCTTAGATTATATTTGATGAGTTTTAATTGATGTTTACTTGTTACCGGTACCGTGTCTGTCTTAACAAGGGTTTATGTAATTATTTATGCATTGGAAGTCTTAATTGGCTGACCTAGTTTCTTATTGTAAATATGTATAAAAGAAAGTTGTTTTCTTTTGTGGAGAAGTGGTAATAGTGAAGTATGGAAGCTGCGAGCTTGTTTGTGTGAATTCTTCTAGAAATAGAGTAGAGGATATTATTAAGATACTTCATTGGAACTGATCAAGAAATGACAGTTGCTATCAGATAGTTCGTTGGATTGTATATTTCATATACATTTGTATTTCAAACAGTAAATCCTGAAGGTGGATTTAACCTTCTTTAGGCAGTGTGCCTAAGTAGTGAGCCTATTGTTACTCTTGACTCCTAATAGGGTATGTCCTTTAACATGGATATGTACTATTATACATTAATAAGATCCTAACAGGGCTAAATATTTTAGTAGGGATAATATACTCTCAGTACACTATATGTGGATGTTAATTCCCATCAAGGTTTTAACTTTAACAAGGTTTCCTCGACAACAAAGGATTGTGTTATGGTGTTGCATTTACTATATTATCATTTGGATTAAAGTTTTGGTTTATAATGTTTAATGTTTAATAATATGTCTCACAACTGATTCACCCCCCCTCTAAGTTGTATTAGTGGATTGTTATTCCTAACACAATATTGTACAATATGAAGCCTTGTTGATAGGACTTCGCCAAGTTTTCTAGTGGAAAATATTCAGTTTACTAGTTCTTAGTGACTATCAGTTGGCTATCAAGAAGGTCTTGGATGAATATCAAACAAATGATGATAAATTACTCCCCTACTATCGCATGGTTGAAGATCTAAAACAACATATCACAGAGATTGTCTTCCACCAGATCCCAAGAATGAACAACAAAGTAGCCGATGCTATGGAAACCATTGGGTCTTTGATATCCATGCCTAAACATAGTTCACGCGAGTTTCTCATTGAGAATCTTATGGTCCCTACCTATGACCAATCAAAGACTAGGATGGTATGTGAAATTGTTGATCCTAATTCTCCCTGGTACTGAGAAATTTATGCCTACCTTAAGGACAAAACTACCCCACTTACCCTCACCCCAAGTCAATGTAAAATCTTCATCCACTGAACCTCACGCTATACATCCTTGGTGATGCCCTATTTCAGAAACACTTTGACAAAATTATTCTGAGGTGTTTGAATTTAGAGGAAGCACAAACATCCTTAAAGGAGGTACATCAAGGGATCTGTGTGGCCCATTCTAGTGAGCTCACTTTGGCCAAGAAACTGTTACGCACTAGATAATATTGGCCTACTATGGAGTAGGATTCCTATCACTATGTGAATAAGTGTGTAACTTTTCAGAAGCATGACAATTTGATACATGCCCCCTCCCAATCCATTCAACCTACCATCATATCTTGGCCTTTTTCCCATTGGGGACTTGACCTGGTTGACCAGACATTTCCAAATTCTTCCAATGACCACAAATACATCCTTGCTACTATAGATTACTTTACAAAATGGGTTGAAGCCATTCCTCTTACTTACACCACCAAAAAATATATTTCAAAGTTTATTTTGGACTATATTATCTATCGCTATGGCATCCCTCCATATTTTATCATAGATAATGGGACCCCTTTTAAGAAAAAGAACGTCACATAGCTATGTAAGAATTTTGGCATTACTCAACACTTCCTCTAAGTAATTCTCACAAGGTAACGGTCAAGCAGAGGCTACAAACAAAACTATTTTAAAAATTCTCAAGAAAATGGTCGATGATGCTAGTCATGACTAGCACCTTCACTTAAATCCCGCCCTCATGTCCTATCACACTTCCATTTACCCCCACTAGATCCACTCCATTCACCCTTTTCTATGATACCGAGGACATTCTTCCCATTGAAATTGAGCTCCCTTCCCTCTGGATCTCCTTAAAGAATCTGATCCCCAAAGAAGAATATTGAGTTTCTCACTTGCAAGAGCCTTAAATCCTTGATGAGAGATGCCTCAATGCCCTAAACCATCTCCATGTGTATCAAAATTTCCTTCTCTTATATTTCAACAAGAAGATTGAACCCCATGAGTTTGAAGTTGGTGATCTTGTCCTGTAGCACAACATGAAGGACCTCTAGAAACATGAAAAGAAAGGAAAGTTTGAACCTAACTGGTTGGAACCTTTTGTGGTTACAACTAAATTTGGGTTTGGAGCCTATCAGATTGCAACACCAGAGGGAGATCATATCCCTGATCTTGTAAATATTTTGCATCTCAAGTGCTTCTATGTGTAATCCATCAGCAGTTCCTTTTGTACAGCCAAAAAGTTAGCAAAAATCTAAAATAATAAGAAAAGTAGCAAAATTCCAAAAAAATAAAAAGTAGCAAAAGTCCAAAAACAATATAAACCTGTCCTAAAAAAATCTAAAAAGAAGAAAAAGTCCTGAAAAAAATTATTATCCTAGTGAAAACCTAGAAAATAGGCACCTTGATAATACACAAAAAAAATAAAAAAAGTCAAAAGTCAAAAGAGTAAAGTGAAATAAGTCCATCCATTTGTGAAAACCACCTCAGTGGTGCAATGGATAAGTACCATGGTGAAAACCTATTTCAGGCGCCATGTGTAGTCAGATCCATCGTTTATTCAAACCATCCTACACACCATCCTTCTCTTTTCCATAATAAACTCTCACACTACCTATATTTGTGCAAGTTTCTTACCTAGTCCCAATTTACTTTCTGTCGAGTCTTCACCTTTGCAATAAGGATTTTTCCTCAAGATTCCCGGACGTTGAGTTTAACCCCATGACACTGAGCATTTTTCCAGGCATAGTGATCACAAAAAGAAACTTCACAAATCAACTTTAAGATTGAATTTCTCAGCTATTATTCCTTTCACAAGCTATTGATAGCAAAGTTTTGTTCCAATATCAATCAATCTTTGCCCGTCAGGATATATCCTTCCAACATTGGCTCATTAATCCTCCATCACACAAACTTGTTCATGGAAAGAACTTTGGACTGAATGACTGCTTGGTCATGATGCCTTTTTGTTGATTTCAATTTTGTGTTTCGATACACCCTCCTCATGATTGCCTCGATCTTTAATATCTTGGTATATATTGAATGGTGTCTATTAGAATATGAATCATTTGCAGTGTGATCTATTTGTGACAATTTTAGTGCATTTTTGTTTGATACACAGTTATGATTATGCATGCCTCACTAGGGGCAAGATTTGTACACATACCACCAAATCCCTAAACAATATTTGGGTGTGCTAAATCTCCCCATGAGTGTCATTGTATTGGTACCGTTATGACTAAAATCCTACATCTATGTTCTTAAATATATCTATTTTACTAAGAGTTTAGTCTACGCAAAGGAACAATGTCACTTGTGTTTCCTAACACAGTGCATACCTCCTCTTGCAATATTAAATTAGGATATTCTCTCCGACATAAAAATAATATAATCCCACTTGAAAATTATGTAGATGTTGGTGTTTAAATACATTTATGATTTGAAAGCTACCAATATACCTTGAGAGATTGATTTTAAGAGTGGTTAGCTCCAAGTATGGGAAGATCTTCAAGGTAATTGGACCAACTATAGGGACAAGACTGCCCTCTGCACTTCTTGCTCCACAAAATCAAGGTGGGTACACCTAATCTAGATATATATTCAACTCTTCACACCTCTTTACAACTCTGGATTTTAACAACAGATAATGGTAAAAAAGTATTAAATGGTAACCACTCATTCATTGACTCTCCACTACCATGCATGATAACAACCAACAACCACAAAACTTAAAGAGTAACTGATATGGTTTTGATATTTAAAAGGGATAGAATATAGCCAAGTCCAACTAGACATATATTAGTGTAGAATATACTAGTTCCCGATCAGTGCTTTATCCATTGGGCAACAAAGTCTACTATAGATGTAGAACACAAGGAACTAACTACTGTCAAATATTCAAACCCATAAATACAGATAACCTAGACCAAACACTTCTTATAGGATCCTTATGTAGACAAACCAAATAAACCTATTTCATATCCAAAGCATTACTTGATTTGATCTTAGATGAAAACTAAGGACTAATGACATATACATAGACAAACTCCATGCAATGAATCAGAAAATTCACAATTCAAGAGGTAAGCACCAAGGATAGACTTGAATCTAGAATACTGTATTAAGTATAAGGAATCATGTTCCCATTTCAATCTGTTTTAAAACATACAACTTTTCAATAAATGCAAAAGACATGACACTTCTATTCTATCAATATACGGTCTAAACAATCTGCTATACTCCCACTGGAAAAAAGTATGCAACCTAATGCTTTCTATACTTCCCCAAGCTTTCAACCCCTACTAAATGATCTTGGAAATCCATTTTTAAAAATAGGGATTACAACAAGCTTCATGTCATTTAGGGTTAGGGTTAAAACAAATTAAAACATTACATGACATAAATAAATAACTCTTTTCAACAACCAAGTAGCTCTGTCATCAGCAAGTAATAATTTTCTCTTCATTTATCCTGTTCCATCTGATCTGTAGCCACTATCTATCTTGGAAAATTGAAAAATAGTCCTTTAGGGTTAATAAAAGTCTTACAAATCTGATCAAAAACCCTAAGATATAATTTCTCATCATAAATGCAGTCTAAGGATATTCGAAGCAAATCAGATCTCATCCTAGCAACATCCCACAACCGTATAAAAACAACCTAGAAAATCATATTTTATCTCCTACAGTAAAGACACAATCCATCGCTTTGAAACCCTAAAGAATTTTTTTTTAAATATAAATATCTGATGCAACTTTCATAGATGGCACAGAAAATACCATCGGCTGCCAAGATTTGAACTTTTTGCACCTTTAAAATATAGCCGTAGATCCTTTTGAAATCACCAGCGAGCTAATGATCAGATCTGCACATGTGTTGTTTTTTATTAAGGTAAATATAGGTTTTGAAAGGACCCCAAAACCTTTTACAAAAAGCTACTAGAGATAAGCATCAAATGTATTGGAAATACAATAATGGGAAAGCAAGATACTGAGAGGGGGGGGGGGGGGAATCAGATCTTC
>MU227928.1:368575-385539 GCA_018584345.1 Thuja plicata
ATTTCTCTATGCATTCACTAATCTAAACTGTAATGGGTCTATCCTTTTTCCAAACAATATTTCCCAGTGTAGGAAATGTGTCCTGAATGTAGAAAAATATACATGCTAGTAAAGAACCAAACTTACACCACAAGCTCTTAGCCTTTCTGATTGATACAAGGTTCTCAGCTAACTGTGTCTATTGTAGCTCGGCAAGATCAAATGTGTGATTCTTCTTCATAATTTTCCATGCCTGATCAACTGCTATATAGGGAACATTGTCCAATCTTCTGGACTGATAGAACTTGTGTGCAATTACCCTTACTCCAAAATCAAGTTCTAGGTTAGTAATTGTAGAGATAGTCATACCTCTATTGTTCCATACTGCTCCAGTGTTCAATGTAATTTCCTCTTTGCTGTTATCCCTCATTGTCCACTTTCCATTCACTACAGGATATCCAGTCACCTGATGAATCATGCTTCTGGTGATTTTGACTGGTCCATTATCTAGCCACATACTCATGTCATGAACTCGGCTAAGGATAACCTTGATCCATTCATCTTTGAAACCTTGGGGAAAATCTAGGGCACGAGTTAACCCTTTTTTGGCTAAGTGTTTGAATTCTTCCTTCAGAAATCCATTATCACACAATTTTCTATAGGATTTCCTTAATTCATTATCACCTACTTCTCTAATTTTAACCATATAACATGATCTAATATCATGAATCATAAGTACCTTGGGAGGGATGGATGAGAGGGCTCCCGTTAAATCACTCTGTATCACACTTTCAGGGATGGCTTGAAAGTTGAGAGGTTCACATTCATCACTCTGAATCAACTGAATTTGTTCTGGTTCTGCCTCCATACTCTTAACTGGTGCAGAAGAACTTGTAGCCATAATTCTGAAATTTAGGGTTTGAGAGATGGAAAATAGAATACCTCGGCAAGTGATGTTTTACACTGTTCTCTATTCACTATTCACTTTAGGATTGCTAATGGCACACTGATGAAATCTTCATTCCTAGCTTCGTTAAGATCAATTCTACAAATCGCTTTAATCACTTTGTAAATAGTAAAACCACAACGTAAAAATGAAATATCAACTATTCATCCTTTATAAGCTACGAAAGGTCAAGGTAGGTGAGCATTAAATGTTTTTCCCATTGAGTTAGTGTAAGCCAGCTATCCTCAGCCTTAACACAACTTGCATCCCACTCAGCTCACTACACTTGTCCTTCACAGAACTTTACTCAGCCAACAAAACTTGGCACTTACTAAAGAACTCGGCTTTAGTGTCCATGATAGATGCTTGACACTTATAGTGCAATTTTCTCATCTCAACATTTTGTCTTCCAATATGTCCTGGTGCATCTTAACATATGCAAATATGGACTTTTTGTACATTTCATGTTAGGAAATGATGTAAGATAAAAAATTTTAAATACAATTCCTCACATACCTCTTTCTCTTAGTTGGAGATGATGTGATCACCTGATCCATTGGATTGGGTGACCTCGGCTTCATTAGCTTCACTGCTACATGGTTCAGACTTCTTAACCCATGTCTTTTTCATCTGTGCTCTAATTTGCTCAACTGTAGGTGTAAGTACTCTAGTTTTGCAATCTTTCCTTGTATGGCCAATTTTCAGACAACTGTGACAAACTAGGCTTCCATTCATCCAACTTTTAGACTTTCCTCTAAAATGTGTCCTTATGCAGTTTTCTGGAACATGTCCATACTCACCATAGTAATGACAACTATGCCATGTGTTGTAATCCCAATTGTAAGTATTGCCTTTTTTTGGTGATTTCTCTTGTACCTTTGATGTCCATTGCTGTTTACCTTTAGATCTGCAATCTTGTGCTCTATGACCATATTTGTGACAATTATAGCAATTACCATTGAATCTAGGTGTTTTACTTGCCTTTGCCTTACATTCATGTACTTGATGTCCAAACTTATTACAGTTAAAGCAATAACCATTAAAGTTAGTTTTAGGATTGGACTTACCATTCTTGCTTCAGCAAATGTTTGTTGTATGACCTAGTTTTCCACAATGGTGACAAATAGGTTTCTTTTTTCTTGGCTTTGAATTCTTTCTTTCACCTGTCTTAGATGCTTCTCCATCTTCAGTGGTTGTATGTTTTTCAGTGTGACCTAACCCAGAAGAATCTTTAGGTCTTCTTGATGCTTCCACTAGTTGTTCAAAGTAGTTCATAGCTGCACTTGGATCATTTACTCTGTTATTAAGTTCTCAATTGATCTATCAATTGACTGTTCTCAGATCTAAGATTTAAAATCTCGAAGTCTTTCCTGTTGATCTCTTGATTCATAAGTAGTAGTTGATTAGCCATGTCTACTTGGTTAACTGTCAATGTTTGCACATCATGTGTTCTTTCATCAAGTCTGGTAGTCATCATTCTTTTTTCTTCTTCTTCCATAGCCTTGTCATCTTCGGATTTCTTTTTCTATTCAACAACTTCACACATTCTTATTGATTGGGCTTCTTGTTCCTTTTTCAAATTTTTGACTTCTTCACATAGTGCACTATTCTTTTCTAGTAGATCTGCTATTGTTGCATTTCTCTCAGTAGAATCTCCATTCTAAAATTGATTTGTGGTGTCTTCTTCCTTATAATGAGTGCCAGTCATTTGTTTGGCCAATTCTTTCCTTGCAGTCAAGGACTTCCTTAACTCTTGTCTTGCAGTCTCAAGCTGTTGGAGTGCTAGCTGAACATCAATATTTTGATTCTCAATGACTTTACCCATCTTGTAGATCTCTATTTCAAGATCTTAATTCTCAAGCTGATTATAACCTTTTACAGAACTCTGCTCTGATACCAATTGTTGGAAATACAATAATGGGAAAGCAAGATACTGAGAGGGGGGGGGGGGGGGTGAATCAGATCTTCAAAATTAAACACTTAAAATAAACTGATCCACATTCATACATAAATGAATCTAATGTAATCACAAATAGCATCCACACCATGAAATAAATAACACATTACACAATGACTTGGTAACCCAGAAACCCAAATAGGTAAAATTGGGGTGGGGATGACACCCACAAAATTCACCACTATTGCAGTAATAAAGTGTACCGGTTAAGGTTACAATGCTTGATAACAAAATGTAATCTACCCTATTAGAGGTCTGCCGGGTTAAGAGCTTCAGATCATTATAATCTACCCTATTAAAGGATTTAAACTTACAATGAAGTAAGCACTCTGTTAAGAGATAAATAAAGGCCTACTAAAACCACTCTATTAAGAGATTTTCACCTGATACAATGATTAAAAAGTCTCAAGTATTGATCCTTCGATATGCACTCTGATGCTAATGATGGATCTCCTCTTTTTAGTATCTCTTCTGATCTTATAATCTGATATACCTTTACTCTACTGTTCACTGTGTTATGCTCTGCTTGATCTCTGCTTCTGAACAAAATAACCCTCTATGCATTTCACTTCAAAATGAAGTCACTTCAACAATTGCTCTTCTGCCTCTTGCACATACATAAAGTAGGGTTTCGAAGCAATCTAATATATCTATACAGATCTGATAGTGAGATCTATATCAACGATCAAGATCCAATACCCATACCATGATGGTATTACAATTAATGGTTACAATGAGTAATGCATAAGATAAAACAATCAAATGCATAATTAACTCTGTATAAGAATATTAAATGCACACATAAGTCGGCCCAAAAAGCTTATACAAGTCTGTCGGATCACTTGTCCTTGAAGTTTGTATCATTCCTGACAAGTATACAAAAACTATCCTTCTCGGCACTTGACTGTCTGTTGCTCGACACTTAATATCCCTGTATCCTTCTCGGCTCAGCAAATTAACTTGGCTCGACAATGTAACTAGGCATACTGAAAAATTGTTCGGCAATGTTGCTCGACCTTGTATAGTTTTAGCTCGGCCACAGTGATAGCCAACTAAAACTGCCTAATGAAATGACTAAGTGTTGGGCACTAATCATCGAAAAAACTTAGAGATTAACACAAATTCACATACAAACATAGTAAGCCTACATTGAACAAAAGGCAGGACCCATAGAGACACCCTAGAACTAAAACAGGAAAATACAAAAATTGCCAAAAGAACACAGTTTCTAGCATAACTTCTAGCACAAAGACTAGCAGAATTTCCAGCAAAAATTCCAGACCAGAAGAAGAAACATTACATCATTTTCTGGTAGGCTTCCTTAGCCTCCTTCTACATTTTCTCCATTTTGTCAATGGACTTCTTCAGCTTAAGCATCTCTTTCGAGATCTCAGGGACTTTTCTTTTTATACCACTTCAGGTTCTAGAAACTTGATATTGATGAATATCTATTAAGAATATTTTATTTAAGGTATAGTATCAGCCATCCAATGAAATCTAAATAAAATTCACATTAACCTTACCCTTGGCTTTGAAACCACAGGCCCCACAACCTAGGCTAGACACGCATTGATCGATCACAATGCCTCAATGACTAAACAAAGATCATATTTCCTTTGAGGTAATGCAATGGCCATTGGATTTAAGAAGAGATGATATGTCTTTAACCTGAACCTTAACCACAATTTGACCCCATCATGGACACACATCGACCAAGCGTGAACCCTCAAATAATAATCTTTGTACATATTTTCTCAGTGATAAAGAATCATCCGTTAGATATGAACATATCTAACTATCTTGAAACTACCTTGGTAACCTGACATCTTTGGTCCCACTTACCTCCATGTGGTGCAAGGTTGTGATCCCTTTATTAATAAACAAACTACATCTTTGGCATAGAAAAATCACGGGAACCACACGATCAAATAAGATCTGACGGATCTTTAAAACTATGTATAAGCCTGACCACTTTCTGCGTGGCACACGGGCATAAAATTGCAAAGATGATCCATCATGCAACTTTAGTTTAAGGCTTTACACCAGCCATAAGATCAACCTTGATCTGTTAGAACTTTAACCCTTCTGTAAGCCCAACCTTTTTCCACGTGGTTCTTGGTCGCATTTTCATGAAGTTTTAAATGACATGTATCTGTTGATTATGGAATAACGCTCATTGTAGGATGAAAAGAGATTTGACAGTTACGATCCTGACAATAGATTTTGATCTTAGAAGGACACATGTCACCTTGTCATAATGCCTTAATGAATAACCTAACAACATCTTTTGTTTGAGGCTTTATGCCCACTGTTGGATTAAGATGAACCTACTCGACAGATGTGAAAAGTAATAATTCACTATGGGGACATTAGACTCAGGAAATAAAATAAAAACACAAGCCCCACTAAGACTTAGAAAAAATTAAAAAGGCGACCCTGCTCGACGATAGCCTAAACACATGAGCCTTAAGTGATTTAAGTGGTTCAAAAAGGTAATGATGTTTTATAACATGCCAGAGGGTTAGGGTTTTTGTCAAGAAAGAAACAAAACCTTAAGGACTAGAGACCTAAAGCATAAAGAACCAGGCCTAAAATAATTGCAAAAACCTTGGAACCATAATTTTTTTAACAGTGCTAACAGTAGATAGGATGCATTTTTAGTTAGGTCATATTGCATTTTACTCTTGGCAAGATTTTTTTTTATTCCCTCCCTCCTAAAGCTAGCTAAATGATCCTATTGGTTATGGTTGATACACACAAAAACAATGTATTAGTTTGATTCCTCATTAGTTGCATTCACTTAGGTTATTACTTATATTGATCATGAGTTTAAGTATTGACTTCAAATTTGATGTCATGTAATCACATAATAATATCCATTTAGATGCATTTTAGGTTCATTATTCATTTATTATCCATAGTATTAATCATTCTTTCCCATTTATTATCCATGTATATTCCCTTTTATATTAATCATTACAAATTCATTTCTAGTTATATATATCACATAACTACATCCATCACATCTATAAATCACATATAAGCATTATCCATCTAAAACCATAAAAATCATCACATGTATATTTCCCTGCATCACAGATATGTCAGAACCATCACGTAGTACATAATCACAAATATCCTACATCACATACTTCAGTCGTAAAATCATCATATGCATATAGGAATTAAAAAGCACACACATCACATAGGACCATCAAAATCATGTCTATATATGTATCATCATGAAAGAATAAAGTTTCCAAAGTCTATAAATACATTAGTGATACATATACATCAAAATGTTGTTGTACATCTAAATACTCAAAAATTGCACTATATAACCCCTATCATACTACTATAACCCTTGTATTTACCTGTGATAACATCCGAGCCACTATAATATAAATGCATTCATCCTCAAAAGGACCGAGTGACAAATAAGTGTTAAGAATCTTCACATCCTCTAGTAGTCCTTCAGGATTGTGCAAAATCATGTCTTTATGAGTGTGGGAGGACCTTGTAATGATGGTATATGAGACTTTTCATTTGTTTGAATGGATTTACATTTACAAACCTGGATAAAGTAGCAAACCTACCTTGTAAAGCCATGATTAAGAGCCAAATTTGAGTTTAGGTAGCTTGCTTGGAAGATTTTCTTGTTTAGACCTGTTATAACGTCTGAGAACATACACTTTGTGTTGTTTAGGATATAGAAACAATTTTTTCTATGTGTGTTGTGGTTGTTTCTAAATTTTCAAACAAGAAATTATCCTAGACATGTGATCACAAACTTTAAATTTTTAAAATTCATCAAAAAGAGTGACAAATAAACTTTACCTAGTTAAGTGACATGTACAATCATTCTTTTTATGCGTGTCTAAATTTTTGTTCCACCTACAACAACTAAAGAGGCACGTGCCATACTTTATCTT
Organism: Thuja plicata; assembly: GCA_018584345.1. NCBI lineage: Eukaryota > Viridiplantae > Streptophyta > Pinopsida > Cupressales > Cupressaceae > Thuja > Thuja plicata. The sequence continues at coordinate 375,390 of MU227928.1, forward strand.
GCGCGTAGTCACTCTCCAAGTGTCCCATACAGAAGTGAAGTGCCGCATGATAAAAGTTAAACACCGTGTACTATATCCTAAAGTTGTGCGTAACAGCTTTCCAGTAAGCGCGTAAGCAATAGTAAAGTCTCATGTACCATTAAGAAAAGTTACATGTATAGACTAAGACAAAGAAACATGTGGCATTTCTCAAGGGTTTGAAAAAAATTGAATTACATATTTGGATACCCATTTGGACATTATACCTGCTTATAACATTACATTGATCATAATCCCTCATATTTGAAGAATTCAAAAAAATTATTTTAGGGATTGATCAAAAGGGGATAAAAGCCAAGGATCGTTGATTTATGCTAATGTCAGATTTCACCAGATCCCAATACATAAAGTCTACCTTGCAATCAAATGATACATATCTTAGGCAAGAGATTCCTTTTCCAAGCAATACCTTTACCTCCTCACAACAAACAAATGAACCAACAAAGGAGGTGGAACCAAATAGGATGGCTTTTCCTTTTGGTAATATGGTTCCTGACCTCATCAACCTCGCCAACAAGGAAAACACTAATAATACAAATAATGGAAATGATGAGGTTAATAATAATGAGGCCAATGGAGGAGGAATTGACCCTAACAACTGTAAGGAAACTCAGGTGCGGAAACAACTTCCTACACTAATCTCTAAAGGAAAGTATTGTGCAAATTATTTTAAATCCTTACAATTTTAGATTCGTTAACTACTTTAACAAAGATATTGCAGCCATATACCATGCATATAGAAAACAAAGAATGACACAATGATTTACCCTGGGGAAAACCTTTCGGTAAAAACCCCAACACTCCAAAACCTGCACAATGTATTATTTCAACACAACGGTTACAACACACTTGCAATGCAAGTTCTTTCAGGAGAAAATCAACACTCAAAGACAAATCCAGTAGCACCAGATCATACCAATAATATACTCTTTTTCTATATCTGTCTGCAACCCTAAAAAATGCTTATATCATGCGCTTTCCTTTTTAGGGCAACTTCCAAAGATAGTCGTATTAGGGTTTTACCATTCTCTGAGAAAATAGGAACACAAATTTTTTTTTCAACCCAAACCCCACGATTGTGGAAGAGTGTACAGTACTCAACTTTATCAGTTGCCACATGTCATTGCATGTCTTCACCCGTCATTGAATCTTCTAGAAATATCTCTTACATGTCATAGGAATTCGTCATAACCATTTCAGCCATGATCTCCTTACACACAATTCAATATGCTGACACATCAAGTGAAGTGACACATCAACATGCCAACTAGACATGTACACTCACACTTAATTACATTATTTGCAAGAAATACATTTTACAAAACAAATAATAAGAATAGGAATTATCCAAGGTTGAGACACCTTATTCCTAACAAACCAAAGGGTAGACAATAAAAATGGAGGTAACAATGACCCTAATGATGAAGAGGCTACCGAAGAAAAAGTCAACAAAATAGTACAAAGCTCGTTCTTCATGAAACTCATGGAGAAAGTTTTGGAAATAGATAGGGAAAAGTACTTCCTAGACCTATCACAAGTGGGGACAAAACTCCCTCATAATTATGATGTCGATAATTAAAACAGAAAGAAGATGAGACCAATCCTATTGACATCATGAACAAGAAATTTAAGTTATTTCAAATGCAGTTGGACATCATGAAGAAAATGGGGGCTCCTAAACCCTTTTCTATCAAAGCATTGTGTCCATTTCCATTTGAAAAACCCCTAATTATGGTACCATTCCCTAGTAATGCAATTTTTCCTAAGTATGATAAATACAAAGGAGCATCTGATCCCCAAGATCACTTAAGGGAATTTTGTGCATTGAGCTTGGAGTTCATGCATGACTCAACTTATTTAATGAGGTTATTTCCAAGAAACCTTGGAGGAATGATGATGGAGTGGTTTTCCAAACTACCCTCTGGTATTCACACTTTTGAAGAATTGGCTTCCAAATTTGTGACACACTACTCTTATAATATTAAACATGAAGTCACAATGATTAATTTATGCAACACCAAACAACGTGATGGAGAAGGGTTATTTATTTTCCTACAAAGATGGAGAGTGGTATTTGCTAGATACCCTCGAAGTGTTCCCAAGAAGGAAAATATGGACATATTTATCAATAGCTTGAATACCGAAATGAACTATCATTTGAGGTTACAATGCCCGCGTTCTTTCCAAGACTTAATTGAGAATGGAGTTACTACAAAGGAAGTATTATTAAAAAGTGGATAACTTAAACTCTAAAAGGACAAAAAGAATACCAATAAAAATACTTCCAACAACAACAATAATAGGGCTCCTATTAACAACAATCAGTTTTGGATGAAGAATAATAACAAGGGCATGGTTAATGATGGAGTTGTGGAAGAAAAAAACTTAAAGGCCACTCCATTTAATCTCATGAGAGGATCCAACCAAGAAAATAATGGAAATCAAGCACCCAAGGTTCCCTTCAACAATAACAACAACAATAATTTTGGGAACAATCAAGAGGCTAACAAGCGTAAACCCTTCTTTGCTCCATCTCCTAGAAGGAAGTTCACACTCTTGGGTGAACCACTTGAAAATGCATTGACAACCCTCATTGTGAATAATATTATTGACTTACCTAGGGCCTAGCCCTATGAACCACAAGTGAAACCCTCATGGTGGAGTGAGTCAAATCATTATGAATACCATAGAAATCGATGACATAAGACAAATGAGTGCATGTGCTTGAAACATGTGGTGCAAGACCTTATTGATTATGGTGTGATTAAACTGGAAGGGCCTCAAAACAATGAAGATCACATGAAATTAAAAACCCCTTTCTTAAAACATGAGAAAGGAGAATCTTCAAATGATAGTAACAATGAAGGTAACAATGGAAACAATTCAAGAGGTAATAACAAAGTTAACTTTACCCATAGTAATGATAATATTATTAATGCCCTATCATGACATGATAATACTATAAATGTTGTGGTGGTAAAGGAACAAACTAACAAAGAGACCTCTAATGTTTGTTACTAGGGGGAAAGAAACAAGGATCACCCTACAAGGAAGTTCCCCTAGAACTTGTGGTCCTACACAAGCAACTACTTTGGATAAAAAAGAATCCTCTTCAATAATACCTTATAGTCTAGTGGATCAACTACAAAAGACTCCAGCTCAAATTTCCATTTTGGAACTATTGAAACTTTCTCCCAATCATAAAGAAATCTTGGAGAAAGCTCTTATGGAAACGACCGTTCTTGAAAATTTGGAGGAAGAAAGGTTTTCAAACATGTTGGGTCATCTCATAGAACCTTATTGCTTATCATTTTTTGAGCAAGAGGACATGTCCATAAACCATCCTCAAAATCTCCCATTGCATATAGAGGTTTTGATCCAAAAACACCATGTTAAAAGAGTCCTCATTAATGGAGGAGTTGGTCTAAACATTTGTACCTTGAACTTAGTCAAATCTTTAGGGTTATCTGAGTCATCTATTGATCCCAAGAAACAAATCACTATAAAATATTATGATGATGAGGAAATATCTTCTAAAGGAATGGTTGTTTTTCCCATTCAAGTGGGTCCAATCAAGAAAGATACCATTTTTCAAGTCCTTGACATGAAATTAACTTATAATATTTTATTGAGAAGGCCATGGATTCATGAAATGCAAACGATGCCTTAAACCTGTCACCAATGTATCAAGTTTCCATACATAGGTGAAGAAATAACTATTGGAGGAGATTCAAATCCCTTTTAATATTGCAATATGGTGAAACCTCTTCATGAGTTATTTATTCCACATAATAGAGAAGGAGTTATTCCTAGTTTCATCATTGAAGAACCCAAAGAAGAAGGTCCTAATCTGACATTAAATTCTACTTCTACTTCAAGTCCTAATGAAACTAACTTACCTACATCAACTAAAGGAAAAGAGAAAGTTAGTTTTAAGGGTCAAAGTTCTAATGACAATTCAGTAAAATTTTCTACACCAAGAGAAGAAACTTCAAGACCTTGTAAGGATGAAAGAGAACAAACAAAAAAGGACAACTATCAAAAAATGAGCGAGATGATGTATAAATTTGAAAAACAATGCATAATAAATTCAAAAGGAGTGAGGGAATATTCTATTTCATTATTTGACCTACCCACTTCTCCAAGAACACATGGAAAACCTTCAAGTTCTCATACACCTAAAAAATACAACTCTCATTTTGTGAGAGAGAGAGAAACCAATCAGCCATAGAAAAAGAAGATAATGAAGTCTTGCAATGACTTTATAAAGATGAGGATAATTCAAATGTTTCCATTGAAAGAGTGCAACATGTCAACATCTAGACTGATCAATATGGCAAAGGGTTTGAAATAATGAAAAAGATGGGTTAAAAGGAAAGAGGAACCTTAGAAATCATAAATAAAGGCTTGCTAGAACCTATCCAACCTCCTTGGATATCCAAGGATGAAAAATCAGGAATAGGGTATCAAGATAAAGGAGGTAGTTCAAACAATACTCATGATTCTTATGAGCATGTACATATGTTAGAGTCCGAGAGTGAAGATGACTCTAGAGAATATGAATGAGATTCCTTATATGAATAATCTTGTCATGGAAAAGAGGTAGATGTCATTCATACCTATGATACTATACCTAATGCAAACAATCAAGCCAATATGGATCAAGGGTCGAGTTCTAAACATGTGCCAATTGTTTCTCAAGAACCAAAGAGCCAAATGAAGGACAAGCATCTAGTGAAAAAAATGGATAGGTGAACCATGGGTACCTTTGTGGGGGGGAGAGATTCAAACATTAGATTTAATCCACATGTATTTTTTCCCATGGAAATACACGAGGATTCTTGTGAAGAGAATTTTGATCTGACTTCTATGGAACACCTGGAACAAGCACATGTTATTGACTTGAGCGATACAATGTATTAACCCTCAAATGAAGTCATGTCCTTGAACCCTGTAAATGAAAAATTACCTAACGAGTCCTTAGCCCTTATTCATCTTGAGCTTATTGATTGGGACTTGACCAAACCTAATGACTTACTCTATTTTCCCAATGACAATGCTATGGCCCAATACCTCAATGCGGTTGAGCCATCTTTCACCAACAAATTCAATCCAAACATGATGATGGAAGCAAGGGTCCGATCTCTTAATCCATAAGATAAAAGAAAAAAAAGTACAAAAATGAAAGGGTCTTGTGGTGAAAACCACCATGTGGCAGTACTAGACCCCAAAAAAGTAAAAATAAAAGATGTTTCCGAAGGTGAAAACCCAACTGTGGCACACAAGGAAGAGAGATTGGATACTTTACCTGAACATGAGGCAGAGAGATCTCATATCCTAATTGAGCCAACTGAAAAGGTCAACATTGGTATGGAATTGGAACCTAAATTTATTCATCTACCAGCATCTTTGAATCCAATAGAAATGAAGGATTGCATCAAATTATTTCAAGAAAAGCAAATCAACTTTGCGTGGTCCTATGTTGATATGCCAAGATTGGATCTAAGTTTCATAATGCACCACCTTAATGTGAGGACCGACATAAAACTTGTGAAGAAAAAGTTGAGAAAAATGCATCCCCATGTGGCTTTATTGGTTAAGATAGAATTTGAAAAGTTACTAAAAGTTGGCTTCTTAAGAGTCATAGCTTATGCAAAATGGATTTCCAATATTGTACCTGTGACTAACATGATAAATATATTCGATTATGCACAAATTTTATAGATCTTAACCTTGCTTTCCATAAGGATGATTTTGCACTACCAGGCATTGATGCTATAGTGGATTTGACAGCGAGATATTCCATGTTTTCATTAATTGATGGATTTAGTGGCTACAATCAGATTAGAATAGCACCCGAGGATCAAGAAAAGACCACTTTCACTTTCCCTTGGGGTAATTTTTGTTGGAATGTTATGCCCTTTGGCCTTAACAATGCTGGAGCTACCTATCAAAGGGAAATGACAACCATCTTTCATGACATGATGCATACCTTTCTGGAAGATTATGTGGATGATATCTTAGAAAAGTCACATGAAAGAAAAGACCATCTACCTATCCTTGAAAAAATCTTTACAAGATTGGAGCATTTTAAAGTAAGCTTAAATCTAAAAAATGTGTATTTGGTGTACAATTTGGAAACCTATTGGGCTATATAGTTCTAGCAAAAGGGATAGAAGTGGATCCAGAAAAATTATAAGCAATTATGGAAATGGAAACACCCAAAAAAATTAGTCAAATGAGGTCACTACAAGGAAGACTCCAATCTATTAGAAGGTTCATCTCTCAATTGGCAGAAAAGTGCCACTCTTTTACCAGATTGCTACACAAGGCTACTATTTTCAAATGGGATGGTGAATGTGAACAAGATTTTACCCTATTGAAGACATACTTGGTCAATACACCTATTTTGATGACTCTGACCAAAGGTAAACCCTTACTATTATACATTTCAGAAACAAAGCGCTCTTTAGGGGTTTTATTGGCACAAGAGGATGATGAGGGAAAAGAAAGAGCAATCTATTATTTAAGTAGAACCTTGATCAAATGTGAGTTGAACTATAGCTTCATGGAGCAGGCTTGTTTGGTGGTAGTTTTTGCTTCCCAAAAACTATGACATTACATGTTGATGCATAAGGTTAAGTTGATTGCCAAGATTGAACCACTAAAGTATTTTCTTAGCAAAACAACCCTTACATGAAGGATTGATAAATGGGTGATGGTATTAAGTAAATTTGACATTGAGTATGTGGACCATAAATATATCAGTAGACAAGTCATAGCAGATCAATTGGCATAAAATCTTTTAGTTTCTACTCATCCTATTCCGGTAGAATTTCCAGATGCAGAGATAGTAAATGTGGAAGCAAAAGCATGAAAATTATATTTTGATGGATCTTATACTCAACATGTATCAGGAGCCAGTATTTTATTGATTACACCACAAGGATACACCATTCCTAAGTCCTACAAACTTTTGTTCCCATGCACAAACAATATTTTAGAATATGAAGCTTTAGTCATAGGCATTAAAATGGATTTAGAGTGGAACATGACCGAGCTACAAGTATATGGGGATTCAGAATTGGTCATCAATTAAATTAATGATGAGTATCAAACTAAGGATGACAAGTTAATGCCATAAAAAATGGTGGTAGATGTCTGGAAGAAATATTTTTTCTTGATCACATTTGAGAAAATCCCAGAAGACAAAAATAAAGCAGCAGATGCTATGTCTACTTTGGCTTCAATACTTCAAATGCCTGATCAGAATGCTAGGTACGAGTTCTTGGTGGAAGAATTGGTGAAACTTGCTTTTGAACTACTTGAAACTCAAATCATTTTCCTTTTAAATGGACATGAATCACCTTGGTATGGACCCATTGTTACCTATCTAAAAGACCAATTTTTACCTTTAGACCAAACCCGCACCCAAAAACAAAACTTCATACGCAAGCGGCTTGTTACACTATCCTATCTGACACATTGTATTGCAAAAGTCTTGACAGAATGCTACTTAGGTGTCTAGAGGACAATGAATCAAAGTTATCCTTGCGAGATGTTCATGAGGGTATTTGTGGGTCTCATTTGAGTGGGTTAAACCTAGCCAAGAAAATCCTTCGCATGGGTATTTTTGGAAAACCTTAGAAAAGGATGCTTGCTACTTTGTTAAAGTGTGTTCAAAATGTCAATATCATAGGGACATGATTCATGTGCCCAAACAAGAGTTACACCCTATCATTAAACCGTGGCCTTTCTACCAATGAGGATGTGATCTTATTGGGATTATTTATCCACCTTCTTCCAATGGTCATAAATACATTATAACTACAACAAAATATTTTACAAAATGGGTCAAAGCTATTCCATTGAAAACTACCATGGGTAAACAAATCTCTATGTTTATTCTCAACCACTTCATTTGTAGATATGGTATTTCTCATTCCATCATCATGGATAATGGGAAATAATTCAAGAATAAAGATGTGAATGAATTGTGTGAGACATTTCACATCACACACCATTCTTCCTCCATTTATTATCCTCAAGGAAATGGACAAGGTGAAGCCACAAATAAGAACATCCCCATGATATTGAAAAGATCAGTTGACAAATCAAGAATATATTGGCACATACAAATAAATCCAGCATTGTGGGCCTACAGAACAAGCATTAGAACACCAACGGGGGAAACACCATTCTCTTTGGTTTATAGGGTAGAAGTTGTTCTACCTTTGGAGGTTGAGATCCCATCCTTAAGAGTTTCATTGCAAGGATTGATAAATGATGAGGATTATAGGGTTGCACGACTTCAAAAATTGGAATTTTTAGAAGAACATCAAACACAAGCTTATGAGCACTTGAAAGTGTATCAAAACAAAATCTCAAGGAACTACAACAAAAAGATAAAACCTAGAGAATTTCAAGTAGGAGACTTAGAGTTGAGGGAAAACCCTAAAAACCAAGTAGAGAGAGAAAATAAAGGAAAATGGGAGGCAAATTAGCTTGGACCTTTTGTGATTAATTATTCTTTTGGAATGGAGACATACAATCTAGTTAATTATGAAGGAGATGATTTATAAGAACCTATCAACAACATCCATTTAAAGAGGTTTTACACCTAAATAGATGAGAGAGTATAGGTTGAAAGAGTATCAGACAAAAGTGTATCCGATGAGTTTAGCATCATTCTTTGTACATGAGAAAATTTCAAAATCCAAGAACATGAGAAAAGTTCAAAAATACAAAAAAATGAGAAAGATCAAAAATTCAAAAATAATGGAAAATCAGAAAAGCATAAAAAGAGGAAAATTGAGCATGAAGAAAGCAAAAACATTCAAAAGATCAAAAAATTGTTGTCTTGGTGCAAACCTAGCAAATAGGTGGGCCTTGATTATATAATAAAAAAAAATCAAAGAAAAAAATTGAAAAAGAGAAAAGTGTCTTGGTGAGAACCTAGCAATAGGCACCTTGGTAGCAAAAAAAGGAAAAAAGAAAAAAAGAGCAATAAATTCAAAAGGTGAAAACCTAGCAAATAGATGTTTTTTGATCCCTTAGGTCTTACCTAGTTGCATTTTACATATTTCCTTTGCATCATCCTATTTGTTCATCCTCATTGCATCCTTCATTTGTGCATAGTCCTAATAAAGTCTTTGAGATGAATTGTAAAATATTTGTCACATACTAGGTTTCATTTGCCTGGATTTATACATGGTTTCATATTCACTTGGGGTAAAATAATTGGTTTTGATACAAATGGATTCGAAAGTGCTACTTTTTGGTCACATGACATGAGAGATTTTTTTTTTCAGAACTTCAGAGGAGAGATAATTTTGAACCTTTGATGGATATCATTGTTCAACCCAAGCATTCGATCTTGAAACTTGATACTTGAACTTCATGACTTTATCAGGATTACAAATTGAAAAAACCTAAAAGATCAAAATGGATGGAATTCTATTGAATATCTTGATACAGTAAAAAACACTTGAATTTTTTGATGATATTCATTGAATTATGTTCTTTTTAGCTAGTCAATGATGTTTCGACTAGATTGGCGATGATAAAGACATGATATTTTTCTTGATTTTTGTGTGACTATTTTGAACAAGATCCACCTAATGAATGATAACTAATTGAATGTTTGAAGATGTTAAGTTGATCATTGAAATGCAGAAAGATAATGCAAGACATTAAATCAGTTAATGGATTGTATTATCATTGATGTCAACTTGATATAATCTGATTGGTTATATACAAAGTGTAAAAGACTGTTGTCACTGAGGTTTGCACCCTTGCTGAAAGCTTCTCTAACAGCAACCTAGTGAAACATGGAATCAACCTCCAAGCTATGGGACTTGAACTACGAGGTTGAATCTCCAGAGAAGGCCAGATTCCTCTACTATCAGGATGCACCTAAAACTATCTCTTGCAAGGAAAAGGGAGAATGAGATGCAGAAAACCAAATTACTTGAAAAGGGAAAAGTGATACACCAAGATAGGGCCTACTTTCTTCTGCCTTGAAACTACACTACACATCCATATAACTCAACTAACACAAATTCTACCACATGATTCTTAGCAAACATGTGAAGGTCAGAGACTAAAATTA
>MU227928.1:394032-410134 GCA_018584345.1 Thuja plicata
GTCCGTGAACAGTGCATGGCCAAGTGTTCTCCTTGTCACCGCCTAAGACTTCTTCTCCTTTCTCTTGGTACTTCTGGAAACTCAGTCATAACTCTGTTCTTTCCTGCAACACACTAAATCTCGTCCTGTTCATCGTTATTTGAAATAAAACTATTCAAATGTCAGAAGACTACTTTGTGCATGACCCCTGTGACTAGAACCTCCTCTGATCAAATCTGGAACACGAGCACAGAGAAACCATGGCTGTTGAGCATTCACAGTGTCAAATCCTCTGCCAGAATTTCAAATTCAAAATCCTGCGACCTAGCGACCAACGGCTAGTCTCCTTGTCGCGAGTATTAGACATTGACCCTGGTTAATCTCACGACCTGGCGACAAGGTATCATTTAACTCCTGCTAAACCCGAGCTTAGATCCAGCGACATCCCGACTATGAAATTTTGAAGTCGGGAGACATTTCACTTAACTCACCATTTTTCAAGCGACCCAGCGCCTAACTGCTACCTTTTATCCATCACGGCTTGTCGCCTGATCGCCAGATGCTCATGCCTCCTTTCAAGATAACACAACAACCCCTAGTCACTGAGTCGGGTGATCCTGAGCCTTTACTTTTAACTTGAAGCACGTGCCTTTTTCTGTTTACAGCGACCCTGCGACATACCTTAATCGCCTAGTCGGAAGGACTTTTTCCCTGGGGCACTTTTATCACCAGACTTTGCGACCACCGTCAGATCTTGTCATTCCTTCATCGAACGGCTGTCCTTTAATCGCTTTATATTTCCTTATGCCCCTAAATCATCGGGAGACTTCGTGACTGAGGACAAACATACCTTAGTCTTGTTATCGCGTGATCCTCCTTCTTCATCAAGCGATCAGGCGACAACCACTAGCTCCGTGACAGATGCCATCTTTTCTTTTGTCCATGTAACCCTTTCTGAACAACTGAGTCATTGCCCCTTTTCTAGCAACAACGCGACTGAGTATTTCTACTAACATCAAACAGTTAGTCGCATGATCGGGAATGTTATCTCTTAACCACCATTTTTCATGAGACCATGCGACTGAAGCAAGAGGTTAACTGTTTGACTGAGCTAATCAAGCGATCATGCGACATGAGGTAGGCGCAAGGTCGGGAGACATTTCTTTGACTTTCCACTTCTTCTCGCGATCACCCAACTGAAGGTGGGTCCCGTTCCCTTTAAAGCTTATAACATGGAAATCAAGCGACAACCCAACTGAAAGGAAATCGCTAAGTCTCGAGTCACTGAGAGAATATTCCATTTCTTAACGAGACTACGCGACACAAGGCAAAAGAGAAGTTGGGAGATGATTAAACATATTTGATCCTGGTAAAGTGATCAAGCGACCTGACTTATGGCACATGTCTTAAGTGACTTAAAAAGGTAACGATGAAAAAGAACGAGCCAAGGCTTAGGGTTTATTACATCATTTTCATGAGAGAGACTTAGGGTTTTAGGGGTTCTGAGAGTTTAGAGAAAAGTGCACAAGGGTGGAAAAATTGGGCAACAAAGACTTCAGAGAATCAGAAAGATAAAGATTATGCATTCAGTAATGCATAAAATATCAGCATTCACTAAGTGACTACAAACACCGATAGACAGTGCACCCCGATGGATAGAGAAACCTAAAAATAAAGTAACAGTGATGCCCGAGAAAGAAACCCAACAAGCGTTACCGATGATTAGAATCACAAGTATTACTGATGATCAGAAATTCATAGTGATGCCTGACAAACAGACAACCCCAATAGAGATGTGCGAGGAGAACTGAAGTGTTGACTGAAGTTATCAAAGAGTTAAACACTGAAAAATAATGGAAGTTTAGAAATGATAAAATACTTAGTTAGAAAGAGCTAAAGATAGAGTTAACTGGTTGTTAATATTGTTTTCATCAAAAATTTAAAGCCAGAGATAAGTAATGGATTTAAAGCTATTTTATTCCAGTTGTCAAGGAGAAATCTATAGGATAAAACTAAAGTAAAGTTTTAAAGCAAGATTCGCTAAAATTGTAGATCACGCTAAGAACAAGAAAGTCAAGAATTGAGAAACGGTGATATCATGTTTATAAAGAGACAATCTAATTCATTATGAAATAGGGGAGTGAATAGAGAAAGAAGATGTTGGAGAGAAACTGATAAAGAACAACTTCATACAATCCTAATCAATCAAGCTGAGGAAAGAGCTAAATATTTATGCAGACATCGAGCAATAGAGAAGCACAACATCATCAAGCAGAAAGAAGTGGAGAAAAGATATTGAAAATATACATTGATCAGAAAGGTATTATGAGCTTACCAATAGATATGAAAATCTACAAGTCTAAGTTGTATGTGTGAATAGATCATTTATTGTTTTAGTTTTACCATTGATTCAGAAAGTCTCTTAACCGAGTAGGACTTACAAATCCTTTATTTATTGAGATACATCCCAAGGAGTATCAAAATTTTTGATCATGAAGATATCATGAGATGCCAGATACCATTTGAAAAATAGGGTTTGGTCATAAAAGGTAGCATAGAGATGCCCAATATCAAGTGACAAATTATTCTATTTAAATCCTCTAACAAGGTCACACCTAACAGTGTTTTGTAACCTTTAACAAGGTTGGCTCTTCACTAAGCTCACTTTAGAAGAGTGAAAATTTTGGGTTACCGATCCCAAGTGGTTTTTCCCCTAATAGGGTTTCCACGTTAAAAATCCATGTGTCAATGTGTTTATGAGTCATTACTTTAGTGTTTTGCATTACACAACTAATTTTGGATTGATCGGTATACACTAAGAAATTTACTATTTTTCGGTAAATGAAAGACTACTAATTGGTAAACAGTAAGAATAAGGTTTAATAGTGAACTCTGAGTAGTAATTATTTGTTAATATTGTTTGAAGGCATTCATCTTGTAGGAATAAAGATAACTAGAGGCTTAATATTGTGGTACTAAGTTTTTGGGTTGATTTATTGGAATATTTTTGAGGCCACTGATTCACCCCACCTCTCAATTATTCTAACAATTGGTATCAGAGCTTGTGTGCTTAGAAAGGGAGTTTAACAAATCAAGCAAAAGATCACAAGATGAACAAACGAGATGTGCCCAAGTTGAATAAAGACAACTTTGCATCATGGCAAAGTAGAATAAGACTCCACATATAAGGTATTGGTAATGATGTTACTCAACACATAGATACCAAATATGTGTTGCCTACAGGACCTCACACAATTGAGCAATTAAGAGAAAAGCATGAGCATAATTGCATGATGAAAGAACTTGCTTCCTCACTCTCCGATGTTGAGTTTGAAGATGTCAAAACCTGCACCTCTGCAAATAAAATGTGGGATAAATTTAAGCTGGTACATGGAGAAGATGCTAATGTGCTAAGAGAGAAGGAGAAAAGCCTAAGAGGGAGGTTTGATGACCAAGGATGAAAGAAGGAGAAAATATCACTCAGTACAGCTGCAAAATCAAAGAGGTAGTCAATGCTATCCAAGGAGTTGGGGATGTACTTGAAGAAGAGATAGTGGTAAGTAAAATCCTAAGAACCCTACTGCCTGTATATGCTATTAGAGTATCTTCTATACAAGACATGAGAGCAGTTGCAAACAATACTGTTACTCTAGATAGTCTAATTTCATTTGAGATGAATAAATTTGATAATAGTGTCTTACCATCTATAGAATCTGCATTCAAATTTTCTTTGAAAATAAGTAAGTCAAGTCATAGACACACTATTAGAAATGATAGTGAAAGTGATAGTGATGATCAAGGACTTGATGAGATTGAAGCACTAATGGAAAGAAGATTACAGAGAGGCAAAGGTAGATACAAAGGTAAATTACCACTTGTATGTTTTAATTGTAAAGAGGTTACACACTTTGCCTCAAGATGTCTTAATAGAAGAAAAGATGACTGAAGTAATGATAGAACATATGAAAAGAAGTTTGACCGAGGTGATAATAGAGATTACTGGAGAAACCAATAATTTGACAAAAGAGATACCCGAGACTACAAGGAAAAATGAAAGAAATCTTGTTACCTAGTTGAGAATAGAGCTGGAGACACTGACACCAAATCTGATGAAGACATTGAGATGGTATTTGTAGCCATGAAGGATGATTCAGATGATGAAGAAGAAAGGTATGTAGAGGCTTCACTCATATCTAAGGTTAGTAAGAATGATGTTTGGATTATAGATAGTGGCTAAAATCACCACATGACTGATGATAAACAAAATTTTGAAACTTTTGAATACTATAATGGTGGATCAGTAAGAATGGGTAATAACACACCTTGTCCAGTTCAAGGTAAAGGAACCATAATGTTGAATAACCTGATAAAATGTGAAAATGCTTACTGGGTAAAAGAACTTAATTATAATCTATTGAGTGTATCACATCTGAATAATATAGGTCACCAAGTATCATTTGAAAATAAGAAGGCAAAGATCTTCAATGAATCAGGAAGGTTTCTTGGAACTGGTGAGCAGACAAAAGGTAACCTTTTCTATCTTGATGACATTAACACCACTTGTTTAATGGCTAGAAATGAAGACATACGGTTGTAGCATAAAATACTATGCCATGTGAATTTTGACAACATGATAAAGATAAGCAATAAAAGAAGAGTAAGAGGCTTACTGAGCATGTCAAAGCCCAAACATATTATGTGCAAGAATTGTCAAAAAGGTAAGATGACAAAGTCTAGTTTCAAGAGTAAAGCCCATACATATAATGCAATTCTAGAATTAGTCCATACTGATTTATGTGGATCCATGAGGACAAAGAGTTACTATGGTGATAGGTATTTCATTCTCTTTGTAGATGATTATTCTAGATTGATGACAGTTATGTTCTTAAAAGATAAATCAGAAGCATTCAAGATGTTTAAATGGTTTAAATCTATGGTAGAAAAACAAAGTGGTAAGGAATTGAAATGCTTAAGATTAGATAGAGGAGGGGAATTTATTTCAGACGAATTCACTAACTATTGCAATGAGCATGGAATTAAAAGACAAGTTTCTACACCAAGAACACCACAAAAAAATGGAATTGCTGAAAGGAGAAACAAATCCATTATTGATATTGCAAGAACACTGATGATTGAGAAAAGCATCACTCAAACTTTCTGGAGGGAAGATTTCAGTACTGTTGTCTACACATTGAACATAGTACAATTGAAGAAGGACACAAAGAAGACACCCTATGAGCTTTGGTATGGTTACACACCCAATACAAGTTACTTCAAAAATTTTGGCAGTCAATGTTATATTTTGAAAGATGATAGAAATAGAAAGTTTGAATACAAAAGTGAAGAAGGTATCTTTCTAGGGTATTCCACCAAAAGCAAGGCTTATAAATGTCTTAAAAAGTCCTCTAACAAGATCATCGAAAGTACAAATGTGAGAATAGATGAATTTTCAAAGAAGAATGATAAGGAAAGAAGAAAAGAACCAGAAGACTAAAATAGGTTTGTTTACATAGAAAAAATTGACACTCTACTTGAGCAACAGTGTATCACTCCTAAGCAACATAAAATTGTTCCCGAGCATTAGACTGCAATTACTGAAAATTAGGAAAATACTCAAAATGATGTTTCGAGTGATGGAGATCAAAATGGAGGTCAAGATGATGATCAAAATGATGGACAAAGAGCTGAACTGAAATTTTCCAATTATGTCAGATGACATCATCCATAAAATCAAATCATAGGAGAAAAGAAAGCTGGAATGAGAACAAGAAGTAAGTCACTAAACACTAGATGTTTACCTTTTGATTTTGAGCCTAAATCTGTTAATATTGCACTTGAAAATGAAGAGATATAATAGATTGAGAAGAACAGTACATGGACACTAGTACTGAGATCTGATGACAAGAATTTCATCAGTACCAAATGGATATTTAGAAACAAGTTGAATGAGAATGGAGAAGTCACAAGAAACAAAGCAAGATTAGTATGCAAGGGGTATGTACAAGAGGAAGGTATTGATTATGGTGAAACCTTTGCACCCATTTCCAGACTAGAAGGAGTTATAATTCTTCTTTGTTATGCTGCATTCAAAGGATTGAAGGTATACCGGATGTATGTCAAATCTGCATTCCTAAATGGAATACTGGAAGAAGAAGTATACATTGAACAACCAGAAGGGTTTGTTGATCCAGATAAGAGAAACATGATATATAGACTACATAAAGACTTGTATGGATTGAAACAAGAACCAAGAGCCTAGTATGAAAGACTTCACTCCTATCTCATAAGCATTGAATTTGTAAGAACACGTGAAAATAATAATCTATACTTAAAAGAAGATACCGATGGTAATATTTTGATTGCTAAAATATTTGTTGATGATAAAATATTTGGGGGAAATGAAATGTTATGTAAATCCTTTGCTAATGAAATGAGAAAAGAGTTTGAAATGTCTATGTTTGGGGAGATCAAATTATTTCTTGGTCTACGGATTCTTCAACAAGATGTAGGCATATATATCACTCAGTCCAAATACATCAAGGAAGTATTGAATATATTCAAGATGGAAGATTCCAAGCCAGTTGGAACACCTATGGAAACCAGATGTAAGATGACAAAAGAAGACAAATCAAATGAGGTAAATCAGACCTTGTATAGCTCAATGATTGGAAAAATAATGTATGTTGTTCATACCAAACCAGATATAGCACATGCAGTTGGAATAGTTGCAATATTCTCTGCTAATCCCAAAGAATCACATATGACTAATGTCAAGAGAATTCTGAGATATCTAAAGAACACTGAGGACTATGTCTTATGGTTTAAAAGAGAAGGAAAATTTGAGCTTCAAGTCTACACAAATGCTTATTGGGCTGGAAACCTAGATGACCGAAAGAGAATAAATAGAGGAGAATTCTTCATGGGTGACAAACTTGTCACATGGATCAAAAAGAAGCAAGGATGCATCTCACAATCTACAGCAGAAGAGGAATATGTGGTTGTTGCTGCAAATTGCTCTAACATTGCATGGATCAAACAATTACTGGAAGGTATGAATATGAAAATTCTTGAACCAATGATTATCTATTGTGATAATACCATTGCAATAAACATATCAAAGAATCCAGTCATGCATGCTAAGACAAAGCATATTGCTATCAAGTATCATTACTTAAGAGAACAAGTTCAAGAAAAATAAGTGATACTAGAATATGTTCAATCCAAGGAATAATTAGCTGATATATTCACAAATCCATTACCAAAAGATACATTTGAGTACTTGAGATAGAGACTAGGGGTCCAACCCTTGTCTATCAGTTAGTAAGCTGACTAAGAGATTGCATCAGCCTATAGACAAATCAAAAGATCACTCATGTTGATGCAAGCACATAGATGGACTGCAAAGATACATTTCTACATAGAAAGGTACAAATCTGCACCAAACACCAGAGATAATTTTTGCTAATACAGAGCTATATTTTTGATGGATAGGGAAGTTCAAGGAGTATATTATAAAAGGATGGAAAAATTATTTGGCATTGTTGTCAAAGGGAGAGATATTATATCAATATCCATTCATTATCCATGGAGATAAGTTCCTAATAATTCAAAGAGAGTTAATCATTATCCAAAGGGAGAGATTACATATGAAATATCCATCAAAGGGAGAGAAGTAACATTAGGGAGAGAATACATACTAAAGGAGAGATTTCTATCAAAGGAAAAATAGATGATCAAGGAGAGGAATAGTCAAGGAAGATCACATATCAGAAATATAATCAGAACCTGATACACCTATCCAGTAAAGGGATTAAAGATTGAAGAAGACAATCTACAAGAAACAAATCTAAGCTATATGAGCTTACCACGAGCTAGACATTTGTATCAGTTAATGGATTGTATTTTCATTGATGTCAACTTGATATAATATGATCGGTTATATACAAAGTGTCAAAGACTTCAGAGAATCATAAAGATAAAGATTATGCTTTTAGTAATGCATAAAAGATTAGCATTCACTAAGTGGCTACAAACACAGATAGACAGTAAACCCCGATGGATAGAGAAACCCAAAAGTAAAGTCACAGTGATGCCCGAGAAAGAAACCTGGCAAGAATTATCGATGAGAAGAATCACAAGAATTACCGATGAGAAGAAGGTCATAGTGATGCCCAACGGATAGACAACCCCGATGAACAGACAACCCTGATGGAGTTGCCCGAGGAGAACTGAAGTGTTGACCGAAGCTATCAAAGAGTTAAACACCGAAAAGAACTAAAGTTAAGAAACTTCAAAATACTTAGGTGGAAAGAGCTAAAGATAGAGTTAACTGGTTGTTAATATTGTTTTAATCAACAAGTTAAAGCCAGAGATAAGTAAAATATTTAAAGATGTTTTATTCTAGTTGTCAAGGTGAAATCTACAGGATAAAACTAAAGTAAATCTTTAAAGAAAGATTGGCTAAAATTGTGGATCATGCCAAGAACAAGAAAGTCAAGAATTGAGAAACAGTGATATCATGTCTATAAAGAGACAATATTGTTGGAATTATATTGAGATGATGTACTGAGAGGGGAGGGGTGAATCAGTACCTCTAAAACTTTTCTTGGTTAGCCCATTAACCCTTAATCATCAGTTTGTAAAATATCTTATCTAACTGTTCATCTTTCTTTATGTATATGCAATCATATCATAAATTATTTTAGTATGTAACTATAACAAAAACATTTATGAAAATAGATAACACATGACACAAGATATGATATTGTAGAAAACTCCTATTAGGAAGTAAAAACTGCAGTGGGGATTGTTACCCACAAGACTTCACTATCTGTAGATAAGAAGGGGCCAGCTAAGGCTTACAATTGGTCACTTCTGATGACCTACCCTGTTAGGAGTATTACAGTGGAGACCTGTTAAGATCTACTTCGTTTGAAGCTTTAGCAACATTGTTAAGACATTTGTAAAGAACTGTTAAGTCCACCTTCTACAAAAGGATTTTAGATGTGATGCACTTGTTAGAATGCAACTACATAAGTATTTGATCTGATGATGTTTGCAATCTTCAACTACTGATAATAGATCCAATTAAGCTTCATATAAATAATTAATCACCCTTCTGTGATTGAATAATACCTTTATCTACTCGTCGGTAGCCTCTGTGTGTTCTTGACAACTGATGTGTTTTATTTCTGACCTTTGCATGAATTCTGCCTTCTACTCCTTAGATGCTCTGTGTGGCTATCAAAAATAATGAATTCATAACTCACAATTGAGTTTGAACATCTATTTATACTAAATTAGGGTCAATTCTTGATTCATGCATCGCAAGTTAACTATAGATCCAAGGTTTACAACTTGACCTTGATCTTTAGTTAGATATGTTTTAGATCCGTTAGGAAGCATTAAAATATTTACATAAAGCTTGCTTGACCCTCAAGTTATGATTTAAAACAAATAAAAACTCTATAAATAGAATTACATTGCTTTATCCGTCGTGTAAAAATCAGATCCATAATTTGCGGGTTCTCTAACTGACTATCGGTTATGACTGTCGTTTTTCTTGGTCATTAGTGTTCCTTTCTTGAATTTGTCATCAGGTATGCCTTTTCTGTTCTTGTCGGGTTTATTCTAAAAACTGTGTCACCGGTGATGCTTGTAGTTGTTGGTGATGCTTGTCGATTCTATACTTATCATTTTTCATGACCTCTGTGTTCTGTTGGGTATGCTCGCTATTCGCCGGTAATGCTTAAAGTCTACCGGTGATCTCTGTAGTCTGCCGATGATCTCTGTCAATGTTTTTCACTAAGTGTACTAATGGAAAAATAATGTCATCAAATATAATTCATTATGAATTAGGGGAGTGAATAGAGAAAGAAGATGCCAAAGAGAAACTGATGAAGAACAACTTCATATAGTCCTGATCAATCAAGCTGAGGAAAGAGCTAAAGATTTCTATGGACAGTGAGCAAAAGAGAAGCACAACATCACTAAGAAGAAATAAGTGGAGCAAAGATATTGAAAAGATACATTGATCAGAAAGGTATTATGAGCTTACGATCTGAAAATATGCAAGTCCAAGTTATATGTGTGATCAAATCATTTATTGTTTTAGTTTTATCATTGATTTAGAAAGTCTCTTAACCAAGTAGGACTTAAAAAGCCTTTCTGTATTGAGATACATCCCAAGGAGTATCAAAAAGTTTGATCGTGAAGATAGCATGAGATTCCATATACCATTTGACAAACCAGGGTTTGGTCATAAAAGGTAGCATAGAGATGCCTGATATCAAGTGACAAAATATTCTATTTAAATCCTCTAATAAGGTCACACCTAATAGTGTGTTTGTAACCTTTAACAAGGTTGGCTCTTCACCAAGCTCACTTTAGAAGAGTGAAAATTTTGGGTTACCGGTCCCAAGTGGTTTTTCCCCTAATAGGGTTTCCATGTTAAAAATTCATGTGTCAATGTGTTTATGAGTCATTAATTTAGTATTTTGCATTACACATAACTAATTTTGGATTGATCGGTATACACTAAGCAATTTACTATTTTTTGGTAAATGAAAGACTGCTAATCGGTAAAAAGTAAGAATAAGGTTTAACAGTAAACTCTGAGCAGTAGTTATTTGTTAAGATTGTTTGAAGGCATTCATCTTGTAGGACTGAAGATAACTAGAGGCTTAATATTGTGGTACTAAGTTTTGGGTTGATTTATTGGAATATTTTTTAGGCCACTGATTCACTCCCCCTCTTAGTTATTCTAACACCACCAACCTATGTAAATTCATCTAAGGACATGGTCATCAAAGAATCATTAAGGACATTCATATATGAAGGAGGGTTAACCTTTGTTTGTTTACGCAAATGGATACCTTGGATATTTAGATCTTCCATATCTTAATACCAAAACCCAATTGCAACATTGAATCTGATGAATCCGGTATTCAGACTCCCATAGTTGGTTATTCAACTAGTGAGGGTTGTACTAGTTTATAATGGTTATAAAATAAGTAAAGGCAGTATTCATATTATCATGATGTGGTTATCTAATCAATGAAAATTGTACTTGCTCCTAGTTCACAAAAAGCTCAATGCAGAAAATATATCTTCTTTTGCATTTCTTTCGCAAAGACGAAGTGATAGTTAGTTGCATCTCATTCTTAGATTAATTGCATTTAGGGCATTTCCTAAGTTCAAGGGGGTTAATTATTCAAAAATTTGATATATTTATCTTGGTTCAAATCAATCAATTATGAAGACTTTCTTGTGGATTTATCATTGCATTCTTTAAAAATTAAACATTATTTACAAGTTATAAACATTAAACATTATTCATTATCCAAATTCCATAAACATTTCATCATTCATATAGGTACATTTCATTGAAATATTGAATTATCAAAATACAAAAACACAACATGCATTCATTAAAATCATTACATTACATTTATAATTTAGATTGCATTCATCATAAAAATAGAAGCATATAGAAATAGATTTGCATACATATTCATTCATCTAACTATGTCATAAATAAGGCATTGCATCCATAGCATGTAAAAATAAAATGCATCATAAATTGATATAGACATCATAACATCAAACAAAGTCTCTCATATATCATCATGGGAATCAAAGTGACCAAGTCATCATAATGTAAAGAAAGAAAAATGGGTAAGGAGATTATTTGTTAATTGTTGTTTGATTTGCTTAGAGTGTGTTGAGTTCCTTAACCCTACTTTACACTTAATTGAATTTGATTGATTGTATATTGTAATTGTGATTAGGGAGAAGATAAGATGTTCCTCTTCTATTCCCAAATACACAAATGGAAGATCCAAGTTGATCAACCCAAAGGAAGGGCTAATGCACAAAAGAATCAACTATTTGGAAAAGAGA
Organism: Thuja plicata; assembly: GCA_018584345.1. Lineage (NCBI taxonomy): Eukaryota > Viridiplantae > Streptophyta > Pinopsida > Cupressales > Cupressaceae > Thuja > Thuja plicata. The sequence continues at coordinate 405,913 of MU227928.1, forward strand.
ATAACAAGAAGGATATCTTAAATTATGTTAATTATATGTATAGATATGATATATGATAGTAATTGAAGAAATATGAGAAATGTGCTAATCTTAAAGAATTACAGATCAAATAATGCTATTTTCTAAGGTCTGTAGACTGTTTCTGGAAAAATTGAAGTATGATTCGGAACCAGAACGCAGAGACGAACAAAGCCCATAAATATTTTTTCGTTCCAATGTCGTCTTATGAAAAAAGTTGACCTTGACTCACAAATGTCAATCCTGACCCAATAATGTCAACCTTGACCTGCACAGGTTTGACATAGAATCTATTTGCGGATTCTGACAGAAAGCCAAAAAGGGTATCCAAATCTGGTCTCAAATCTATAGTCCCAAACCTATACTTGCAAGAAAAAGAGGTTTGTTTGTTGGGGGGAGGGGTTTGCGTTGGTCAAACCCTGATTTAGGAATTAACCTTGAAATCAATAAAGTATAGAATGCTAGCAAGTAGTAGAACTGAATCTAAGAATGAGGCTATGATATTCAATAGATATGCAATTGTAATTCAAATATATGCAAGTATGTAAACATGAAAGAATGGACTTTAGAAACCATAAACCTCCATGATTGTATGCTTGAAATCCACTTTGAAGAGATGATGAAAGAGTCTTGAGGATGCACAAAGGATCTTGAAGGAAGATCACACCACCATGATGGCTAGATCTATGGCTTGAATGATGAATCTTGAATGTTTGCACCTAATCCCTTCAAAGACTTGAAATCTTGAATCCTAGATCTTCAATGGAGAACTTGAATGCTTGAGAGGAAGACTTGAACACCTTGAAAGCTTGGAAATATGTAGAAAAATGGATGCTTGAAACTTTTTCTTCTTGACAAAATCTTTGTTAGAACTTTTTGCACTTAGAAGACTTCTTCTTGTTCAATATCGCTTAGAGAAAATGAGAGGAGAAAACTTCCTTTTATATGAAACTAGGGCACAATCTTCTAAGGAGGCCAACATAGGATAATTAAATTCTAATTAGACCCATGCCCCTAGAAGAGGACCTCTATTAAATATAATTTATGAATCAACACTTCGGAACCCGAAATAGCTGACCAGGAAGCGGGAAAATTGAATTTTGGATGACCCCCGACAGCCGACAAGCTTTCAGATTTGAAAGGGGGACCCTGGTCAGGGTCAAGGTCAACCCTGACCTAGGTCAAGGTTGAGGTTGACCTTGACCCAGGGGGTTAGAACCCCTGGAAAACATGCCAGGTGGGGTAGAAGGTACCCGGAGAGGCCGAATCAGGGTCCTAATCTAGCACAGAAGTAGGGAATGATGTAGAAATGGGAGGAAGATATGATGGAGGTAAAAAATATCCCCTAAGGAGGGCTAAATTTTCTTAACATGAAAGTTCTTCCATTTTAAGATGATACATTAAGCCCCCACTTTAGCGAGAGTATGGAAATCAAACATGCTCACGGTAAAGTTAGAAGAAAAAGACACTGATGGATTGCAACAAAGTAGAACATCACTAAGTCAAGGACATGAGTCCTTAGACAAAGGATTATAACTCAACATACATACATAAATATATGGAAGTAAAGAGCAATTAATCATAGAAAACATACATGAGTACACAAGTAAGACAAGAACAACACCATATATAACATAGCTTTATGATCTAATCCTACTTGCATGAAAGTGAAAGAGAGAAGAGAAAGTGATTACCTCATCTAGTAAGATGCCCACCTTACTAGGAATCACCAAGGAGGAGAGCCCAAATAGGTTCACCCATAAGCTGTGCTTGTAATTGTAAATGCGTCTTCTGACGGCTTTTAAAATATCCATAGATCCACATTCTTATATCACTATGGAATATAAAATGCGTGTCCATTCAGGATTTAGCAACTTATGTGCATTACCTTTCGAGGATTTATCATATTTTAAAATAAAAAGGGTGCGTATCTCTTTAGGATTTAGCAACTTATGTGCGTTACCTTCCAAGGATTTAGCAAACATAAAAGTAAAAAATGTGTAGCTCTTCAGGATTTAGCAACTTATGTGCGTTACCTCCCAAGGATTTAGCATGCTAAAAAATGTAAATAAATGTAAAATATAGTACAAGGGAGACCCTATATATTCCCCCCTCCTTATCATGACTACCCATTAGGCAGGATAAGGAAGAGAAAAGAGAATACCTACTTCACAAGGTAAGGAGATATCTAGCTAAACAACAATGTATACCATATTCTTAGCGAAGAGCCTTGACCCTTACATCCAAGAACATAGATAATCATTAAATGAATATGTCACTTATGGAAAAAGGATCCTCAAGAGGGAAGAGATCTCATCAACAAGATCCTCACCATGGAGGAGTTCCTAGGATAAAATGTCATCTTCTAAAGAAAAGAGGGAACAAAGATTCAATCAACAAGCCCCCTGTAACCAAGAGGAAGAGGAATCTCTGGATGAAGGAATCAAAATCTAACCCAAAGCAAGATAAAGATTTTATCAAAAACATAGTTTACAAAATAAAGAAGAGGTGATGACCTAGGACAACCACCTCTCATATAAGAGGGTATCAATAGTCAAAACACCAATCTTTACGAAGAAATAATGTTGTAAGATAAACACACGCCACTAATCTAAGGAAAGTAGCTCCTTAGATAGAAGAATAAAGAACATACCTTTCCCCCCAGGTGTGTAGGCAAGGGTTATATCAATTTATATCAAGAAATATCATAGCAAAGAGATATCTTAAAAAAAAAACAAATGTTTTTGCAAAGATATCATGAGTGATTTATAGGGATAGAATATAGAAAGAATAACCGATTAAAATCAACACAAAAGATATGCTAAGAGTAAAATGGATCCTAGAAGACTAGAATAAGATACCTCTTTCCACCTAGTGAATAGACAAGAGGAGAAATTCAATCTAACTTGTAGAAGAATGAGGGGAATGCCCTATATCAAAATTATGAAGAAATTGTAATACTGCACAGGAATGAGATATAATTCCCAAAGCAACTCTTTCTCTAACATATAATTTGAAATTCACACAATCAACAAGTAAATGTTTATTACTATAATTAAAAGGAAATTTATATTAAGAGAGAGCATTTCTTGGAATGGGTTTGGAGATTTCTTTCTTGGAATTCATTAACCGGACATACACCTTTTTAGCCACATCTTGAGGAGTATCAGGGTGATCTAAGGTAGGTGTTGGAAGAAGAATATGAAGAGGAGGATGATAGTTAAGATTAGATACCTCAAATTGAGAAGGCAGAAAGCCTATACCATGCATATTTTGTTTACAAGACACATGAATTAGGTTTTTAATGCCATGTTCATTAACACCAAGCCCTAAACCCTTATAACCTTGTTTATCAACCATAGTGTATCCGGTAGTGTATCTATCTTGCAAAGCTTTTATAGGAGGTGATTGATTATTATGCTCATGAGAGAATGTCATGTAAGGTGGAAAAATATTTTTAGGAGAAGTTTCTTTGGATTTCCGTTTAATATCATCAAGGACGAGATAAGAAGGAGAAGGTAAATCTAGAAATTCTTGCACATCCTCATCTTGTACCATAGTTTGAGCCTTAACAAAAGTATGAGAAGAACTAGGGATGGAGGATGGAAGAATAGGAGTGGGTTTATTAGGAATAATTGGATTATGAAGGTTAAGATTAGATTTAGGAAGATTAGGCAATGGGGTATCATCCACCAAATTCTTTACATAATCCAAAAGAGTAATGAGTCCATTACACACATCCCTAATAAAATTTTTAAAAGTAGGGAGACTAGTATTGGTCAATCTCATAATGGCATAAGCAAGTGAAATGTGAAGGTTAAAAAACATGATAAAATGGATGATACTCTCATAGACATCATAGATACTATAAATAGATGCTAAAAGAAGCATAATGAGAAAAATAGCCATACACTAAAAGAACTTCATAATAAAAATGCAAGAAGTGTTGTTGTAATTTATGAGTATTTAAATTTAAATTTTTTGTATTTATAAATGCAAATTCTAATCTAAGATGTAAATCTAACACCAAAGAGAAGGAGTTGTCTATCGCGGGTTCACCAAAATGTAAAGAAAGAAAAAGGGGTAAGGAGATTATTTGTTAATTGTTGTTTGATTTGCTTAGAGTGTGTTGAGTTCCTTAACCCTACTTTACACTTAATTGAATTTGATTGATTGTATATTGTAATTGTGATTAGGGAGAAGA
>MU227928.1:418192-453262 GCA_018584345.1 Thuja plicata
AGGATAAGTCAAGGTATAGGCCTACCAGCCTTGGTTTTGTAGAGCTAGAATTGTAGAAGTTCCAACCTTGCCTTGGTTGTGACTTGTTAGTTGGCCAAATCACTTGGGTTTCCCAACATTGGATTGGAAAGTCCATAGGAAATCCAATCTGTTGATTTGAGCACCAAAAAATATGATAGTGGTTGAGTGTAGGCCATATTTAGAGTATGAGGAGTGGACCTCTGATAGGAGGCAGATGCCTTATTTTTTTAGAGTAGATATTTGATTGGCTATACCTGATGCATTGTTGAGCGATTCATTGTTACTCGATTGCTGAGGTAGTATGGCCGTATATAGGGCATGTCAAAGGACTTGAAAAATTACGCACGCATCCATGATGAGGAGCCTCAATGGAGAGCCCAATTGTCATATGAGACTGCACAGTCGGAGATCAGTCAGATGGTCGTAGTTGAATGGGATTACCTTGGTGATGTTGCAAATGTTGGGTACACAGATGAGTATCTTTCCCATTTATTACAAGTTCCCTTTTCTCAGCTTACATCACCTAATGAGGTAACACCTCACATAGAGGATTCCCTTGATTATGATCTTGTAGATGATAGACCTGTGAGAGGTAGAGGCAGAGCTTAGAGAGATGGGAGAGGTATAGGTGGTAGGGATGGTGGTAGAGATGGTATACGCCCTCCCCAGGACAAAGGTTAGAGACATGGCCAAGATGATAAAGGAGATGATGGAGATGATAGGGGTGGTGGTGGAGTGGGTGGCAGTGGGGAGGGCAGGCAGACAAGATTTCAATTCATGCCTCCTCATATGGATCCAGGTCCTTTACTGACCAGGCAACAACAACAACAAAGACCATCAGAGCAGGTGCCGAGTGGAGGAGGTGGACCTCCTAGACAGGATCCTCCTAGGGATACTGGAAGATACAGAGAGAGATTATCACAGTTCCAGAGAGAGCGAGAGAAGCTCAAATCTTGGATCACCACTTTAGAGGCATTATTGGTAGATAAGGATAGATAGCTTGAGAGATTGAGAGCTGAGAGAGATCAATAGGGTGATAGGCTTAGAGAAGAGTGAGATATAAAGGCCCGTACAACTACTCATCAGGGATAGAGGGTTGCTTAATACTTTGCATTATATTGTGTGGCAGTTCCACAAGTACAAAGAGCTCCATTATATTCCATAAGTGCACATCAGTCAGAGGGAGCGATGCCTCCACCAGCTCATCATGCTAGAGCTTATGTACCACCTCCTCCTCCTCTAGATCAGGGAGAGGGTGGTAGTCAGACCTGATTTGTATATGATATCTGAGATATTTTTTCATATTGATCCTTCTGAGATCATCCATTGTACCACAAACATTGATACTTGTACATATGTTTCATCATGATTACACTGATACTTGTTGTAGATAGTTCCACATTTTTTATCCGAGTATTCATTGATATATTTGAGATAGCTATTTCTGATTTTGATATGTTCATGGGTTCTCTTTGTTTGGTAGATGTTTAGATTGATGCACATTGTGATTATGTACTTGGTCTTTGATGATTTGGAATAGATTCATGTGATGCCATCATTTATGCTCTTTGATTTATTAATGATATATAGATGTGTTTGAATGATTCTAGATGAATATGCAGATGTATGTTTTTGAGATTTTCTTTATGCAAATATGTATGGATGCATTTAGGATGTAAAAGAAAATACAATGCTTGAATGCTTTGTTTTTGTATTTTCTCTTTCTCATTTATGAATGCAAAATGAATTCCATGGATATGCAATGACATGTAATATATTAGTAATGTAGATTAAGTAGTCAAACTTGGATTTCGAATGAACCAAGAAATCAGTTTGAGCTCAACCCTTATGCTATTCTAAAAATGAATCATGCAATCTTAAAATGCATCTAAATGCAAACTTCTAGGACTACCAATGATTTTTGTACATTATAGCATTTTTATCATCATTGGGCATTTGTGTAACGGACACCATCGGATAGTACAACTGTCACTGATACTCACAAAGTATCATGTAAGTATGAATACTATGTTTAGGGGATGAAATGTCAAAAATAAACCTAAGCATCAAGGCATAGAGGCCAGGATGACTTGTTTTAAGAATCTCCTTATGTTCAAGTGTAATGTAAGATATGTCACCCTCAATGGATACATAATGTGTCATACACCTTACTTAGAGTTTGATTAGAAACAGACAAGAAAATTGGTTCAACCTCACCGTAGTTTACAAATATCAAGGATCGATATATATGTGGCTATCCACTCATGTTGTAAGCTCTTACCATAAACATCCAAGTTAGGTGAAATTTATAGGATCATTGAAATAATCACCATACACAAAAAATCAAGAAAACATTATGTCCCATGTCCTTGTGACTCTTTATCTTTGAAATAAATGTCACGGAGTAAGTCAAATGTCATAACAAATCAACAATTGATAATCAATCAAAGAAAATTCATAACTTCTTACATGCCCCTAGTGTGAATCATCATCGGAATGTAGAAGAGTCTTAATCAAACCAAGATCAGTCGATATGGGCTTAAGTAGTGTTGAGAAACACCGTGGATTCATTTTTCAATCACAGTAGATAAATAATCAATTGCAAATTGGAATCAAGCAATATGTTTTCATGTCTGAGTAAGTGAGCTAATTATTATCAACAATTGCAATCCAATGTAGTGTTTAGGAACACTAGTTGATTAAAGTGTTCAGAAATACTAGTAGGATTAAAGTGTTGGGAAACACTAGTATGGTGTCTGTTACAGGTAGGTGGTGTTCAAGAAAAACCCTTGTTTGTGATAGTGACATTTTGATGCAAGTATTAAGAAATACTATTTGTAGAGGAAAACCATCCAAGACAGGAACCTAATATAACCTAGCAAACACAAATTGAACATGCTATAAAATATTCCCCCAGTGCAGAATGACTATTCCTAATACACAAATGCAGACAAATCCTAGGAAAGGATAGGACATCTGTAAGGAATTAGAGTCAACCAATAGCACATGTGTGATTGTGAAAGATTAGTTTTAGTAATTCCTTGATAGATGGAGCACACAATACAAGTGACACCTATTTTCCAGGTTTTTAGCACTCGGAAAATCTTTTTATTTTTGCTACCAAGATGCCTATTTGTTAGGTTTTTGCCAAGGCACTTTTCTATTTTTCAATTTTTTTTGTACTTTTCCTCTTTTTTCTCTCTTTTTTTTGTTTACTATCAAGGCACCTGTTTGCTAGGTTTTCACCAAGAATACCTTTTTGCAGGACTTTTTCCACTTTTTTTGATGTTTTAGCTTTTCCACTATTTTTGGCTTTCTTTAGGATCAATTTTCTAATTTTTTGTTTGGTATTTTCTGAGAACTATTTCCACTGCACAGGCCCTTTCAGCCAGATATCAAGTGTAGAACCACTTAAAATGTAGGGTATTGATAGGATTATGAAGAACATCTCCCTCAAGTGTAGCTAATTGATAAGCTCCAGTCCCAAAAGTTGCTATTATAATAAAATTCCCCAGTTAGTTGGGTTCAAACTTTCCCTTTTGTTATCTATTTGGCTGATTTTTAGGATTCTCTCTTAGAATGTGATCCCGCACTTGAAATTGTCATGGTTTTACATTCTTGTTGTACCCTTTTGACATTCTTTTCTATTACACTTTGAGATGATCAAACTCTTGTTGTCTACGCTTATCTAGTAGTTCTAGTGCCTTAACCCTATCAATGCAATATTGTTCATCTATAACAAGACTATGGAGAGATACTTGCAAAGATGAGATTTCTACTTCAATGGGTAGCACTGCTTCTATGCCATAGACAAGAGAAAATTGCATGGCTATTGTTGGTTTTTGGATACTTGTTCTATAGGCCCACAGTGCCGGATTTAGTTGCAAATTATAGTCTCTGCCTTACTCATAGTTCTATGTAGGATTTTTAGAATGTTCTTGTTTGAAGCCTTAACTTGTCCATTACCTTAAGGATAATAGATTAAAGAAAAATGCTGAGTGATATGAAACTGTGTACAAAGGTCCTCAATATCTTGGTTTTTGAACTGACCCCCATTTCTGTTACAACATAAGAGGTATCCCATACTTACAAATGATGTATTTCAAGTTGAACATAACGACCTATTTCCCATTGACTTTGATCAGCGACACTGCCTTGACCCACTTAGTGAAATACTCAGTGGCCATAGTTATGAAATTGTGTCCACTTGAAGATTTAGGATAAATCTATCCAACAAGATCAAAGGCCCATTGCTGAAATGGCCAATGTGTTATAAAAGGTATGAGTTCTCTGGCTGGAGCATGGGTAAGGTTTCCATGTGTTTAATATTTGTGACATGTTTTAGAGAATTGAACGACATCTTTTTCCATTGTAGGCCAATAGTATCCAACTCTTAATAGTTTCTTAGCCAATGAAAATACATTCGAGTGTGATCCACATAAGCCTTTGTGAACCTCTTTTAATGCACGGTCAGACTCTTCTTGTTCTAAACACCTAAGAAGCATTTCATCAAGACCTTGTCTATATAATTTAGTAGTAATAAGGACATTACATGATTTTTTCCTAATTAAAGCTCATTTTTTATTCCTAGATAAGTCATTAGGTAGGGTTTGATCAGTAAGATAAGCTATTATTTTGGTGTATCATGATTGGTCTTGGGCAGTTAAGGCACAAATCACTTGAGATTTAGGTGTATCAAAAGCTGAAAAGGATAATTCTTCCACCAAGAAGTCTTAGCAGAATTGGTGTTCTTCCAGTTGTAACATGGATGCTAGCATAGCCATAACATCTGCGGATTTGTTTTCCATTCATGAAATTTGTGGGAATGTGATGAAAACAAAGTAATTTTTCAAATCTTATACCAACTATTTGTAAGGCATTAGCTTCTCATGTTTTGTCTAATAATCACCATTCACTTGGCTGATAATGATTTGAGAGTCACCATACACATGCAACTCTATAATTTTCCATTCCATAGCTAGCTTGAGTTCTTTCACGAATGCTTCATATTCTGAGATGTTATTAGTGCATGGAAACATTATTTTATATGCCTTAGGTATCTTTTATCCTTGAGGAGTGATAAATAGTACCCCTACTCTAGATCCTTGTTGTGTGAAAGAACCATAAAAAAAAATCTTCCACAGATATTCAGTTAAGTGCATGATTGTCTCATCTAGAAATTCTATGATCAAAGGTGTATCATCTTGCAATGGTGAATCAACTAGTTGATCTTCTAGGACTTGTCCTTTGATATCCCTTCTGTCAACATACTCAATATCAAATTCACTAAGTATCAAGACCCATTTTGCTAGTCTTCCTATCAATGCTGTTTTACTCAAGAGATATTTGAGAGGGTCAATTTTTGCAATAATTTTCACTATATGGGAGAGCATGTAGTGTCTCAACTTTTGGGATGCAAAAACAATCGCTAAGTAATATTTTTCAATGACACCATAGTTGAGTTCATAAGACACCAAGGTCCTACTGATATAATAAATCATCCTTTCCTTTTTGTTTTCATCCTCTTGTGCTAGCAATACTCCAAGCGATGTAGTTGTAGCTGAGATATAAAGTAGTAATGGTTTTTCATGAATAGGTGCCATGAGAATAGGAGGAGTAGCCAGGTATTATTTTAATTCTTTAAAATTGTTTTCACAATGCTCATCCCATTTGAAAGTAACACCTTTATGTAGCAATTTTGTGAAAGGTTGCGCTCTATCTTCTAGTTGGGACATGAATCTCTTGATAGACTGAAGCCTTCCTTGAAGCATCCTCATTTGACTGATATTGTGAGGAGGTTCCATTTCCATTATTACCTTTTTAGGGTCCCCCCTCAATTCCTTTAGCTAATACAATAAACCCTAAGAGTTTCCCTGATTGGACTCCAAATGTACATTTTTTTGGATTAAGTCTTAGTTGAAATTGTTCCATCTGATCTAGTATCTTTCTCAAGTCTTCAATGTGAGTTATTCTTATTTTTGACTTGGTTAATGTATTGTCCACATAGTCCTCCATGTTTTTTTGTATCATGTCATGGAAGATTGTTGTCATAGCTCATTGATAGGTAGCTCCAATATTCTTTAGCCCAAATGGCATGATGTTCTAGCAAAATTTTCCCCATGTGCATGTAAATTCTATCTTCTCTTGGTCCTTAGGAGAAATCTTTATCTAGTTATAACCTGAGAATCCATCCATGAGAGAATACATCTGATAGCCCACTGTGAGATCTATAATCATATCAATATTTGGTAATGAGAAATCATCTTTAGGAAAATATTTGTTTAAATCCCCAAAGTCTGTGCAAATCCTGATAGACTTATCTATTTTAGAAACCGACACCACATTAGAAATCCATCCTGCATAAACAATGACTCTTATGAATCCATCCTTCAAGATTTTTTCCAGCTCCACTTTGACCAATAATGCCACATGTGGATGCATCTTTCTTAGTTTTTGTTTAATGGGTTTAAGTCCAGGAGCTATAGATAAGTGATGCATTATTAACTCAAGATCAAGTCCAAGAATATCAGTATATGACTATGCAAAGTTGATCTTCTTCTCTTTGAGGAATTTAGTATACTGTATCTTTTCTTCTTCTAATAATGATTGTGCTAGGTGGAAAAATTGAGGAGCTTCTACTGTTCCCAAATTAACTAGTTGTGTTGGTTCTATCAGTACTAAAGATCTTTCTTGAAAGTTCTTAGGGAGGATATCAATAATCTCATCTTTTGGTTCCTCTGAGAGGTTTTCACCATCAGATACGTCTTTTATTTTTACTATTTTAGAATCTGATACTGCCACAATGTGGTTTTCACCACCAGTTCTTTGTTTCTTTTTATTTTTCAATTTGTGACTAAGAAACTTGATATCCTCCTTTGTCAAGTTCACACTCCTTGCATTGGTGGAAGAAGGATAGGGTTCATAGGCATTTAGATAACAGGCCAAAGTATAGTCATTGGGAAAGTTCATGATAGGAGTAGGGTCTGAATTGGTCCAATAAATAAGGTCAGGATTTACCAAGGATAATGGTTCAGAGTTTTGTAAGGACAATATCATGTCAGCGTCAAGACTATTAACTAAAAATACATGTTCTATTAAGTCATCTTCTATAGAATTTAGACCATTAAGAGTCGAATCATCATTATAAGGGTCATTGTTAGTAATATACGGACCTAACTCTAGCGACTCAATATTTGAGCTTTCTTCTTCTTCTTCTTCTCTCATCATATTGAAACTCATATCTTGTATCCTTTGAATGTCCTCTAGACCTAGTAAAAATCTAGTATGTCCATTAATAATCCTGGGTAGTGCTATCTCATCTGACTTTGGGAAAACAATAGTGTTATGGGAAGTGTTATAACTTTATCCTCTCTCCAATAGAGGTGCAAATTTGTGGATTATATCTACCTCAATGTCCATGGTAGCATCAAACATGTGATTGTGTGTGTGAAATAGTGCACCTATTACCTGCGACACAACACTTCAACAAATCATTACGTTAGTGAAAAATGGGTTAGTAAAGCATGAAAATCCACTAAAATTTATCTATTGCTTTCTAACTAGGAGGAGTGTGAAAAATAACATAATAGCCCTTAGATTATGCCTTTACCAGTGACATACACAACCTAGCATGAAAGATTCTATTAAAAACAAGAAAGATATCTAAATAACATGCATTCTAGCTATAAAAATGAAGATAATAACAATGCATAAACATGGAAACTAAATGTTACATGAATCTATGTAAATCCTAACAGCATAACAATGCATTTTCAATCTAAAAATGAAGGCTTATTTGTGCTCAAAAACTCCTTCTATTTATAGAAGAAATGAGGAGAGAGAGGGGGGACAAGGGTCATTAATGGAGTTACAAAATTCATTAATGATGTGTAAGAGAAATAAATGCCAAAGGCATTAAAGAGGTATGGGCTTGAGGAATATGCATTAAATGCAAGCATTTAAGAGGCATGGAGAGGGTTAAGAGTCAAGCTTGAGAAAGTTGACTTTCCCATGTGGGGTGAGTCCTTAATAACATTTTTAGGAATGTGACATCATTAGGAGGTGGGTTAGAGTGGGATTAGGATTAGGATTAGATTTAGCATGGGGTGAATAGGTTGGGATGGGTTTGAACCCAGGGTCAAGGTGGTTGAAGTAGGTTAGGCCAGGGGTTTAGGGGAATATTAATGAAATGAATTATATTAAATATATTCATTCAAAAATAGGAATATTAATTATTTAAGCCTTTTATTTCTTTAGATAATTAATTAGGAATATAGCCAATTAATTAGATAACGAAGTCATTTTAATGCTGTTTCAAACAAGAATTTGATTAATAATAGGGTGATCATGCCCCCTCAGGAATGAAATCGAAGGAAAGGATAAAATCCCTCAGTGGAAAGAATGTATCACTTGCAAGAGAAGATAGGGCAAGAAAGAAGAAATTAAAAGAAGTGAAGAAATGGAGGAGTGTTTATAGAAAACACAAGAGTACCAAGTTGATCACGTTTTAAAAGGCGAGTTTGATTTCGTTCCTGATAGATCAAAGATTTTTGGAATCATTGATATCAGTAATATAGATTATGTAATTAACTAGGATTTAGAAGAAAATTGAAATCATTTTTGAGCTCAAGTTCCTTATGTTTTTGCTTCTTTCAAAAAAATGCATCATGCAATCTCTAAATGCAGACTCTTAGGACTTGTCACTGATTGGCAGTTTTTGTAACATTTTTTATCATCATTGGGCGATTTTTGGAATGAATACCACCTGATAGTACAAAAATCACTAATACCCACTGATATTATGAAAGTATGAATACTATATTTATTGGAATGTTAGATATAGACTTAGGCATCAAGGCATAGAAGCCAGGATAACAAAATAGTCACCTGCCTTTTATTATATCAAATTCTGCGTAAGGCAAGATATTGGACCCATAATGACCTTGAAAATTCATATCCTTGGGTAAATTATGCTTCATATACCTTAGGGAGAATCTGAGTTAGAAAATAGACAAGGAAATAATTTCAACCTCACCATAGTTTACACATAACAAAGATCGAGATATATGCGGCTATCCACTCATGTTGGAAGCTCTTACCATAAACATCCAAGTTAGGTGAAATTTATAGGATCATTTGGAACAATCACCACATGCAAAAAACCAAGAAAATGTTATGCCCCCTGTCCTTGCGACTTTATGTCTTTGCGCAGATGTCATGGAGTAACTTAGAAGAAATAACGACTATCAATTGTGAATCAATCAAAGAAAACTCATAACTGCTTATATGCCCGCAGTGAAAAAATTATGGGTAAATAAAATAGTCATAATCAAACCAAGATCAAACTACGTTTAGGTAGTATTGAGAAATACTATTGATTCATTTTTCAAGCGCAGTAGAGATTCATCAATCAAAAGGTGGAATTCAAGAAATATGTGTTCCCCGTCTGTGTATAACCTTGTTCATGTTTGCAATCTAATGTAGGTCTTAGAAACACCATTTATGTTAGTGTAATGTTTGTGTCATCCTTGTTTCATGAAAGTGACAATTTGGTGAAAACATCAAGAAGCATTGTGTCACGAGACAAAATATCCTATGATGACCTAGTAGACATGACCTATCATGCTAGAAAAAGATGCCCTCAGTGAAAAATGACTTGATCCTAAGACAAAAATGTAGACAAATCCCAAGCGAGGATAAAATTGTCGTAGGGAAACAAAGTCAACTCTTAGCACAGGTGTAATCGTGAAGGCATAGTATCAGCAATGCATTGATAGATGGAGTGCAAAATAAAGTGACGCCTGATTGCTAGGTTTTCACCACTTGGAAAAACTTTCGTAATCTTTTTTCTACCAGGATGCCTATTTTACCAAGTTATCATCAAGGCACTTTTCTCTTTTTCAATTTTTTTGCTATTTTGAATGTTTTTGTAGTATTAAGGCGCTTGTTTGCTAGGTTTTCACCAAGGATACCTTTCTTCAAGAATTTTTCCACTTTTTTTGGATTTGATCAATTTTATGAATGTTTTTGGTATTTTCTAAGAACTATTTACTGTATAGGCTCTGCTAGCCGAACATCAAGCATAGAACCACTTCAAATGTAAAGTATTGATAGGATCTAGAAGAACATCTCCCTCAGGTGTAGCTAGTTGATAAGATCCAGTCTCAAAAGTAGCAGTGATAACATAAGGTCCCAACTAGTTAGGTTCAAATTTTCCTTTTTTCTCTCTGTTAGGCTGGTTCTTAGGACTCTCCTTTAGGACAAGATCCCCTACTCAAAATTGTCACGGCTTGAACTTTTTATTATACCTCTTGGACATGCATGCTTGGTACACCTTGAGATGATCAAATGCCTGTTGCCTGTGCTCATCAAGTAGGTCCAAAGAATTCACCCTATCAATGTGGTACTTCTCATTAGTTACAAGACCGTGTAAAGATATCTGCAAAGATGGGATTTCAACCTCATTAAGTAGTACTCCTTTAGCGCCATAGACTAGGGAAAATATCATGGCCCCTATTGGTGTTCTGATGCTTGTTCTGTAGGCCCATAGTGCCAGATTCAGTTGTAAATGCCAGTCTCTACTAGACTTACTTACAATTCTATGGAGGATCTTGAGAATATTCTTATTAGATGGCTCATCTTGTCCATTACCTTGAGGGTAATAGATTGAGGAGGAATGTTGAGTAATGTGGAATTGTTCGCAAAGGTCATCAATGTCTTGATTTTAAAATTGGGCCCCATTGTTTATTACAATTGAAGAGGGTATCCCATATCTACAGATAATGTAGTTTAGAATGAACATAGCTACCTGTTTGCTAGTGGCTTTGATTAGCGACACAACCTCAACCCACTTCACAAAATACTCAGTGGCCATAATGATGAACTTGTGTCAATTTGAGGAATTAGGATATATTTGTCCAACCAAGTCAAAGCCCCATTGCTGAAATGGCCAATGTGTAATGAAAGGTATAAGTTCTCTGGCAGGAGCATGGATAAGATTTCCATGTGTCTGGCATTTATGACATGTTTTGGAAAATTGAATACCATCCTTTTCCATTGTAGGCCAGTAATAGCCTACTCTGAGCAGTTTCTTTGCTAGTGAAAAGCTGTTTGAATGTGATCCACATACACCTTCATGGACTTATTTTAATGCATGATCTGACTCATCATGTTCTAAACATCTAAGAAGCATACCGTCAAGACCTCATTGATATAAGTTATTAGTTATGAGGACATAACATGATGCTCTCCTAATCAAGGCTCTTTTCTCATTTCTAGATAGATCATTGGGAATGGTTTGGTCAGTTAGGTAAGCAATAATATTGGCATAGCGAGATTGGTCTAGGGTGTTCAAAGCATAAATTAGTTGATATTCAGGGGTATCAAAGGTAGGATAAGATTATTCTTCCACCAAGAAGTTAGCGGAATTGATGTTCCTCCACTTGTAACATGGACGCCAATGTAGCCATGACATCTGCAGCTTTGTTCTATGTTCTAGGTATCTGCTAGAATGTGATGAAGATAAAGTACTTCTTTAGGTCATCAAACAGTTGTTTGTAGGGTGTCAACTTCTCATCTTTTTTCTGGTAATCTCCATTGACTTGATTGATAATGAGCTAGGAGTCACCATACACGTGTAACTCTACAATATTCCACTCCATGGAAAGCTTAAGACCATTTACCAATGCCTCATATTTAGAAATGTTATTGGTGCATGGAAACATCAATTTGTAAGACTTAGGTATTTTGTAGCCTTGAGGAGTTATGAACATAACTCCTGCTCTAGAGCCTTGTTGCGTGAAAGAACCATCAAAGTACATTTTCCATGGATATTCAGTTAGATGCATAATGGTCTCATCAGGGAATTCAATCCTTAAATTTTCATCATCTTGGAGTGGTGAATCAGCTAGTTGATCTGCGAGGACTTATCCTTTAATAGCCCTCCTAACTACATAATCAATGTCAAATTCACTTAGAATGAGGACCCACTTTGCAAGACGTCCTGTTAATGCTATTTTTCTTAAAAGGTACTTCAGAGGATTGATCTTAGCAATGAGCCTTACTGTATGTGGGAGCATGTAGTGTCTCAATTTCTGTGATGTAAAGATGACTTCTAAGCATGCTTTCTCAATAATGATGTAATTGAGCTCATAAGAGACTAGTGTTCTACTGATGTAGTAGATCTCTCTTTCTTTCTTTATTTCATCCTCTTGTGCTAGAAATACTCCTAGTGATGTAGCTATAGCTGAAATATACAGGAGTAATGGCTTTCCATGAATGGGTGCTATAAGAATAGGAGGAGTAGCTAGGTACTCTTTTAATTCTTTGAAGTTGGCTTCACAGTGTTCATTCCATTTGAAGGTGACCCCTTTATGTAGTAATTTGGTAAAGGGTTGTTCTCTGTTGACAAGTTTTGACATGAACCTCTTGATCTATTGAAGTCTCCCTTGTAATGTCCTCATTTGACTAATGTTGCATGGAGGAGTCATCTCTAATATAGATTTGACTTTTGCAAGATCTACCTCAATTCCCTTTGCTAAAACAATAAACCCTAAGAGCTTTCCTGATTGGACCCCAAAGGAACACTTCTTAGGATTGATCCTGAGTTGAAATTGCTCCATTCGATCCAATAGCTTTCTTAAATCATCAATATGAGTGATCCTTTCTTTGGATTTAGCTAAGGTGTCATCCACATAATCCTCCATGTTTTTATGCATCATATCATGAAATATAGTAGTCATTTCTCTTTGATATGTAGCATTGACATTCTTTAACCCAAATGGCATGACGTTCGAGGAAAATGTGCCCCATGCACATGTAAATGCAGCTTTCTCTTTTATCCTTTGGGGAAATTTTTATCTGATTATAGCCTGAGAAACCATCCATTAATGAATACATTTGGTAGCCTGCTGCGAGGTCTATGATCATATCAATATTAGGAAGTGGGAAGTTATCCTTGGGACATGCCTTGTTTTAGTCTCTGAAGTTCATACAGATCCTAATAGATTTATCAGATTTAGATACCGGGACTACATTAGAAATCCATCCTGCATAAGCGATGACTCTGATGAATCTAGCTTTCAATAATTTCTCTAGCTCTACTTTTACTAGTAATGCGACATGAGGATGCATCTTTGTGAGTTTTTGTTTCATGGGTTTGATCCTGGGAGCTATAGATAAATGATGCATTATCAAATTAGGATCTAGTCTAGACATATCGGTATAAGACCATGCAAAGTTAATTTTCTTCTCTTTCAGGAACTTAGTGAACTGTATCTTCTCCTCTTTTGACAAAGATTGTGCTAGGTGTACTATTTGAGGATCTTCAGCTATGCCAAAATTAACTGGTTATGTTGGTTCTATTAGAACTAAAGACCTTTCTTGAAAGTTCTCAGGGAGGATATCAAGAATCTCATCCTTTGGCACCTCTGAGAGGTTTTGACCATTAGATATGTCTTTTTTTTTACTATTTTAGAATCTGATACTGCCACAATGTGGTTTTCACCATTATTTCCATTTTTTATTTTTATTTTTCAATTTTTGACTGAGAAACTTGATATCCTTCTATGACATGTTCACACTCCTTGCATTGGTGGAAGAAGGGTGGGGTTCACAAGAATTTAGATATCAAGCCAAGGTGTACTGATTGGGAAAGTCGAGGATAGGAGTAGGATCTGTATTAGTCCAATCAATTAGGTTTGGATGTATCAAAGAAAAGGAGTCAGACTCTAGGAAGGACAACATTGAGTTAGTGTCAAGACTATTAATTGACATGACATGTCTTGTTAAGTTAAGTTCTTCGATGTTTAGATCAATAAGAGTTAGATCATCATTAAAAGGGTCGTTGTCAGTTATATGTGGACCAAACTCTAGTGACTCGTTAGTAGAACTTTCATCATCATCTCTTCGTAAGAGGAGGCTTCTTGCTTGTCACCTCTGAAGTTCTTCTAGACTTATGAGAACACCAGTCTCTCTCCATCAATGATTTGGGGAAGGAAATCTTCCTCTGCTTCAGAAATATCAATATTGTTAGGAGTTGTGTTAGAATGTTTGCTGGGTGTTGATGGAGTTGCAAACATGTGAATTATGTCTATTTCAATGTCCTCTATAGCAACAGATAGATCATCCCATTCATAATTGTGAGAGTCTGTTATTTCATCATCAGACCTGTTTAAGAATTTTGCAATAGTTATCTAATGTACTCGGTTAGCTACCTATGGATCAAAGTGTGGTAAATCAAGGACATGTGTGATTGTGACTAACTGCCCCCAGTTTAGATGTGAATCCTATTGTCAGGGTGTGCTCTCTGTAGATATTTCTATCAATGGTATCTCTGGATCATCTTCGGTTATGTCTCCTACCTCTTGAATAGGAGCCTATGGTAACAAAGGGATGTGAAGATCTTGAGGTAGCTCAAACCTTGGTACATAGTGTTCTCCTTGATAGTCGGGGTTCTCGGTGGCAACATGTAATAATATTTCATAGGACCATGGTTCTAGTTCTATCTCTTATGTTTCATCGCTCCCTTTGTCAAAGATTAGACTATCTTTTGAAGTAGCTTTGTCATATTCAGTATTAAAACCTAGTCCTATTTTGTCTCTGGTATTCCTGAACTCCATGTGTATAGGTTCAATAAGTCCTCTTCTTGTGTCACCTAGAGGTCCTTTTCCTTTGTATCCCATTTGTTTGAGGAGGTCATATCCTTTTCCATACTATTCTGGGGATATTTCTCCATGTTTGACCTCAACTTCCTTTGGTTCTCCTTTGTAAAGCCAGTCCAGGACTACCTGTTCTTTTGTGTTATCTAAAGAAGATGTGTATGCCTTAACCATGCCAGTTCCTTTATAGATTTATTTCTCTTTAGATGTGGTAGGTGTGAAAGATGAGGAGGGTCTTCCATAGGATCTTGGTGACATTGGTAATTCTGTTAGTGACGGAGTCATGTCCAGCTTGTATTCTCCCAAACCTGTTTCTTTAAGTTTTAAGGTTTTTCCAAAACTTTTCATCACCATGTTTTTGGTAGTCTCTGGAGAAATCTCATCCATAGCTTCTTTGTTATGTGGAATCATGCTACTTGCATTAATATTGTTGCAAGTATAATTAGCATCTGCAAGAATTTTTACTTCCACCCCATTGTGTGGGAACTTGATACACTAGTGGTAAGTAGATGACACAACTTGGATTTCATGGATCCATGGTCTCCCCAATAGGATGTTGTAGGCTAGGGCTAGGTCCAGAACTTGACAGATGACATTTCTTTCAATCGGCCCGACTCTGATGGGTAGAACAATAAGACCTTTAGAGGATCTTTCTTCCTCATCATAAGCTTTGATAGTTATTTTTATTCTAGAGTTAATGGTCTATTCTTAAAGACCTAGTTTCTTGATCAGATTAAGGGTACAAATATTCAATCCTACGCCTCCATCTATCAATATACGTCGTACACATGATTTATGAATGAGGACATCAATATGGAGGGGTTGATTATGGGGATGTGTCAATGATTTATCATCCTCTTCAGAAAAGGAGAGGTAATGTGGCACTGAGATGTGATTGACCATCACTTGGAATTTGTCTATATCAAGGTCCTTTGGAACATTTTTGGCATGTAGGGTTTGTTTCAGGATTTCCCTATGCACTGTGGATATTTTAAGCAACTCAAAAATGGAAATTTTAGTAGAGGTTTGTTGCAATTGGTCCACCAAGTCATACTTTGCTACAGGAATAGTAACTGTGTGTTTTGCTACCAGTTTAGGAATAGTAACAATAGGAACCTTGGATGTTGATGCTGGTTTTGAAGAGGAATTGGGTCTTTTGATCATGACTTGTGATTGGCTTCGAGTCACTACATTCAATTGTCAAGAAATACCTTTGATTGTGACCACATTAATTGATTCAGTTTTAATGTCTAGCATATTGATCTCATTGTCATTATTGGAGTAGGTGTAGTTGAATTCATTACCTTTCCCTTTAGATGGTTCCCCTTTCTCATAGTTAGAGAATGGTTTTCTAAATGCTGTATGATCTCATTAGTAGTGTGTCCCTCCACTTTGATTTTTCCTCCTTCAATAAGGTCTTGAATAAAATGTTTGAGTTTAAGACAGTTGTTAGTCTTGTGTCCTTTGTTCTTATGAAAGACACAATAAGAGTTATCATCCCACCACCTTGGTTTGACAGTTGTTTACCATGGTTTAGAATCTGGGATTGTGAGAACTTTGTTGTCTAATATTGTCTTCAAAACAGTCTTGAGAGGTTCTCCCAAAGGAGTGAATATTCTTTGAGGTTTTGAAGTCCATGGCTGACCCATGTTATTATCATTGTTTTCTTTGGGTATGGGGGCTGTTACCTTGGTATCTTTTCTTGCTTGTATGCTGTTATTCAGATTGAATACCTTGGGTTTAGGACCAACATTGGATGCATCTACCACTCCATCATTGACAAAATTTTTGTTTTGCTTCCACCATTTAGGTTTGGAGTTGGACTTGTTAGATTTGTTTTTACTTTGAAGAGTGATCTCCCCCTTTTGACCATGACTTCTTCGATATGGAGGGTCTTCTTTATCATCCTGTCAAAGCTAGGGGAGTCTTTCATTTTTAATGCATAGTTCAACTCAGGTACCAAGTTATTGACCAAGATTTGCATTTTCTCAGATTCAGGAATAGCTCTTGAATACCATGCAAAGATTTTCCTCCATATTTGTAGAAAGTGGGTAAAGGATTCACCAATCTTTTTTTTAGTGTTGCATAGGTCCATCATAGTCACGTCATGCTGGATATTATAGGAGTAATGTTGGATAAACTATTGAATTAACTCCTCAAAAGTTTTGACCTTAGGTGTAAGTTTTGAGAACCATTCCATGGCATTGCCTCCTAGACTTCCAAGAAAAAGCCGCATGAGGTAAGTAGGTTCATGCATGTACTCTATGTTAAGAGCACAAAATTCTCTAACATGATCATGTGGATCAGTCCCTCCTATATACTTGTCTTATTTTGGCCATGCCACGTTGGGAGGGAAGGGAACCATAGTGATACTCTTGTTGAAAGGAAATGGACAAATGGAGTCCACCGAGTATTTTGTCTTGGGTTTAGCCTTCTCTTTCTTGAGAGTCGCAAGCTCCATTTGCATTAAGGTAAGTTGTTTGGCAAGAATAGAAATAGGAGTCAGTACCTCCTTTGCCTTTAGTTTTTCCACATCGTAATCCTTGGGTAACTTTACGCCAATGGATGCTAGATGGAGAAAGTATTTCTCTTTATCTTAGTCAATCATCTTTTCTAGTATCTTGTGGAACCTCTTTCTTTGTTTGATTTTATCATATTCTTCTTTAGTGATGTCTTTCTCAATGCCCGATTCAAATAGAGGACATTCAAATGTGGGTTCTTCTTCTTCATCAATATCTTCCTACTTTTGGTTTTTTCTATTGTCATATTCTTCAAAAGCCTCACTCCATCCATGAGTGGACCTGTCCATTTCTGGAGAGTCTAAATCAAGTAGGGAACTATGAGATGTTTCTCCTTGAAAGTGTGGTGATTTAGGAGGTACCTTCAATCCTTTAGATGTGTACTTATTGCATCTTGTATTAACCATGTATTTGTATCTCAACTTCGTCAAAGTTTCCCGATAATGTCAGGTAGTATCTCGAATCGTTCAAGTGAGTGTGTCTAGGTTGAAGTATCATTTATATTTTGGTGGAAGAAAATGATTCCAGCATCAGAGGGTTAGAATTCCCTGATAGTGAGCTGGGAATCAAGTTGTTTTGAAAAGTGGATAGACCACACGTATTGAGATGGATAGCAAAAACTGACAGGACATGCAAGGTAGATGTCTGAAAAAGTGTTTCGACACAACAATAGGGAGACCATAAAAGAAAATAGGGATAGACTAAAGAGCCAAAAGGGTATCTAAATCAACTGAGTTTTCTTGAGAAAATATTCTGAAAGTGCCCACTATTCTAGATGCGAGCTCCTAGATGCGAGCTAGGAAATACAGTATACGAGTTACTGATGACGCTAGATGCGAGCTTGAACCCTAGATGCGATGATGTGTTGACCAGATATGAGCTAGGATACTAGATGTGAGCCAGGATACCAAATACAAGCCAGAAAATACGAGATGCAATTTTCTGATGTCTCTTTCAGATTTTATCAGTTGTGAAAAATTTGTCTTGAAAGTGCATGATGTTCGTCTGGTTGCAGATTGCGTTCTGAGACTTGTTGGTGAGTGAAAAACACATGTGTAGACTAAGGATTGAAGTTTGTTGCTTGTTTTGAAGGATTTTATCTTGTTAGTGATCTTTTAGATACATCAAGCAAATTTGCATTGTTAAGGGAACAAACACATCCTTATGCCCTATTTTCTAGGTGGAGGATGAAAATCCTTGCTTGTTGACTTAGGTACACACTCAAATACTAATCAAAATCCAACCATCACCAAGCACACAATGGATCCAGTCATGATGCTGTATTAGCTGACTCCAAATGCAAGTGAGGGCATAATATGAGGAGTGTCTTGGGGCAATTACTTTTTTCCTTGCACAAGGATTATCACTCTTTCAAGGATGAATCAGGTAGTTTATCTATGAAGTTCATTGTTTATGATGGGGCAATCCATTCAAAACCGCCTCCCATAGATTTGCACAATGAAAAATTGAGGCGTATAGCCCTATGAGCACTCAAATATGTGTAGTCTCACAAGAAATATTCAAGCGGCTTCGCTCTACACATACCCAAGCATGTTCAAGGAATGATGTCAAAATTCCAAGAATAAAATTGGCTACATCTTTCGAGGCTTTGGCCTACGAGGAAGAAATTATTTATAGTGAGTTGGAAGGGTTGGCGTAAAACCTGTCCTCACTTGGGTCATTCCCGAGAGATTTTTTTCCTCAACCGGCAGGCCCTCTACTGTTAAATATGCATACAAAGGATTGGCGAGTGTAGGATGGTTAGTCCCTTTTGTTTTATCCCAAAACACATCAATCAAAGCTTTTTAAACTAAAGAAAGCATGAGTAAGAAAAGTTTGTGTTTGTTCAGTTATCCACAATGTTAAATGACTTGCTTGTTAAGTTACTATCTCGAATTAGACAATGAAGCTTTTCTTTTTCAATTAATCCATAATGTTAAGTGCTTTGTGTTGTTTAATTTCTGTCCCAAAAAGAATTAAACGATGTATTTGTTCATTTATTCCACAAATTTAGTGCTTTGAGTTGTTCATTTTCTGATCCAAAAGAAATTTAGTTTTGTTTTCTTTGTTCAATTCTCTCCAAATTCCTTTCAACTGATAAAATGATTTGTGAGTTTCTGATTTTCCTTAAAAGGAAAAGAGAATATTCCTCTAGTCATTTTAGTAGAAGATTAGAAAATGTAATTTAGTGTGAAAAGCATGAAAAGAGAAGTCAAGATGGGGGTTTGGAAACCTAGAAAAAAACAAGTTAGTACTCTTTGTTCTACTCCCAAGAGAGTCTCTGACATCGATTTGCAAACATGAGTTAGGCTGCTTTAAAAGACAAAAAATCAAATTGATCAAAACTTTAGAGGTTAGGCAATGAAGTACGCAAAAATTTCAACCAAATACAATCCTAGAAATATGTGATACAATGCAATATACTAGATGCGAGCCTGTGCTACCAAATGCGACAGATTTCTGACCAGATACGATTTTGTATTGGAAATGACCCATGAAATCTTGGATGCAAGCTTCTGCTGCCATAAATGACTCTGGACTTGAAAAATGGGAAGATAAATTGGTGAAAAATGGAGTTAAAATTAGGCAAAATCTAGAATCGTGCCCCATGGTGGGCGCCATAAATGTATGTGTGAAAAAGTTCACCTGTTACCTGCGACACAACACTTCAATAGATCATTACAATAGTAAAAAAGGGGTTAGTAAAGCATGAAAATCCACTAAAATTGATCTATTTCTTTCTAACTAGGAGTGTGAAAAATGACATAATAACCCTCAGATTATACCTTTTCCAGTGACATATACAACCTAGCATGAAAAATTCTATTAAAAACAAGAAAGATATCTAAATAACATGCATTCTAACTCTAAAAATGAAGATAATAACAATGCATAAACATGGAAACTAAATGTTACATGAATCTATAAATCCTAACAGCATAACAATGCATTTTCAATCCAAAAATGAAGGCTTATTTGTGCTCAAAAACTCCTATTTATAAAAGAAATGAGGAGAGAGAGGGGGGACAAGGGTCATTAATGGAGTTGCAAAACTTATTAATGGTGTGTAAGAGAAATAAATTCCAAAGGCATTGAAGAGGCATGTGCTTGAGGAATATGCATTAAATGCAAGCATTTAAGGGCATGGAGAGGGTTAAGAGTCAAGCTTGAGAAAGTTGACTTTCTCAAGTGGGTTAAGTCCTTAATCACATTTTTAGGAATGTGACATCATTAGGAAGTGGGTTAGAGTGGGATTAGTATTAGGATTGGATTTAACATGGGGTGAATAGGTTGGGATGGGTTTGAACCCAGGATCAAGGTGGTTGAAGTAGGTTAGGCTAGAGGTTTAGGGGAAAATATATTCATTCACAAATAGGAATATTAATTATTTAAGCCCTTTATTGCTTTAGATAAATAATTATGACTATAGCCAATTAATTAGATTAATTTAGGCTAGAAGATATGATTTTTTGCAAGTGGTTTGATATAATAGGGATTTCTTTAATTTCTTTTATATTAATTACCTTAGCCATGTTTGATTTTAATTGTTTTGATTTGATTGGCTTAGGTGATTAATAAAATTTAGTGATTAGATCACTTACGATATTAAATTTAATTTGAATGAATAATGTCAGCTGATTGAAGAGTTGTCTGAACATATTTGGGGGTATGATCACACTTAGGGAAAATAGGGTCTATAGTCAGAGAAGACCAAATACAGGTGGTTATAGTGATCCCATTCATAATCATGTGATTCTGTGATTTCGTCATTATATTTGTTTAGAAACTTAGCAATAGTTACCTGATGTACCCTATTAGCTATTTGTGGATCAAAGTTTGGTAAATATAGGACATGTGAAATTGTCACCGATTGCCCCTAGTTAGGATGAACATCTTGTTTTTGGGGTGTTTCTTCATGAGTTTCTTCTAGCTATTGGAATTCTGTAGAGTCTTCTTCTTCCTGTACTTCTTGGACATGAGCTTATGAAAACAAAGGAACATGATGCTCTAGTTGTGCTACAAAAGTAGGTACATATATTTATCCTTGATATTCAGGATCCTTAGTACCAATGTGTAGTAATATTTCATATGTCCATGGTACAAGTTATGTTTCTTCTTCTTCATAATCACTGCCTTCATCAAATATTGGACCATCTCTTGAGGTAGGGTGTTCTGAATTGTTATTGAAACCTAACCTTGTTTTGTCTTTGGTGCCTTTGATTTCTATGTGTATAGGCTCAATGAGTCCTTTTTGTTTATCTCCTAGAGGTCCCTTCCCTTTGTATCCCATTTGTTTAAGAAGTTCATAACCTTTTCCATAATGTTTTGGGGATATCTCAACATGTTTTAGTTTATTTTCTCTTTGTTCCTCTTTATAGAGCCAAGCCAAGACTGCTTTATCTTCTTTGTCATCCTCTTGAGAAGTAGAGGCTCTAACTATACCAATTGGTTTGTAAATATCTTGTGCTTTTGATGCAGTAGGTGTAAAAGATGGGGAGGGTTTCCTATAAGATATTGGAGACATGGGAATGTTAGCTAATGATGGCATCATGTCTATTTTGTATTCCCCCATGCTAGTTTCTTTAAGTTTTAGTGTCTTTCCAAAGCTTCTCATCACCATGTCTTTAGAGGTTTTAGGTGTGAATTATTTTGGGACTTCCTTATTGTGAGGAACCATATTGTGAATTATTTTGTGACTTCCTTGAATCTATAGGAATTGTCATTTCTACCCAATTGTGTGGGAATTTAATGCATTGGTGGTAAGTAGATGACACTTCTTGCATTTAATGTATCCAAGGTCTGCCTAGCAATATCTTATAGGACAATGGTAGATCAAGAACTTGAAAAATTACATTGAATTCAATTGGTCCTATTCTAATTGGTAAAACAATGAGCCCTTTGGATGATCTTTCCTCTTCATCATAAGCCTTGATGGTTATCTTACTTCTTGAATCAATTGTTTGTTATGAAAGGCCCAATTTATTGATCAAATTGAGAGAAAATATATTCAAACTTACACCTCCATATATCAATACACATTTTAAACAATATTTATGGATCAAGACTTCAATGCGAAGGGATTGGTTATGTGGATGAGTCAAGGACTTGTCATCTTCCTCTGAAAAGGAGAGGTAATGTGGAGTTGATATGTGATTGACCATTGCCTTGAATTTGTCCACATCTATGTCTTTTGGAACATATGTGGAATTTAGGGCTAGTTCAAGAACTTCCCTATGCACTGAAGAGATCTTTAATAACTCAAATATAGAAATTTGAGCTGAGGTCCTTTGCAATTGGTCTATTGGTTGTATTTCTAGTTTTAAAGTTTGCCTAAATTTTTTTGAAATTCTCAGTCATATCCATGCTTAAAAGTTGAAAATCCTCTCTAGAATTTGTCAAAATCCCTCTGCAAATAATGATCTTTAAGCTAAAAATCAAGAAAGAGTGCAAAAACCCTAAACCCTAGGTCAAATTTCATGTATATTCAAGAAAAACCCTAGTTCATTGAAATCCTTTCTATTTTGCTGTTACTTTTCTAGAAAAGCCCAACTACTTAAGTCATTTCTTGTATTTCATATCATTTCATTTAAGTCATGAAGTCTTGTTGTAATATGAGAATATTTCATTTCTTATCGAGACTTGGCGATTTCCTTTAAGTCAGGTTGTCTCTTTGAAAAATGAATATGCTTCCAATCCTTGTGATATTTCATGTGACCTGTAGATGCAGATTTTGATCTTGTGGTCGATGGATAATCTCTTTAAGAAACCAGAGTTAAATATTTTATTTGGCGACTTCAAGTTTACTCAGTCGCATTGTCTTGAAAGGTGATCAGAGTTGCAAGTTGAGTTAAGGTTAAGTTTGAAATTTAATGCAGTCACGTTATCATGAAGAGAAATATTAATTAAGTCAAAAGATCTGAGATTTAGCGATAACCATTGATCTAAAGTGAAATCCTATGATGGTCGCGAAGTCTCCATAAAAAAATATTGATTTAAGAAATGTTTAAGCAACTTCAAGTTTTCTCAGTCGCGGTGTCTCGCAAAGAAACTAAGGTCAAGAAGGTGGTTAAAGTCCTTTAGTTGTGTAATCTCTTTTGAAATCCATGGTTAAGTTAAAACTAAAGAGATTAAGTGACTGCCCTCAGATGAGAGATAGATCTTGTGGCCAGCGTGAAGTCAGGATGAAAAGTTGCAGATGGATGAAAAATAAAGAGATATCTCGACTGCCGTCCGATTTAAAAGGGATCTAGTGGCTAGCATTAATTCATGAAAGAAACCATGAGTTCATAAAATCTTAAAGTGACAACAAGATTAAATGGGTTGTGATGTCTCAATAAGAACCATGCTTTGAAATGAGTTCAGTTAAGTTTAAGTATGTTTCCAGCGAGAAGATTCAAGCCGTGAAAAAGAGAAGATCCTATGGATGGCGTGTAGTCGCTTTACAAAGTCAAAAATTTAGAGAAGTTGTAGTGATTCAGCAATGATAAATTAGATTGAGACATGTGGCTAATATTTTTTAAGACTTGAGTTAGTCGGGAAGTCTCAAAGAAAACTTGAGGTAAATAATTTCTTTTCATGACATGGAGACTATTTAAGCCATGAGGTCATGAAGTAAACTATAAGTGAAAAGAAAATGAGACTGTGTGTGAGCCGTTAGATTAAAAACAAGATCTATGGTAGTCAAAAAGTCTCAGATGAAAATATGAAAGTACATAAAGTAAACAAGATAACACACGGGCTGTCCAATTAAAAGATGATCTTGTAACAGTCGTGTAATCTCGATAGAAACTCAGGGTAAAGGAAAATTTAAAGAGAAAAAGAGATAACATAGTTGCGTAGCCTCTAAAGGAAACCCGAGGTGTAAAATGAGTTATTTCAGCTATAGTCGTGCAGTCTCAAAGTGAATAAGAGTTAAGTGTTCTCATAAAGTGATTAAGAGGTAGCCATTGATCTGAATGATGATCGGATTGTTGTCGTTAAGTCTCAATAGAAAACTCAAGTTAAGAATAACTCTTCACAACAACGAGATCACACAGTCTCATTGTTTCTGAAAGAAACCATGGTGAGATCAAGGTAATACATAAAGTTTTCTCCGCGCCATGTTAACAGTTGATAGCCAATAGGAATGAAGATTTTATGACAACGTGTTTTAAAAGATCATTGAGCTATTTTCAGAGAGCCAATAGAATCAAATCTTAATCTATTTTTGAATTTAATAAGGTTTTTGTATGAAAATTCATCATTTGAATTGATCATCTGTTAGTTTGAAATGCCACGGGTAGGAGCTAGAATTGATTTCATAGCACGCAAAAGTAAAGACAGAAAAGATTGAATTGTGAATCCATGATAGAGATTGGTGCATTTATAGGAATTAACATTATTATTTTATCTTACCAATTTTCAAGAATCCATAGCTCAAAATTTGCATCAGTGCTTTTCATTTTCAGTGAGAATAGAGAAATCAAGGTCTTCAGAGTGAATAGAGAATATTTTAGTTTAGAATTCAAGAGTGTGATTATCAGTGCTGAAGGTTTAAAGATTTGAACTGATTCAAAGTGAGAAGTGAGGGTTTTGAGGAGATTTGTTTTAATATCGGTAAAGAAAGAAGGTGATCAGTGATAAGTTACATAAGAAAACATGAGCAGAGCAATAAGCGTCACTTCCACCAGTGGGAAAAGTGGTGATGATGAGGATCTTAAAGGAAAAAGAAACTATTCAGAAGAGTTTATCTAGCTGTTCCTAGGCTCCAACCAGGGAAAAAAGGTAAATGATGAATATTTAGGAGATAATTATACATACATTAGAGATGCCAAGACACTAGATTGTTCTCGTTATCATTTATTTAGTTTCATAAAAATAGTGATGGCCCTATGCCCATTTCAAACCCCTGGACCAGTGGATTAGCCAAATTAGTTGTCCCCAATGTTTTCATTGATGTGGACTTGATTCTAGAGTTGGCCAGTAGGTATGATACTGTACCAAAGACCATCAAGAAGGATGATGACACTATTTTGGTAACCCTAGATCGAGCTTCATTTATGAAAGCTTTTGATATCTATAACCCCTGTTCTACATAAATTAACTTGAAAACCCTAGCTGCCAGATATACTAGAGAGGCCCCTATTATATCTAAATTGATCCAAGCTCACACACCAATTGGAACTAGAAACTACATTGTTCCTATTCCAAGTGATACATCACCATACTTCTACAAAGACCTAGCTTTCTATATGAGATATATATCTTATGCTCTATGTAGAGTTTTGAGTGTAGATAGTGGGAGAGAAAGGGTATCATTGGACATGCTAATGATAATCCTAGAGTTGTAGAGCCCTTATGTGAGCACTGACTATGATTACATATAGTTTTTAATTGACAAGATGCATCAAGGATTCCTAGATATTCAGAACAAGGTAGGAAGCCCTAAGTTCCTACAGTACTCATTGCTGATGCACCTCATCATGTTTTACAATTTCAACACTTTGGACCAATCAAATTTACAACTTAGAAGATTTTATCATAGACAATAGAAGCCTATGCAATTATGGTTGAGGGTATGGAATTATACCTCCAGGGAGAAAGAGTTTTTTGCATTTGAGAATTGGGTAGTCTACCCATTGTTGAGTAATTTAGGGGTAGATATGACCGGACTTCTAGTAAAAGTGTTGCAATTATTGAGACCTTGTCAATTTGTTGACAAATGGAATTGTGATCATAACTGGGGTGGCTTCTATTGTCACCATAATTTTACACTAATAAGAGTATATGGCTGTTCACAGCCACCACATATCTTTCCCTATATAGTGCCACCAATAATTGCAATAATGGAGTTTCTATGGAAACTTATGTTGATAGATAGAGAGAACTTGCCATCTCATAGTAAGGGAACCTTCAAACCTAGGCAATTCATTGCCTCATATTTTACAATTGGAAAGATGGCCTATAACCCTGTCAATGGATGGTTAAGGCATTACAAGATGAATGTTTCCCTATATAGATATATTGACACAAAAGGATTTATTGAAAGTGCTAAGAAGCTCTTGAAACCTACCATTCCAATCACCAAGAGGCATCAACCCTGTGAAGAAGAAGATTTAATCAGAAACATCCTTGAAGAGGATGTAATTGCATCAATATTGTCAAAGTATCATGATTTAATGAATTTGGAGTAGCAAGTGAAAAGGAAAGGAATCCCATTTGGTGGATTTTTCCTAGGTATGCCCTACTTGCAAAGATTAGAGAAGATGATTGAGAACCATAGATTGCTTAGCAATCAAATTGAATATCAAATTGATGATAAGGATAGAGGTCAGTCATCATTAAAATATAGTAGTAGCTATTCTATCCATAGTCCACCACCCCAGGATCAGCCACCTCAAAATGAGGAAAACATTATTGATTTGATAGAAGAACATGAGGCTAAGGTGGATGTAGAGCCTCCCCAAAAGAAGCTAAGAAGAGAAATAGGAGAGCCCTCTGTAGCTAAGACACACAAGAAGAAAAAGGATAGAATTGGTGCCCTATTCACTGGGACTAGTGCATATGATCATCAACTAAGGAAGTTGATAAGAGATGGTAATAAAAAGAGAGAAGACACCGATGAAAATATAAAAATTCCCCTTATTTTATGTCAAGATGAAAGGGAGCTACAACAGGAGGAGTTCTTGAAGGATAATGAGTTCATCAAGACTAACAAGTTCAAGGACTTCCTTATATGGGCCAAGAAAGAACAAGTTGTAGCACAATTTAAATCATAAGGAAGAGAGGCTATTGCAAGTGAAGGATTACAAGCCCTCCAAGCAAAGGATCTAGAATCTAAGAGTTTAACTCCTGATGAAGCCAGGAAACTTGTGAAGTCCAGTGGGATGCTCCTAGTAGATGGACGAGACATGGCCTCACCATTTTTATAAATCAAATTAGAAGGCAGCCCGATGTCAAGATTTCTATAGAGACCTAAATAGGAGAGATGATAAAAGGTTGTGGCTATGATTCTAAATCTCAAGCCCTTGCAATGTCATCCCTTGCTCCTAAGAATTAAAATCCATCAATGATAAATGTTCAAGAGAAGATGGAAGGAGACAAGATAATATGGTTTGTACATAATACAAGAGACCTAGAAATATCTCAGGCATTGACACATTTTTCTCACTTGAGTGAGGCAAAGGAAGAGCAAATGCCTAAGAGATATCATAAGTTATTTGATGAGACAAGCCTAATTTCCAAGGACAAAGAATTAGGTCTAATGAAAATTAGTGCAATGGAAAAGATAATTGCAGACCTAACTCATAAATTATAAGAAATGCCTGAGGTTGCCCCTGCTGAACATAAAGAATGAACAAATGTAGAGATTCAAACTATAGATACAGAGTTTGCTGCAGCAGAATTAGCGTAGGGGATTAAAGAGCATAATGATGTTATTTTGGGAGCCTTAATGGAAATTCATAGAATAGATGTATTAAATGATAAATTGGATATAGTTTATGGTGCTTATGGTAAATTTATAGGCTTACAAGTTGAAGTTAATAATTTTGTATCAATTTTGAATCCCTACTATGCAACATGGTCATTTAGAACCGGGTTATTTTAGAGGTTAACATCATTGCAACCATTGAGATCATATCTACCAGAGATTATAACCTAGGTTGGAGAAGAGATACAACAAATTAGAGTAACCTTATCCCTTTTCAAAGGCAAGGTAAATCAAATTGAGACCAGAATAAATATGTTTGGGCCTGACTACAACAGATTTGTGCCATCAATCAAATAAGAAGATAATCAGATCAAGCCACTAGGAGTGTGGAGCACAGAATTTGACACTGTATTACCTAATAAATAGGTATATGTTTCTGACAATGGAGAATTGGATATGGAGAGGTACAACAAGATCTTGGATGAGGCCTTTAAGGCAGAAATAGATTTCAATAAAATCATAATACATGTCAAGAGAATTACGGATGCAAGGTCGGAAAGGAAAAAAATACAACTAGAGAATATTAAGAGCTTTTAATGGATAGAAAAAGGTGATGTCATAGCATGGGATGTCTTAACAAATCCCAAGAAGAAAAATCCTACCACTGTTGACCTTGATATTATTGATGAAGAATAGAAGAACACCTGACACCTGCTCTTTGAGCACAGGGAGGTTAGTCATCTTGAAGACTAGTGTAAATTATCCTGTAATGGCAGTCACTAGGTCTCACTACAAATATCAGAGTCTATCTTGAACACATACAGACAAAGGTACCAGTGACCACAAGATGACAAGATCCAAATCAGATTTCATTCTTCATTTTTGTCCATCCACCACTTGGTCTCTTCTTGTCTTTTGTCCTTTTCTATGTTTTTAGGGTTAGGTCTTAAACCATCTGAAGCTTGTTGCATCTTTACTTCTTAAGGATTCCAAGATGGTTTTAGCCTATATATAGAGCATGTTGTAACTTTTTGAAGAATCATGGAATATAATTACAAGGCAGAATACTATAATTTTGTCTGAGCCTCTGTATTTTTGGTCTATTGAATGTATTTTGAAGCAGCTAGACATTAATAAAATACATCACAATCTCTATTTTATATCTTGTATTGTCTCTTTTATCTCTTTTCAATATTTTATATGTTTAATTGTAAGGAACTTAGATATATCAATTACAAGGTAATTGTGCAGTCATTTGTGAGGTCCTTCAAGGAAGGAGTAATTCTTTCAGATGATCCCAGGAAGCTAAATCTTGGCATTAAGATCTAATAACAAAGTTGTAGAAGTGAGTGGCTAGTATTTACAACATTCTATCTAGGTTTCCTATATTTTCATTAGTCACCTAATTGTGGATTTACATTTGAGTTTGATTCTATTGCCCATAGGATTAGACACTGGTTTTTGGCTTGGCAAGTAATTGTTCATCATCCAATATTCAAGATCAATCAATCAATTACACTTCATTCATAAGAAAGCATATACTTACAAGTAATTTTATTCACAAAGTATACAATTCAATTTGTTGATTCCTTCAAGAGAGAATCAATAGGTTGACCCTCCTAAGTTTAGAGAACTATAAAAGGAAGAAGGATGAGAATCCTTATTATATTACTGTTTTCTATTGTCAAAATAATAGTTTGGATTATTAAGCTCCGTACCAGGTTAATCACAGTCATTTGCATAGTTTTCTTTTTATTGGTACAGTAAAAGGCATTCAACAAACTAGTAAAAATACCTAATTCACTATAACTAATACTGCAAGTCAGTAATCTTTCAAAGGTAATACCTACCTGAGTCTGTGGATCTCAAAAAGAAGGAGGATATTATCCAATCCTCATTAATTAGGCTTTTCTTGCATATAATATATTGGAAATATACAAGAGTAAGCATTCATACTGTTTTAAAAGGTACTTGCAAGAAAATCCCCTAATAAATTGGCAACTCTATTGGGGATAGAAAAGTACTATTCCATAATCTCTAGTTAAAGATTAGTTTAAAATACCACAATTGAGTTTGCTAATCTAGGTCATTCTTGTAGTATTCATATCTCCCAAACTGGTGTTGGGTGGTGACTCTAAAAGTAAATCTCTGTAATCAGTGCAAAATTGAAACAATTTTACAAATATGAATACTAGGTCAAGAATGAGAGATAATCCAGAAGTTGAGTTGGACAGTGGGATTCCAACTACTTGAAGAACTAATATGTCTTGGAGAGAAAATAAAAATCAAGCTAATATTAATGACTCTTCTCAAAGAAATGAAGAAAACAACACTAGAAGGAAGGATACAAATCAGTCCAGCCATGAAGGGAACACCTTAGAGTACAAAGAAGCCCCTGATCTTGGATTAGAAACATGTGCAAACACTACTAATTCTAGTGAAAGAGAAGGAACTGACACTATTAGCTCAGAATCTGAAGTTTCTTCTGATGAGATTGCTGAAGAGGAAAGAATCCTCATGAGGCAGTTAGCCCTTATTTAGCAAAAGAAAAGGCAAAAAGATCTTAAAAAGAAAAAAACATGAGCAAAAAGATATTGATAAGTTTAGAAGAAGATATTTAAGACATCAAGCTACAAAAAATGTTGAGAATTCTCGCAGAGACCCAGAGACTCCAAACACTCACAAAGGTTTAAGTCCTCAAACCTTTAGAGATAAAGGTAAAAATAAAGTTACTGAAAATGAAATTGAGGAACCAAAAACTCATAAAATCCTGACTGAACAAATGTCTAAGCTAGACATTGACCTTGAAAGATCAAGAAGGGAGAAAGAAACTATGGAAAAGATGCTGGAGAAAGAAGAAGCTGAAGCTTCTACCTTGGAGATGAAGAAAAAGATTGAATTTTTGTAATCATCTAAATATTCTTATTCTGGTGGTGAAAATACTACATCTTCAAAAGCCAAGACTATTTCTTTCTAGAAGGATGACAAATTTCAAAGGAGGCCATTGCATCCAAAAAGGTACAAGCAATTCACTTTTATTGGCATCCCTGATTACCCTAATATAGTTTCTAATGATATTGGAGAAAAACTCCCTAAGTTTTCAGGAAACAATATCATTTCTTTTGAAGTTCATTTAAGAAAATTCGTACATATTATAGACGATTTAAATATTAATCATGAAGATGTCCTTATGAAGTTATTTGTTCAATCCCTAGTAGAAGATGCTAGGGAATGGTCTAGAGGATTGTATAATGGTTCAGTTGCATCTATAGAAGAACTAATAGATTTGTTCAAAGACCAGTATGGTGAAAAAACTAATGAAGGGTTCTTGCTAAATGAATTCAATAACATAAAAAAGAATTTCAATGAGGAGGTTATTGAATTCAACATAAGATTTCAGAGAGCTATGCATAAACTCTTTCAAAAAATCAAACTTGATGAAAAGGTATGTTTGGCTACATACGTAAATGCTTTTTATTCAAAAATGGGTTATGCTCTTAGAGATAAAAATCATAGAAGTGTCACAGATGCATATAAAATAGCAGTAAACATAGAGATGAACAGAAGGGCATCAGGGAAAATGGGCATAAGAGATGATGCTCGCTTTAGCAGGAGCAAAGAAACTGAGTATAAAGAGTACAAGGCTCCACAAAATAACAGACCATCCTATAAAAATAACTATAAACCACAAAATAGGATACAAAATTATCCCTATGGTGCTCAGTTCAAGGATTGAAAGCCTATTGCTTCTCCTATAAAAGATAAACCAGAAAATAGGACCCCTCATCCTCTACATAAAAATGTTGTGAACATGTGTAGTGACACTTACTGGTATGAGGTTTGTCAAGCCCCACACAACCCTGATTTTTGTATTGTAGCCTTAGACATCATTTCTAATGAAGAGCAAGAATTTGAAGAAGATGAGCTATGTGATCACAATATATGTGATATGACTAATGCTTATGCATGCTCTGATATAGATCCAGAAGAAGAAACTGAGAACCATGATATATATGGTTCACAAGGAAGAGCATAGGTATATCACCAACAAGTCTTATCTGACAGTGATGAAGAGGAAGTTGATGATATAAGATTCTATATACAAAATATTCAAGGATCTACCATCATAAGGAAACCCTCTAAGGAAGAAAAGGATAGAATCACTACTGATCTAGTGAATAAAGAAAGAAATAACTACCACTTAAGAAATAGAGTTGTGGGTAATGTAGGTAGTTAGACAACAAGAATCTTCATTAAAGAAAACAAGACAGATGCCAAGTATGTACCAAAAAGAGATGGACCTAGGGAAAATATAAGTAAACCTAAGGTCAAAATTGTAAACAAAGCTAGTGATCCAAAAGATGTACATGTAGAAAAAACTAAAGTGCCAGAGGCAAGTTCTTCCTCTCCTGAAGTTGAAAATAAGAAATCCAAGAAGGAAGAGCCTGTTAGAATGAATTTAGAATAACTAAGAGGGGAGGGGTGAATCAGTTATCCTCAGGTCTAGATGTAGAAAATAAAACTTTCTGTATTTCAGATCTACTCGGAAACAGTAGCATATGTCAACAACTTTAATCATGTAGTTTACTGTCTAATGAAATTGCTTGTAAAAACATAATAGTAAAACAAACCATAAGCATTCACACAAGTTGACACAATTATTTAATGTGGAAACCCAATATGGAAAAACCACCAGTAACATGCTACCAAGTTTTCACTCTTCTGAAGTGAGCTCTGTGAGGAGCCAACCCTGTTAAAGGTTACAGTAACCCACTGTTAGGTGTGACCCGGTTAAAGGATTTAACCACCCTGTCAGGAGTGTCCTTGTTAGAGGACTTAGAACATTCCACTTGAATTTCACCTTGTTAGAGGATTTATGCAAATGACTGTTAGGTCAACCTTGTTAAAGGATTTTAACTAATACAATGGTTAGAAAGTAATCAGTAGTTGTGATTTGATACATACAACTTACTTTGCAAATTCAGATCCAATTACAGCTATGATGTTAACTTACTAGATGACCTGCATTGTCATTTCAATCTTCTGATCTGCTTGGAAATCCATCAAGCAATCACACATGCAACTCTATGCTTTTGTATTTAGCCTTCTCTACTAGATCATGCCAATCAATAAATCAACTATGCAATCCTCTTGCATACACACATGTACTTCCACATTTAGCAACACACTTTAGCATCCGGAATGAATAACCCCTTGAGGTTATCATATACCTCTTTGTCTAGGTCAGATAAATCTTTTTCCGCTTAATCAAGATCGTAGATCATAGGTTAGGTCAAATCCAATGGATCATTCCATCATTTACATTACATTTACTTCTCCAAAGTAGTCTCTAATTAAATCTGGAAACAATGCATTAATTATGGTTACCCATACATTAAATGACGTGGATCAATATTTAATTAACATTACAAATCCCAATAAAATTAACTAGGTCGGCCAGAGATCTCAAATCTCATCATTAATCCAATTACTGTAAGTCAGCCAACATCACTGTTTTCACTAAGCAATTTCACTGGTGCTCGACATTGAACAACTTTGCTTGTCATGAACAACTTTTCTCTGCATAAGCAACTTTGCTCGGCACACACAACTTTGCTCGGCACAAGCCAAACTTTTCTCGGCATAGAATAGCCAGAAAAACTATCTTTGAAAGATAAACAACTAATTACTTTGCCAGAGTGCCAAATGATCAAGTACCCTTTTATTTGCCTTAACTCAACCATTCACTTGGTCTTCTTGTTAAATCTTCTTCATCAACAATAGATATGGTACTCAAATAGATAACAATAGTCTCACTAGTTAATGTTTGACAACAATGACAAAATAACAATTTCTTGCATTGTCACTTTCCAAAAATCTCCCTCTTTGGCATTGATGACAACACAAAATATTAAAACAATGATTTAACAAGCATAGTTACCATACAATCCAAAAAGTCACTTGTGTTCCTTAATATAAATGAATCTTCATTAATGTTTTTACCTTCATTGTGATTCTCATCTGTAAAACATTTCTCCCTCTGTGTCTGTAATCATACTGTAATCATCTGTGTCTAAACATCTGTAGACTCCCTCTGAGTAGATAATCAATTCAATGTTTTCAATAGTAACTTTTGCCTCTATATAGGTAATCTATCTTTCTTTATGTAATCTCTCCCTCTTTATAGGTAATCTCTCCCTCTTTGAAAACAATGCCAAAGACGTCGATATCTTTATCATGTAGATCTTCAGTATCATGCTAATCCTATCATCTTAAGTATGAATGATTTTCTTTTCTTTCCTTGTCCAACTTCACAACTTTAGCCAACATCCTAAAGTGTGACTAACTATGCATCAATGTGTCAAGTATTCTAAATGTAATATTTGATGCAACAGTAGCATACAAAACTTAATTATCCTCAGTTAGGGGAATCACCCCCATTTTACCTCATAGATACTCATGAGAATCCTTGGGTAGTGCTTTTGTGAATATGTCTGCTAATTGTTCTTTAGTGTTCACGTAATCCAATCTCACTTCTTTATTCTGAACTAGATCCCTCAAGTAATGATACTTGATAGCTATATGCTTTGTCTTTGAGTGCATAACAGGATTTTTAGAGATATTAATAGCACTCGTGTTATCACAATATATGACAACTGGGTCAGTGATTTCTTCCTTCATACCTTTTAGTAGTATCTTCAACCACACAATGTTAGAATAGTTAACTGCTGCTGCCACATACTTGGCTTCAGCTGTAGATTCTGAGGTGCAGTTCTATTTCTTGCTTGTCCATGAGATCAATCTTTTACCTAAAAGAAATTCTCCACCACTAGTGCTTTTCCTATCATCAACATTTCTAGCCCAATCAGAGTCAGTGTAAACTCTGAGTTCAAACTTGTCATTCTTTTTGTAGTATAGACCATAGTCATTAGTTCCTTTCAAATATCTTAGAATCCTTTTTACTGCAATCATGTGAGTTTCCTTGGGGTTAGCATAAAATCTTGCAACAATTCCAATAGCTAGGGCAATGTTAGGTCTACAATGTACAACATATTGTAGTTTTCCAATCATTGATCTATAGAGTGTTTGGTTCACTTCTTTTGTGTCATCATCTTTTGTCAGCTTCTATCCAGTAGCCATGGGTGTACTCACTGGTTTTAACTCTTCCATTCCAAATTTTTTCAGTATCTCCTTGATATATTTAGATTGAGTGATACAGATACCATTCTTCATTTGATAAATTTGTAAGCCAAGAAATAATTTTATTTCACCAAACATAGACATCTCAAACTCAGTTTGCATCTCTGTCACAAATTTCTGGCATAACACATCTTTTCCACTAAATATGATGTCATCTACAAAAATTTCAGCTAATAATGTACCTTTGCTTTGCTCTGTCTTTAAGTACAGGTTGCTATTGTCATTGGTTCTTGCAAATCCAATCTTGATCAGATAATTGTGC
>MU227928.1:454996-481425 GCA_018584345.1 Thuja plicata
AGATAAAATAAGTTACCTTTAGTCTGATCACCACTTCCAACTAATTCTCCAGTAGAATCATAGATCTTTGCTTTTCTGTGATGGAATTCAACTTTGTAACTAGAAGTGTTTAGCTATGCAACACTCAGGAAATTGTATTTAAGATCATCAACCCAATACACATTACCACATCTAATTTTGTCAGTTAAGTTAATTTCAAGCCTTTACCTTTGATAAGACATGGTGCATCATTACCAAATTTTACATATCCTCCTTTACATTGGTTTAGGGTTTCAAACTTATCCTTGTCACCAGTCATATGATGGGAACAACCACTATGAATGATCCAATGATCACTTTTACTCATATAAGAGATTAATGCAATTTTCTCATCATCATCAAAATCTTATTTCATTGCAACATAAACAACTTCTATATCATTGTCATCAAAATTGTCAGTATCATTGTCAGAAGTTTCTTCAGCAATATAACAAGATTTCTTAACTTTGTCTTTGTAATCCTTATATTTCCTGAAGTCTCAGTCATCCATTCTGTCTTTGTATTATTTGTATTTGTTGTACTTTCTTTCATCCTTTTCATTCTTATCAGGACATCTAGCAGCTATATGACCAAATATATTGCATGAAAAACAAATAATAGGAAGTTTACCTTTGTATTTTCCTTTTCCTCTGGATAGCCTTTTTTCCATAAGTGCTTTGAGTTTTTCAAGATCATCATCAGAAGTGTCACTATCACTGTTCACATGTTTCTTTCCTTTCTTAGATTTATTGAGAACCAACTATGATCTAAAAGAAGAATCAATCCCTTGTGGATTATAGTTATCATAATTTGACATTTCAAATGCAGTGAGTCTGCCTATCAGATTTTCTAGATTCAGATTATTTTTAGGAGTACATCTCAGTTCTTGAATTGCAGAAACTCTAATAGCATATACAGGAAGTAAAGTTCTTAGTACCTTGCTCATAATAGTGTTTTCATCAATTGTTCCATTAGCTCCTCTAATGGCATTTACAACTTATTTTACTCTACCATAATACTGATTAACATTTTCTCCTTCTTGCATTTTCATCTCATCAAACTTACCTCTTAGACTTTATGATTTAGCTCTTAGCACATTTGTGTGTCCACTATAGACAGTTGCAAGTTTTTCCCACATATTCTTTGCATTTGTGCAGCTCTTTATATCATCAAACTCTGAATAGCTCAATGAGGAGGCGATCTCCAATATTGCTTGATTGTGCTCTTGCTTTTCTTTTAGTTGAGAAGCTGTGAGAGGAGTAGAAGGTGATACATAGTCATTTTCAATACGTCGCTTAGCATCATCTTCAATACCAGCCAGATGCAGTTTCATCAAACTTTGCCATGCAGGGAAGTTATCTTTGTTCAGCTTAGGAACCTCCTTCTTATACATCTTGATCTTTTCACTCCAAGTACCTTAAAACTATTTTTAGGAGACCAAAGCTCTGATACCAATTGTTAGAATAAATTTAGAATAACTAAGAGGGGAGGGGTGAATCAGTTATCCTCAGGCCTAGATGTAGCAAATAAAACTTTCCGTATTTCAGATCTACTCGGCAACATTAGCATATGTCAACAACTTTAATCATGCATTTTACTATCTAATGAAATTGCTTTTAGAAACATAATAGTAAAACAAACCATAATCATTCACACAAGTTGACACAAGTATTTAACATGGAAACCCAATATGGGAAAAACCACCAATAACATGCTACCAAGTTTTCACTCTTCTGAAGTGAGCTCTGTGAGGAGCCAACCCTGTTAAAGGTTACAATAACACACTATTAGGTGTGACCTGGTTAAAGGATTTAATCACCCTATCAGGAGTGGTCTTGTTAGAGGACTTAGAACATTCCACTTGAATTTCACCTTCTTAGAGGATTTATGCAAATGACTATTAGGTAAACCTTGTTAAAGGATTTTAATTGAGATAATGGTTAGAAAGTAATCAACAGTTGTGATATGATACATACAACTTACTTTGCAAATTTAGATCCAATTATAGCTCTGATGTTAACATACTGGATGGCCTGCATTGCCATTTCAATCTTCTGATCTGCTTGGAAATCTGTCAAGCAATCACACATGCAAATCTCTGCTTCTATATTCAGCCTTCTCTGCTAGATCATGCCAATCAGTAAATCAAATATGCAATCCTCTTGCATACACACATGTACTTCCACATTCAGCAGCACACTTTAGCATCCTGAATGAATAACCCCTCGAGGTTATCATATACCTCTCTATCTAGGTCAGATAAATCTTTTTCTGCTTAATCAAGATCTTATATCTTAGGTTAGGTCAGATCTAATGGATCATTCCATCATTTACATTACATTTACTTCTCCAAAGTAGTCTCTAATTAAATATGGAAACCATGCATTAATTATGGCTACCCATACATTAAATGATGTGGATCAATCTTTAATTAACATTACAAATCCCAATAAAATTAACTAAGTTGGCCAGAGATCTCAAATCTCATCATTAATCCAATTACTGTAAGTCGTCCAACATCACTGCTTTCACTCAGAAATTTCACTGGTGGTTGACATTGAACAGATTTTCTCATCATGAACAACTTTTCTCGGCATAAGAAACTTTTGTCGATACACGCAACTTTGCTCGGCACAAGCCAAACTTTGCTCGGCACAGAACAACCAAAAATACTGTCTTTTAAAGATAAACAACTAATTACTTTGCCAGAGTGCCAACTGATCAAGTACCCTTTTATTTTCCTTAAATCAACCATTCACTTGGTCTTCTTGTTAAATATTCTTCATCAACAATAGATATGGTACTCAAAGAAATAACAATAGTCTCACCAGTTAAGGTTTGACAGCAATGACAAAATAACAATTGCTTGCATTGTCACTTTCCAACAGAGCCTACTTCAAAAATTCAAATAGAGGAAAGCAATATCATTACAGAAAAATTTAAAACCTGTGATGTGAAATATAATCTAGTGGATATGGGCCAATTTTTAGCTCAGATGACTATTAAGGTCCCATTCCTAGAAATGATGACGATAAAAGAACACAAAGAAAAGGTCCTTTCAGTGTTAAATAATGTATCACCTGTAAAACCTCAAAAAATAGAACATGTTGAAAAGAAATATAAAAATAAGGGAAAGGAGCATGAGGGGATGATTTAAGAAATCCCTAAGATTTATCTAAACACAAATAATTCCACTAGGGTTGTTGATCCCTTTTTCCTAACATTGGTAATAAATGGTAAGATGCTCAAAAATTGCATGATAGATTCAGGAGCATCTAATACTGTCATGCCTGCATAAATCATGAGATCCATGGGATTGCAAGTAGATACTCCTCATGGGAGGTGTCAAGCAATGGATTCAAGAGAAATCCCTATTGTTGGAACCATTGAGGCCTTAACTTACAAATTATCCATATGCCCTGATACAGTATTGACTATGAGTGTACTGGTGGTTGATATCCCACCATATTATGGCATGTTCCTATCCATAAAATGGAGTGCTTCAATGGGGGGAAGTATTCAATGTGATTTGTCTTATGTCACTTTTAATATTGCTGGGAATAATGTAAAGGTATCCAGAGAAGGTAGGACACCTCATATGATAGAATTGCATGAGGATAATAATATTAATTACTGTGTTGATATTGATATGGAGAATTTCAAAATAAAAAGGAGTGCTCATCAATGTAAGACTATTGATCCTTTAGTAAAGGAGTTGATTACACATAATGATGGTTTATGGAAAATGTATTTTCATGGAGCTTGTTCTAAAGAAGGATCAGGAACTGAAGTCTTACTTATCTCTCCATCAGGTACAACATTTAAATATTCTTTCCTATTATCTTTTCAGTGTACAAACAATACAAAAGAATATGAAGCTTTGTTTTTAGGGCTAGACATTGCTGCTAAACATGGTATAAAGTGTTTAAAGGTTTATGGTGACTCAGAGTTAGTAGTAGCCCAAGTAAGGTCCAAATATGCTGTGAAAAATGATATACTAAAGATGTATAAACATGCTATTTGGGACCAAATTGAACTTTTGATGCCTTCAATATAAATTGGATAGAAAGGTCTAAAAACATTATGGAAGATTTCTTAGCTAATGTTGCTTTGAAAACTGATGATTTCACCTTAAATGGGGTATCAATAGTTGAGATTAAGACAAGACCAGTTTTCCCTGACAATATTTACAACTGGCAAGTATTTGAAGATGACCAAGATATCCTTAGATTTCTTCAATGCCTAGACCATTATGAAGACCAGCACATATATTGCAATACTTTAATTGAGGTTATTGATGGTAAAGACTGTGTATTAGGGGATGAGGTTGTACAACTAAGTTCTAATCAGATTCCTAAGGGATTGGTAGAAATGGAAGCATTGTTTAGTGATCATAGTGAACATTCATCAAGAATAAGTAATGCCAAAATTAAGGATTTAGAGGAGATAAATTTAGGATAAGAGGCTACTCCTCATATAGTTTATATTGGAAAAGGATTGAATTCCCATGTCAGAACCAATTTGATAAAATTATTAAGAAAACATAAGCATGTATTTGCATGGTCTTATGAAGATTTAAAAGCTTATAGGGAAGACCTTTTCCAGCATTAAATCCCACTCAAAACAGATGTAAAACTATTTAGGCAAAAATAGAGACCCATTAATCCACTGTTGGATCCTAAGATGCAAGAGGAGTTGATGAAACTAAAGGATTTAGGAATTATCCAGCCTATCAGACATTCAACTTGGGTTTCAAATTTAGTACCAGTTAGAAAAAAGAATGGTGACATAAGATTATGTGTTGCTTTCAGAAATCTGAACATTGCATCCTTAAAAGACAATTATTCTCTACCAAATATGGAGACAATGTTGCATAAGGTTACTGGTTGTGAGCTATTTATCAATGATGGATGGATTTTTAGGATACAATCAGGTACTTGTAAAAGATTCATAATAGTTTAAAACTGCATTTACTACTACTTGGGGAACTTATGTATATGTTAGAATGCCATTTGGACTAATAAATGCAGGAGCAACTTTTCAAAGAGCCATGGATGTAGAATTTAAGGATTTTATTGATTTATTCATGGTAATTTACCAAGTTGATTTGACTGCATTTTCTAAGAAAGCAGAGGATCATTGTGAACATCCAGAAAATATTTTCAACAAGGCTTTAGAACATGGTGTCTCACTAAATCCTAGAAAGTGTCAATTTAGAGTCACAGAAGGAAAGTTATTGGGACATATAGTGTCCAAAGATGGAGTAAGGATTGAACCTGAAAGAATAGAATCTATTCAAAAGGTTACTGCTCCTAAGAATATCAAAGGTGTGCAATCTTT
This sequence comes from Thuja plicata, assembly GCA_018584345.1. NCBI lineage: Eukaryota > Viridiplantae > Streptophyta > Pinopsida > Cupressales > Cupressaceae > Thuja > Thuja plicata. Next base: position 460,355 of record MU227928.1, read on the forward strand.
CCTAGGAAAGATCAATTTTGTCAGAAGATTCATTGAAAATTTTGCTGAAATTGTCAAGCCAATTATTAAGTGATTGAAGAAAGATGCAAAATTCCTATGGAATGAAGAAGCTCAGTCAACTTTTGAAAATATTAAGAAAGCAGTGCAGGAGGTCCCTATTTCAAAATCTCCATAGTAAACCCTTTTCTTTATTCTCATTTGCATCCTTTCATACTATTGTTGTTGTCCTACTTCAGAAAGATGAGGAGGGATTTGAACATCCTATTGCATTCTTTAGCAAATCTCTTCAAGCTGCAGAGCTAAACTATGAAATGATGGAGAAACAGGAATATGATTTGGTGAAAACTATTAAATCATTTAGACCCTACCTAGTTTGTGAAAAATTACTTGCATATGTACCTCATTCAGCAGTAAAAGACATCCTTAATACTCAATCAGAAGTAACTGGTAAAAGGTGTAAATGGAATAATAGAATTCAAAAATTTAACTTAGAAATCCATATTACTAAATTGGTTAGAGGACAAGGTCTAGAAAAACTTATAACAGAAGAAAACCTATACTTGGTACAAGTGAATAACATAGTGATACAAGATTGAACAATAACAAGTATTGAAAGATAACCCTTCTATGTTGACATCATGTATTACCTTAAGAATGCCAAGTGTCCCAAAGTTATGTCAGACAATCAAAAGAGGAATCTCAGATTACAAGCTCAGAAATACAACCTAGCTTAAGGAGATTTGTATTGGAAAGACAAAAATGGTGTACTATTATTATGTCTAGATAAGAGCCAAGCTAAAAAAGTATTAGTTGAAATGCATGTTGAAGTTTGTGGAGGGCATTTTTCTGCTAAGACCACTTCCCATAATATTTTGAGGGCTGGATATTATTGGCCTATTCTATTTAAGGATACTCATTGATTTGTCAAAAAATGTGAGCCTTGCTAGAGGTTCTCAAATAAGTTGAAGTTCTCAGGTGCCCTGTTATTGAACCCTGTGAGTGCTGAAGCACCTTTTGCAATGTGGGGTATTGAATTTATTGGAGAGTTTTTAGAGAAATCCAGCAGAGGACACAGTTGGATACTTGTTGCCACTGATTATTTTACAAAGTGGATAGAAGATATTCCCACCAAGAAAGCAACTAGAAAAGTGGTTATTGATTTCCTATTAGAAAACATTCTGACTAGATTTGGTGTCCCTGCCAAGCTAGTGATGGATAATGCTATGTTCTTTAGATTAGATGAAATCAAAGAATTCTGCAATGAATATGGGATCATAATGTATTATTCTTCCCCATATCATCCTCAAGAAAATAGCCAAGAAGAATCCAACAATAAAAGCATTTTGAAGATTTTGAAGAAGACCTTGGAAAAGAATCAAAGAGCTTGGCACACAAAGTTAAAATTAGCTTTATAGGTTGATAGAATAATAGTAAAGAAAGCAACAGGTAAATCACCTTTTGAACTTGTATATGGTTTATAGTCTAGAATGCCTATGAATAATTTGTTACTAGTTTATAAGTTTATTCAAGAAGAAGAGTTGGAAATATCTGACCCAATGAAAGATAGGATAATGCAATTAGCAAAGCTTGATGAAATCAGGAGAGAATGTCAAAAGGAGAATATAAAATTGCAACAGAAAATAAAATATCTTTTTGATAAGAGAGCAGGAAACATAAAATTTATGCCTGGTGATCTAGTACTCCAGTGGAATGTAAGAGCAGAAGATAAAGGAAAACACAAGAAGTTTGAATTTTTATGGCTTGGTCCCTTTATTGTTTCTTGGAACTGTGGTAAAGATTCCTATCTTTTGAAGAACATGGATGAGAAAGAATTTGAGTTTCTAGTGCATGGGCAGTTTTTGAAGCCTTTCTTTAGTTGAGAAATGAGAGTTTCATGCACAGTAAATTTTTGTATTATATGTATATAAGTGTGTTTCTTTTTGTTGTGTGTTTCCTTTATGCAGTAGATTAGTGAGAATTTTTTGCATGGTCTGCAACTGGAGATCTATGGTTCTTGCATTAAACTTGCATTTAAGCATCCTCCGATAGAGCCACCATTGGTTGTATTTCCAGTTTTGTAGTCTTCCTAAATTTTTTTGAAGTTCTCAGTCATATCCATGCTTAAAAGTTGAAAATCTTGCCTAGAAGTTGTCAAAATCCCTCTGCAAATAATGATCTTCAAGCCAAAAATCAAGAAAGAGTGCAAACACCCTAAACCCTAGGTAAAATTTCATGTATATTCAATAAAAACCCTAGTTCATTGAAATTCTTCCTATTTTGTTGTTACTTTTCCAAAAAAGCCCGACCACTTAAGTCATGTGTTTTCTTTCATATCATTTCACTTAAGTCGTGAAGTCTCATTGTAATATAAGAATATTCCTTTTCTTATCACAACTTGGTGATTTCCTTTAAGTCAGGTTGTCTCTTTGAAAAACAAATATGCTTCCAATCCTTATGAGATTTCACGCAAGCCGTAGATACAGATTTTGATCCTGTGGTTAGCAGATAATCTCTTTAAGAAACTAGAGTTAAAGATTTTCTTTGGCGACTTTGAGTTTACTCAGTTGCGTTGTCTCGAAGGGTGATCAGAGTTACAAGTTGAGTTAAGGTTAAGTTTTAAATTTCATGCAGTCACGTTATCGCGAAGAGAAATATGAATTAAGTCAAAAGATCTAAGATTTAGTGATAGCCATTGATCCAAAGTGAAATCCTATGGTGGTCGCGAAGTCTCCATGAAAAATCTTGAGTTAAGAAATGTAAGCGACTTTGAGTTTGCTTAGTCACGGTGTCTCGCAAAGAGACTAAGGTCAAGAAGGTGGTTAAATTCCTTTAGTCACATAATCAATTTTGAAATCCATGGTTAAGTTAAAACTAAAGAGATTAAGCGAGTGCCTTCAGATGAGAGATAGATCCTATGGCCAGCGTGATGTCGGGATGAAAAGTTGCAGATGGATGAAAAATAAAGAGATATACTGACTGTCATCCAATTTAAAAGGGATCTAGTAGCTGGCGTTAAATCATGAAAGAAACCATGAGTTAGTAAAATCTTGAAGCGACAGCAAGATTAAATGGGTCATGATGTCACGATAAGAACCATGGTTTGAAATGAGTTCAATTAAGTTTAAGTGTGTTTTCAGTGAGAAGATCTGAGCTGTGAAAAAGAGAAGATCCTGTGGATGGTGTGTAATCATTTTAGAAAGTAAAAAATTTAGAGAATTTGCAGTGATTTAGCAATGATAAATTAGATTGAGACACATAGCTAATCTTTTTGAAGACTTGAGTTAGTTGGGAAGTCTCAAAGAAAACATGAGGTAAATAATTTCTTTCCGCAACATGGAGACTATTTAAGTCATAAGGTAGCAAAGTAAACTATAGTTAAGTGAAAAGAAAATGAGATTATGCATGAGCCATTAGATTAAAAACAAGATCTACAGTAGTCATGAAGTCTCAGATGAAAATATGAAAGTACATAAAGTAAACAAGATTACACGCGGGCCGTTCGATTAAAAGATGATCGTGTGACAATCGCGTAATCTTGATAGAAACTCAAGGTAAAGGAAATTTTAAAGCAACAAAGAGATAACATAGTCATGTAGTCTCTAAAGAAAACCCGAGGTGTAAAATGAGTTATTTAAGCTATAGTCGTGTAGTCTCGAAGAGACTAAGAGTTAAGTGATCTCATATAGCGATTAAGAGGTAGCCGTTGTTCTGAATGATGATCAGATGGTTGTCGTTAAGTCTCAATATAAAATTGGAGTTAAGAATAACTCTTCATGATAATGAGATCATACAGTGACATTGTCACTGAAAGAAACCATGGTGAAATCAAGGTAATACATGAATTTTTCTCTGTGCCATGTTAACATTTGATAGCCAATAGGAATGAAGAGTTTATGACATTGTGTTTTAAAAGATTGTTGAGCTATTTTTAGAGAGCCAATAGAATCAAATATTGATCTATTTTCAAATTTAATAAGGTTTTTGTACGAAAAGTCATCATTTGAATTGATCATCTGTTAGTTCAAAATGCCACGGCTAGGAGCTAGAATTGATTTCACACCACGTAGAAGTAAAGACAAAAAAGACTGAATTGTGAATCCATGAAAGAGATTGGTGCATTTATGGGCATTACCATTATCATTTTATCTTACCCATTTTCAAGAATCTAAACCTCATAATTTGCATCAGTGATTTGCATTTTTAGTGAGAACAGAGCAATCAAGGTCTTCAGAGTGAATAAAGAAGATTTCAGTTCATAATTCAAGAGTGTGATTATCAGTGTTGAAGGTTTAAAGATTTGAGCTGATTCATAGTGAGAAGTGAGGGTTTTGAGGAGATTTGTTTCAATATCGGTAAAGAAAGAAGTTGATTAGTGACAAGTTACATTAGAAAACATGAGTAGAGAAGTAGGCGTCGTTTCCACCAGTGGGAAAAGCAGTAATGATGAGGATCTTAAAGGAAAAAGAAACTATTTAGCAGAGTTTATTTAGGAGATAATTATGAATACATTAGAAATACCAAGACACTAGATTGTTCTGGTTATCATTTATTTATTTATTTTCATAAAAACAGTGATGGCCCTATGCCCATTTCAAACCCCTGGACCAGTGGATTAGCCAAATTAGTTGTCCCCAACATTTTCATTGATGTGGAATTGATTCTAGAGTTGGCCAGTAGGTATGATACTGTATCAAAGACCATCAAGAAGGATGATGACACTATTTTGGTAACCCTAGACCGAGCTTCATTTATGAAAGCTTTTGATATCTATAACCCCTGTTCTACAGAAATTAACTTGAAAGCCTAGCTGCAAGATATACCAGAGAGGCCCCTATTGTATCTAAATTGATCCAAGCTCACACACCAAGGGGAATTAGAAACTACATTGTCCCTATTCCATGTGATCCATCACCATACTTCTAGAAAGACCTTCTTTTTACATGAAATATATATCTTATGCGCTATGCAGAGTTTTGGGTGTAGACAGTGGGAGAGAAAGGGTATCATCAGACATGCTGATGATAAACCTAGATTTGTAGAGCCCTTATGTGAGCACTGACTATGATTATATACATTTTGTAATTGACAAGATACATCAAGGATTCCTGGATATTCAAAACAAGGTAAAAAGCCCTAAGTTCCTACAATACTCATTGCTGATGCACCTCATCATGTTTTACAATTTCAACATTTTGGACCAATCAAATTTACAACTTAGAAGATTCTATCACGGATAGTAGACCCCTGTGCAATTATGGTTGAGGGTATGAAATTATACCTCCAGGGAGAAATAGTTCTATGAATTTGAGAATTGGGTAGTCTACCCATTGTTTAGTAATTTAGGGTTAGATATGACTAGAATTATAGTAAAAGTGTTGCAATTATTGAGACCTTGTCAATTTGTTGACAAATGGAATGGTGATCATAACTAGGGTGAATTCTATCATCACCATAATTTTACACTAATAAGAGTATATGGTTGTTCACAACCACCACATATCTTTCCCTATAGAGTGCCACCAAGAATTGCAATAATGGAGTTTCTGTGGCAACTTATGTTGACAGATAGAGAGCACTTGGCATCCCACAGGAAGGGAACCTTTACTCCTAGGCAGTTCATTGCCTTAGATTTACAATTAAAAAGAGGGCCTATGACCTTGTGAATGGATGGTTAAGGAACTATAGGATGAATGTTTCCCTATATAGATATATTGACACAGAAGGATTTATTGAAAGTGCTAAGAAGCTCTTGAAACCTACCATTCCAATCACCAAGAGGCATCAGCCTTGTGAAGAAGAAGATTTAATCAGAAACATCCTTAAAGAGGATGTAATTGCATCAAGATTTTCAAAGTATCATGATTTAATGTATTTGGAGTAGCAAGTGAAAAGGAAAGGAATCCCATTTGGTGTATTTTTCCTAAGTATGCCCTACCTGGAAAGATTAGAGAAGATGATTGATAACCATAGCTTGCTCAAAAATAAAATTGAAGATTAAATTAATGATAAGGATAGAGGTCCCAATAAACAGTCATCATCAGAATATAGCAGTAGCTATTCTATCCATAGTCCACCACCCCAGGATCAGCCACCTCAAAATGAGGAAAACATTATTGATTTGACAGAAGAACATGAGGCTAATGTGGATGTAGAGCCTCCCCAAAATAAGAAAAGAATAGAAATAGGGTAGCCCTCTGTAGCTAAGACACATAAGAAGAAAAATGATAGAATTGATGCCCCATTCATTGGGACTAGTGCATGTGGTCATCAACTAAGGAAGTTGATAAGAGAGGGTAAGAAAAAGAGAGAAGACATTGATGACAATGTAGAAATGCCCCTTATTTTGTGTCAAGATGAAAGGGAGCTACAATAGGAGGATTTCTTGAAGGATGATGAGTTCATCACGACTAAGGAGTTCAAGGACTTCCTTATATGGGAAAAGAAAGAACAAGTTGCAGCACAATTGAAATCACAATGAGGAGAGGCTATTACAAGTGAAGCATTACAAGCCCTCCAAGAATATGATCCAAAATATGAGAGTTTAACTCCTCATGAAGCTAGGAAACTTGTGAAGTCCAATGGGATGCTCCTAGTAGAAGGATGGGACTTGGCCTCACCATTTTTTCTAGATCAGATTAGAAGGCAGTCTGATGTTAAGATTTCTACAGAGACCCAAATAGGAGATATGATAAAAGGGTGTGGCTATGATTCTAAATCTCAAGCCCTTGTAATGTGGTCCCTTGCTCCTAAGAATCAAAATCCATCACTGATAAATTTTCAAGAGAAGATGGAAGGAGACATGATAATATGGTGAGTACACAATATAGGAGACCTAGAAATATCTCAGGCATTGACACATTTTTCTCACTTGATTGAGGCAAAGGCAGAAAAAATGTCTAAAATATATAAGAAGTTATTTGATGAGACAAGCCTAATTGTCAAGGATAGAGAATTATATCTGATGAAAATTAGTGCAATGGAAAATATAATTTCAGACCTAACTCATAAATTATAAGAAATGCCTGAGGTTTCCCCTGCTGAACATAAAGAAGGAGCAAATGCTGAGATTCAAACAAAAGATACAAAGTTTGCTGCAGTAGAGTCAGAGTAGGGGATTAAAGAGCATAATGATGTTATTTTGGGAGCCTTAATGGAAATTTTGCAGCATGGAATAAATGTATTAAAAGATAAAGTGGATATAGTTTATGGTGCTTATGGTAAATTTTTAGGCTTAAAAGTTGAAGTTAATAATTTTGTATCAATTTTAAATCCCTACTATGCAACATGGTCAGTTAGAACTGGGTTATTTGATAGGTTATCATCATTTCAACCATTGAGATTAGATGTACCAAAGATTGTAACCTAGGTTGGAGAAGAGATAGAACAAATTGGAGTAACCTTGTCCTTTTTCAAAGGCAAGGAAAATCAAATTGAGGCAAGAATAAATATGTTTGGGCCTGACTATAACAGATTTGTGCCATAAATCAGATCCAAAGATAATCAGATCAAGCCACTAGGAGTATGGAGCACAAAATTTGACACTGTATTACCTAATAAAGAGGTATATTTTTTTGAAAATGGAGAATTGGATATGGACAGGTATAAAAAGATCTTGGATGAGGCCTTTAAGGTAATAACATATTTCAATAAATTCATAATAGATGCAAGGTGGGAAAGGAAAAAAACACAACTGGAGAATATTCAGAGCTTTGAATGGCCAACAAAAGATGATTTCATAGCATGAGATGTCTTAACAAATCCCAAGAAGAAAAATCTTGCCACTGTTGACCTTGATATTATTGATGAAGATTAGAAGAACACCTAGCACTTGCTCTTTGAGCACAGGGAGGTTAGTCATCTTGAAGACTAGTGTAAATTAGCCTATAATAGCGGTAACTAGGTCTTTCTACTAATATTAGAGGCTACCTTGAACACATAAAGACAAAGGTGCCAGTGACCACAAGAAGACAAGATCCAAATCAGATTTCATTCTTCATTTTTGTCCATCCACCGCTTGGTCTCTTCTTGTCTTTGTCCTTTTCTATGTTTTTAGGGTTAGGTCTTAAACCATCTGAAGGTTGTTGCATCCTTACTTCTTAAGGATTCCAAGATGGTTTTAGCCTATATATAGAGCATGTTGTAACTTTTTGAAGAATGAGGAAATATTATTACAAGGAAGACTACTACAATTTTGTCTGAGCCTCTGTATTTTTGGTCTATTGAATGTATTTTGAAGTAGCTAGACATTAATAAAATACATTGCAATATCAATTTTATATCTTGTGCTGTCTCTTTTATCTCTGTTAAATATTTTATATGTTTAATTGTAAGGCACTTAAATATATCAATTACAAGGTAATTGTGTAGTCATTTGTGAGGTCCTTCAAGGAAGGAGTAATTCTTTTAGATGATCCCAGGAAGCTGAATCTTGGTATTAAGTTCTGATAACAAAGTTTTAGAAGTGATTGGATAGTCTGTAAGGCATTCTATCTATGTTGCATTTATTTTCATTAGTCACCTAATTGTGGATTTACATTTGAGATTGATTCTATTGCCCATAGGATAAGGCACTAGTTTTTGGCTTGGCAAGTAATTGTTCATCATCCAATATTCAAGATCAATCAATCAATTACACTTCATTTATAAGAAAGCATATATTTACGAGTAATTGTATTCACATAGTATACAATTCAATTTCTGATTCCTTCAAGAGAGAATCAATAGGTTGACCCTCCTAAGTTCAGAGAACTATAAAAGGAAGAAGGATGAGAATCCTTATTATATTACTGTTTTCTATTGTCAAAATAATAGTTTCACTTATTAATCTCTATATATGGTTAATCAAAGTCATTTGCATAGTTTTCTATTTATTGGTACAGTAAAAGACATTAAAAAAACTAGCAAAAAGACCTAATCCACTATAACTAATACTGTAAGTCAGTAATCATTCAAAGGTAATACCTGCCCAAGTCTGTGGATCTCAAAAAGAAGAAGGATATTATCCGATCCTCATAAATTAGGATTTTCTTGCATATAATAAATTGGAAATATACAAGAGTAAGAATTCATAGTTTTTTAAAAGGTACTTGCAAGAAAAATCCCTAACATGGTCTACCAAGTTATAGTCAATAGATGGTATAGTAACTGTTTGTCTTGTCATTGCTGGTTTAGGAATTGTGACAACATGTGCTTTAGAGGATGTCTGTTTCTTAGTTGAGGAGTTAACTCCTTTAATTATGACTTGTGCTTGGCTTCGAGTTACCATGTTCGAATGTGTCAATTTTTCTTTGGCACCTTTGATAGTGATCACATTGATTGATTCAGTTTTTATGTCCAACATATTGATCACATCATCGTTACGAGAATAGGTGTAATTGACTTGATTTACCTTTCCTTTATAAGCTTCCCATTTTTCATAGTTAGGAAATGGTTTGTTATATGTCGTGTGTGTGCTAAAAAGTAGTCACACTTCTATGAATCATTCCATCCAAGGTTGCTCAAGAATGAGGCCTCAAATATCGACTCATAGCTCTCTAGTCATGGAGTGCAAAGGTTTGTGATGAAGGCCCTCAGATTGACCTAGTTGTGCCCATGCAAGTACACCATGAAATGAGAGATTCAATGCATGAAAATGGAATCTATTCTATATGATAACAATGCATAAAAGGAAATTAATCTAAATGATAACAATGCAAGATTATTCTATGAAAGGAAATACAAATGTAAGATTAATCTATGAAAGGAAACATGAATCTAATCTACATGAATAGCCATGGATGCAAGAAGAAGACAAGAATAGAGAATTTGCAATATCCAAGCTTGAGTGCTCAAATCCTCCTCCAAAATTGCTCTCCAAACCTGCAGCATAACAATACCTAAAAATTCTATATATCAAATGAGAAGGAGAGGTTTCCTTATAAAGAAAAGTGAACAGTTGAGATTAAGAGGAAAAAATCAAAGGCTATGATTAAGAGGCAAAAAGCCCACCACTTAGGAAGATGTGAAGAAAAAGGGATTTTTATTTACTTTATTTCCTTTTTCATCAAATAAAGTGCTTTAAGTGGGGATTTTTATTTATTTAATTAAAATAGGGGTTTTCTTTTAATTAAATAAATTAGAAGAATTTTATTTAATTAAATGGGACGAGTTTAATTTAATTAAATAAAATGAATTTTATTTAATTAAAAGAGAGATTAGATCTTTTAATTAAATAAAAATGATCAAACCTTAGGAAATATTGAAATAATTGAATTAATTATGATTTGATCAAGGAAATTGTTTTGAATTGAAAATGTTCCAAACCATTGATTCAGGAATTTGATAAATTGATAAATGGGGGCCCATAGTCTATGCAACCATTTTAGGGTGCACACACCATGTGATCTTCATTAGTGGTATGTCCTTCCACTTTGATCTTGCCTCCCTCAATGAGGTCTTGTATAACATGTTTGAGCTTAACATAGTCATTAGTCTTATGTCCTTTGTTTTTATGAAAGTCACAATAGGTATTATCATTCCATCATCTTGGTTTTACCTCTGATTCCCATGGTTTTGAATCCAATATTGTGAGGACTTTGTTATCCAAGAGAGTCTTCAAAATTGTCTCAAGAGGTTCTCCCAATGGAGTAAATGTTCTTTGAGGTCTAGACGTCCATGGTTTACTCTTGTTGGTATCATTATTTTCTCTTGGTATTGTGGTTGTTACCTTGGCTTCTTTGCTTGATTGTAAGTTATTTGAGAGATTAACACAGCTGGTTTAACATTTGCATTTGATGCTTCCATGATCTGATTTATGAATCAAATTACAATACCTGGTGTGATACCTACGGTATTGTCAAGTTCAATATTAAAACCAGAAGACTAAAAATAGAATTGCAAGCCAAAAAGTAATCCTTTTTATTCAAAATTGGAGTATACAAATATGAAGGATCCCAAGGGTTACTAGAACACCTTGGAAAAAAAATAAAGAGTCATCATAATGTTTATTACAAATAAACTTATTAAAACTACCAAAAATTTCAAAAAACTATATAAAACTTTAGGCCTGCTTGGCATAAATTTCTAGTCCTAGGTTCGATTTGCGAACCGTTTACTTCATTGGAAAGATAATAAAAAAATGTAGACTCAAAAATAAAAAGTGAAATGCCCTGAAGCCCTTCAAAAATGCCCAGAAATGCCCCGGAGACCTTCAAAAATGCAGTTTACTAAGGCATAGAAAATACCAAAAAATTAGATTTTAGTATTTTCCAATTTCATCCTGATCATTTCACCACTCCATCACTAACAAAATTCTTGTTCTTGTTCCACCATTTAGGTTTGTTATTATAGTTGTTAGATTTATTGTCACTTTGAAGTGTAATTTCTCCTATCTTGACCATAACATTTTTGACATGAATAGTGTTCTTGATCATTCTATCAAAACTTGGAGAATCGTGCATTTGTAAAGCATAGTTCATTTCGGGTAAATATTTCCATCTTTTCAGATTCGGGTATTGCTCTTGAGTACCTTGCAAAGATTCTCCTCCACCTTTGTAAAGATTGTGTAAAGGATTTACCTGTTCATTGTTTCATGTTACAAATATCCATCATGGTTACGTTATGTTGTATGTTGTAGGAGTAATGTTGGACAAATCGTTGAGTCAACTCCTCAAAATATTACACACTTGGTGTGAGTTTGGAGAACCATTCCATATCATTTCCACCTAGACTTCTTGGAAATAGCCTCATTAGATAAGTTGGCTCATGCATGTACTCTATGCTTAGGGCAGAAAATATTCTGACATGGTCATATGGATCCGTTTCTCCCATGTATTTTTTTGTATTTGGGTCGTGCCATGTTAGGTGGAAATGGAACCATGTTTATACTCTTGTCGAAAGGAAATGGACATATGTGATCCAAAGAGTACTTCTTCATTGGTTTATTTTTTTCTTGCTTGAGTGTCACAATTTACATTTGCATTTGTATAATTTCTTTGAGATTATTGAAATAGGTGTTTGTATTTCTTGTTCCTTCAATCTCTCAATGTCATAGTCTTTAGGAAGTTTGACCCCAAGAGAAGCTAAGTGTAGGAAGTATTTCTCTTTGTCTTCACCAATAATCTTTTCCAAGGTATTTTGGAACTTCCTACTTTGTTTGAGTTTGTTATACTCTTCTTCTGATATGTCTTTGTCATTATCCAAGTCAAACAAATGAAGAACATGATTTTTCTTCTTGACTTTGTCTATCGTCATGGTCTTGGCTATATTCCTCAAAAGTTGCACTCCATTTGTGATAAAGTTCATCCATTTCGAGTGAGTCTTGATCAAATAGGGGATTGAAAGATGTCTCTCCTTGTTGAAACTTGAGTAATATAGGAGGTTTCTCTGATTTTTCAGCAAGGTATTGATTATATCTTGTGTTAACCATGAAAGCAAGGTCTCAAATTTGTCAAAAGTTTTCCAATAATGTCAATAGGATTTCCAATTTTTCCAAATAGGTGTGTCCAAGTTGTGAAAGAGTGTATGTGTTTGTTTAGAGTATGTTAGGGATTTTTCTCAGGGAATCAAAATAGATATCTAATCAACTCTATAACTCCCAACTCCTAATTCAGGAAAGATAAAGTCTAATTGATGAGGATTAATCCTCCTTCTTCGAGCTCCAGATCACTCAGGTGGGTATTGCCTAATCTACACACATATGACTCATTTGTAACAAATACAGACTTGCATATATATGACTGTGGAATAGTTTTCAGACCTTTAGGTAACAAATACCTCAATGTTTTATCAAGTCTTATGCAATATTCTACTTTCACAGAGTATGTCTGAAAACTAGAGCAATTCTAACTTCTAACAACATGAAAGGGAAATGATTTTTCAATTATGTTTTGATGTATGGGTCTCTGGAATACCCCAAATATTGCATAGACCAGTGCCTTATCCAATGGACAACAAAGTCAAACATAACATTGCAAAGAAGATCATGAACAAAGGAAAACATCACGGTCTGATATGTCTATATGCCTTACATAAGACAAACCCTATCAATCAAGTTCTACTTGTGAATCCACCTGTGTATTTCAAATATGCAACTCCCTACTCAATGAATTTAACCCTCCCCTTGGAAGAGACCTTGGAATAGACAATACATAACCAACATCCACTAAAAAGACAAGATTGGCATACCCTTGATATTCCAACTCGTACACATTTAAAAACAAATCTCAAATCATAGTCATTCGTTAAATGACTCTATTGCTGATAAAAAAAAGACAAGATTAAAATGTCCTTAATGCTTTATTCCCTATGATTCAAAAGCAAAATGGAGACAACTTGATGATAAAACAACAATACTGAAATTTCATTCATAAAGCTTGTTGTTACAATAATGTTTTTTCCCAAAAATAGAAAGGACACAGAACACCCTATATGCATAGAAGAGAGAAAATATATAGAAGATCACTTGGAACCTTCTTTGAAGCTTTTGCAAAGAAACTGAACAGACTCATAATCCCCCAAAGTAGAGCATCAACAGGTGTGTGTGTGAATTTGGGTACCTATTGAGAAAGACACAAACACTCAATAAGTCATTGTATTAGTTAAAAACATCATCAGGACACTAAAGAATCATAATCAAACCATTATCAAACTGTGTGTTAATTAGTACTTTGTTCATTTATATGTCAAACATAGTAGAGATTCATCAATCAGAAAATTGTAATACAAGCAATATGGTGTTCCATGTCTGTGCATTGATAGGATTATCCATTCATGTTTGCAATCCAATATAGCCTTGTAGGAATGCTGTGAATGTAAATGTCATGTCCCATGTTATGAAAAGACACCCTTGTTTTGAAAAATGACATTGTTTGGCATGTGTCAAGAAAGATCATGTCCATGAGGCAAAGCATCCTAGAGAAACTTAGCAACCGCAACTGACTATGCCCTCAAAGATGCCCCCAGTGCAGAATGACTTATTCCTAAGATGTAAAGATAGACAAATCCCAAGCGAGGATAAGATAGTCATGTAGGAAAATGAAGTCAGCGTATGAGCACAGGAAAAATTATGACGGTGTAGTATTAGTAGTGCATTGATAGATGGAGCACAAATCAAAAGTGACGCCTGATTGCCAGGTTTTCACCACTTGGCAAGATCTTTTTCTTTCTTTTTGCTACCAAGATGCCTGTTTTATCAGGTGCTCATCAAGGCACTTTTTTCTTTTTTAATTTTTTTGCTATTTTTTCTTTTTTGAATGTTTTTTTTTTGTAGTATCAAGGCGCTTGTTTACCAGGTTTTCACCAAGGATACCCTTTTTGAAAGACCTTTTCCACTATTTTTGGATTTCTTCAGGATCAATTTTTTGAATGTTTTTGATATTTTGCAAGAACTATTTGCTATACAGGCTCTGCTAGCTGAACATTAAGCATAGAACCACTTCAAATGTAGAGTGTTGATAGGATCTGGAAGAATGTCTCCCTCAGGTGTAGCTAATTGATAAGCCCCAGTCCCAAAAGTAGCAGTGATAACATAAGGTCCTAGCCAGTTAGGGTGAAACTTTCCTTTCTACTCCCTTTTAGGCTGGTTCTTAGGATTCTCTTTCAAGACAAGGTCTCCCACCTCAAACTTGCATGGTTTGACCTTCTTGTTGTTACCTTTGGACATTCTTTCTTGGTACACTTTGAGGTAATCGAATGCTTGTTATTTGTGCTCATTTAGTAGGTCCAGAGAATTCACCCTATCTATGCGGTACTGCTCATCAGTAACTAGTCCTTGTAAAGATATCTGAAAAGATGGGATTTCAACCTCAATAGGTAGTACTACTTCAGTGCCATAGACTAGAGAAAATGGCATGGTCCCAGTTGGTGTTCTGATGCTTGTTCTATAGGCCCATAGTGCCAGATTTAGTTTTAGGTGCCAGTCTCAGCCAGACTTGCTTACAGTTCAATGTAAGATCTTGAGAATATTCTTGTTTGATGTCTCAGCCTATCCATTACCTTGAGGATAATAGATTGAGGAGCAATGTTGAATAATATGAAACTGTTCACAAAGGTCATCAATGTCTTGATTTTTAAATTGGCCCCCATTGTTTGTCACAATTGAAGAGGGTATCCCATATCTACAAATAATGTAGTTCAGAATGAACATAGCCACTTTTTTGCCAGTGGCTTTGATTAGCGGCACGACTTTGACCCAATTCATGAAATAATCAGTGGCCGTAATGATAAACTTGTGTCCATTTAAAGAGTTGGGATATATTTGTCCAACCAAGTCAAAGGCCCATTGCTAAAATGGCCAATGTGTTATGAAAGGTATAAGTTCTCTGGCAGGAGCATGAATAAGGTTTCCATGTGTTTGAAATTTAAGACATGATTTTGAAAATTGAATAGCATCTTTCTCTATGGTAGGCCAATAATAGCCTACTCTGAGCATTTTCTTAGCTAATGAAAAGCCATTCGAGTGTGATCCACATATACCTTTGTGGACGTATTTTAATGCTAGATTAGATTCTTCAAGTTCTAAACACCAAATAAGTGTACCATCGAGACTACATCAATATAGGTTGTTAGTTATGAGGATGTAACGTGATGCTGTCCTAATCAGGGATCTTTTCTCATTTCTTGATAGGTTGGCGGGAATGGTTTGGTCAGAAAGGTATGCAATGATACTGGCATACCAAGATTGATCTGGGGTATTTAAGGCACATATTACCTAGTATTCAGGGTTAGCAAAGGCAGGATAGGATATTTCTTCCGCCAAGAAGTCATAGCACAATTGATGCTCCTCCAACTGTAACATGGATGCCAGGGTAGCCATAGCATATGCAGCCTTTTTCTCCAATCTTGGTATCTATTGGAAGGTGATGAAGACAAAGTACTTCTTTAGATCATCAACTAATTGCTTGTAGGGCATCAAATTTTCATCTTTTGTTTGAAACTCCCCATTGAATTGATTGATAATTAGTCGGGAGTCACCATACACATGTAACTCTATGATCTTCCATTCCATGTCTAGCTTGAGGCCATTGACCAATGCTTCATATTCTGAGATATTGCTAGTGCATGGAAACATCAATTAGTAAGATTTGGGAATCTTGTATCCTTGTGGAGTTATGAAGAGGACCCCTGCTCTAGATCCTTGTTGAGTGAATGAACTATCAAAGTACATCTTCCAGGGATGGTCAGTGAGATGCATGATTGTTTCATTAGGAAATTCAATTAGCAAATGTTCATGATCCTGGAGTGGTGAATTAGCCAACTGATCTACAAGTACATGTCCTTTGATAGCTCTCCGTTCGACATATTCAATGTCAAACTCACTTAGAATTAGGACCCATTTTGCCAAACGTCTTGTTAATGCTGTTCTGCTCAAAAGATACTTTAGAGGATCGATCTTAGCAATGAGCTTTACTTTATGAGAGAGCATGTAGTGCCTCAATTTATGTGATGCAAAGATGACTGCTAAGCATGCTTTTTCAATAATTCTATAATTGAGCTCATAAGTGACTAGTGTTCTACTAATGTAGTAGATAGCTCATTCTTATTTTGTTTCATCTTGTTGTGCTAGTAATACTCCTAGGGATGTAGTTGTTGCTGAAATGTATAGGAGTAAGGGTTTTCCATTAATAGGAACCATAAGAATAGGTGGAGCAGCCAGGTATCCTTTCAATTCTCTGAAGTTTTCTTCATAGTGTTCATCCCATTTGAATGTAACCCCTTTATGAAGTAGCTTAGTAAAGGGTTGTGCCTTATCTACAAGTTGGGACATGAATCTCCTGATAGACTGGATTCTCCCTTGTAGTGTTGTCATTTAACTGATATTATGTGGAGGATTCATCTCTAGAATAGCTTTTACCTTTGTAGGATCTACCTCGATTCCCTTTGCTGATACTATGAATCCTAGGAGCTTACTTGACTGGACCCCAAAGGCACATTTCTTCAGGTTGAGCCTAAGTTGAAACTGTTCCATTTGATCCAAGATCTTTCTTAAGTTAGCAATGTGAGTACTTCTTTCTTTGGATTTAGCCAATGTGTCATTGACATAGTCCTCCATGTTCTTGTGCATCATGTCATGGAATATGGTTGTCATAGCTCTTTGATATGTTGCACTGGTATTCTTTAGCCCAAATGGCATGACGTTGCAGAAAAATGTGCCCCATGCGCATGTGAATGCAGTTTTCTCTTGATCCTCAGGGGTGATCTTGATTTGATTATAGCCCAAGAATCCATCCATTAATGAATACATTTGAAAGCCAGCTGTAAGGTCTATGATCATCTCAATGTTTGGTAGAGGGAAGTCATCCTTCGAACATGCTTTGTTTAGGTCTCTAAAGTCCGTACAGATCCTTATAGATTTATTAGATTTAGAAACAGGGACCACATTAGAGATCCATGCTGCATAGGAAATGATTTGAATAAATCCAGCTTTCAACAACTTTTCTAGTTCTGCTTTCACCAATAATGCAACATGAGGATGCATTTTTCTAAGTTTTTGTTTCATGGGCTTGATCCTAGGAGCTATAGATAAGTGGTGCATGATGAGATTAGGATCTAGCCCTAGCATATTAGTGTAAGACCATGCAAAGTTGATCTTCTTCTCCTTCAAGAACTCTATGAATTGTACCTTCTCTTCTTCTGATAAAGATTGTGCCAGATGAGCTATTTGAGGATTTTCAATGGTGCCCAAGTTTACTGGCTATGTTGGTTCAATCAATACTGAAGATCTTTCTTGAAAGTGTTCAGAGAGGATATCAAGAGTCTCATCCTTTGGTGCCTCTGAGAGATTTTCACCATTGGATATGTCTTTTATCTTTACTATTTTGGGATATGATACTTCCACAAAGTGGTTTTCACCATCAGTCTGCTTTTTCTTTTTATTTTTTAGTTTGTGACTAAGAAACTTGATATACTCCTATGACATGTTCTCTCTCCTTGCATTGGTGGAAGAAGGGTAAGGTTCACATGCATTAAGATAACAAGCTAGGGAGTGGTCATTGGAAAAGTCAAGGATAGGAGTAGGATCTATTTCAGTCCAATCAATTAGGTCTAGAAGTATCAATTTTAGGGAGTCAGATTCTGGGAAGGACAACATCGTGTTAGCATTAAGACCATTAACCAACATGACACGATCTATTAAGTTAATTTCTTCAATATTTAGATCAATAAGAGTGAGATCATCATTAAAAGGGTCATTGTTAGTTATATATGGATCAAACTCTAGTGACTCATCAGTAGAAATCTCATCACCATCCCTTTGTAAAAGGAGGCTTCTTGCTTGTAGCCTATGAAATTCTCGTAGACTTATGTATTCACCAGTATCTCCATCAATGATTGGGGGAAGGAACTCTTCTTCTACTTTAGGAGGATTAGTATCATTGAAAGGAGTGTTTGGTTGTTTACTAGGAGCTAAGGAAGCTGCAAACATGTGAATTGTTTCTATTTCAATATCCTCAGAGGCAATAGATAGCCGATCCCACTCATAGTCATGAGAGTCTGTGACATCATCATCATATCACTTTAAATATTCAGCAATGTTTATTTGATGGACTCGGTTAGCTACTTGTAGATCAAAGTGAGGTAGATCAAGGACATGTGAAATGGTGATCAATTTCCCCCAGTTAGGATGTAGATTCTATGGCCGGGGTTCCTCTTGTGTGATTGTTGCTATGGTGTCTCCTACCTCTTGAATGGGAGGTTGTGCTAGTAAAGGAGTGTGTAGATCCTATGGTACCTCAAAGCTAGGTACATAGCGTTCTCCTTGATATTCAGGATTCTCTGTACCAATATGTAGTAATATCTCATAAGGCCATGGTTCCAATAATATCTTATCTATTTTATCACTCCCTATTTCTGAAGGTGGACTCTCTTTTGAAGTAGATTTATTGGATTGAGTATTAAAACCCAATCCTATTTTATCTCTATTGAGGAGGAACTCCATGGGTATGGGTTCAATGATCCCTCATCCTGTGTCATTTAGAGGTCCCTTTCCTTTGTAACCCATTTGTGTGAGAAAATAATATCCCTTTCCATACTATTCTGGGGATATCTTCACATGTTTGACCTCAGATTCCACTAGTTCTCCTTTGTAAAGCTAATTCAAGACTACCTGTTCTTCTGTGTCATCTGAAGAAGATGTGGATGCCTTTATCATGCCAGTTGCCTTGTGCATTTCTAGCTCTTTGAGTGCTAGAGGTGTGAATGTTGATGACGGTTTTCCATAGGATCTCGGTGACACCGGAAGGTCTGTCAGTGAAGGATTTAGGTCCAACTTGTACTCTCCCATACCTGTTTCTTCGAGTTTCAAAGTCTTGCTAAAACTCTTCATAACCATATCCTTGGTAGTTTCAGGAGCAACGATATCCATAGCCTCTTTTTTATATGGGATCATGCTACCTGCTTTGATATTATTGCAAGTATAGTTGGCATATGTAGGAATCGTCACTTCTATCCCATTATGTGGGAACTTTATGCATTGCTGATAAGTGGACGATACAACTTGCATTTCATGAATCCATGGTCTACCTAGTAGAATGTTGTAGGCTAGTGGTAGATCCAGAACATGACATATGATGTTCCTCTCGATGGGCCCGACTTTGATAGGTAGAGAAATAAGACCTCTGGAGGATCTTTCTTCCTCATCATAAGCTTTGATGGTTATCTTGTTTCTAGTGTCAATTTTTTGTTCTGAGAGACCTAGTCTCCTAACGAGATCTAGAGTACAGATATTCAATCCTGCGCCTCCATCTATCAATACACGTCTAACATGGGATTTATGAATAAGGACTTCAATATGGAGGGGTTGATTGTGTGGATGGGTCAAGGACTTATCATTTTCTTCCAAAAAGGAGAGGTAGTGTGCCGCTGAGAGGTGATTGACCATCGCTTGAAATTTGTCTATATCAATATCTTTTGGAACATTAGTAGCGTGTAGGGCTTGTTCTAGGATTTTCCTATGTACCGTGGATATCTTGAGAAACTTGAAGATGAAAATTTTGGCAGCAGTTCTTTGCAATTGGTCTACCAAGTCATATTTTTCTCCGGGGATAGTGACCACATGTTTTGCTGCTGGTTTAGGAATAGTTACAATAGGAACCTTTGATGTTGATGTTGGTTTTGGAGGTCCCTTGTTTGTAACCTGTGCTTGGCCCTGTGTTACAACATTTGAAGAGGATGAGGCACCTTTAATTGTGATCACATTGATGGATTCAGTTTTAATGCTAAGCAAATTGATCACATTGTCACTCTTGGAATAGGTGTAGTTTACCTCATTACCTTTCCCTTTAGATGTTTCTCCTTGATTGTAATTAGGAAAAGGTTTGTTGAATGTTGTATGATCCTCATTGGTAGTATGTCCATCTACTTTGATCTTACCTCCTTCAATGAGGTCTTGGATGACATGTTTGAGTTTGAGACAATTATTAGTCTTGTGTCCCTTGTTTTTGAGGAAGACACAATAGGAGTTATCATCCCACCATCTGGGTTTGACCATTGGTTCCCACGGTTTAGAATCAAGAATCGTAAGGACTTTGTTATCCACCAATGTTTTTAAGATGGTCTCAAGAGTCTCCCCCAAAGGAGTGAATGTTCTGTTGGGACTGAAAAAAGCAGTAAGGGTTTTTGAAGTACCATGTTAAAATTTTGCATTTTGACCCCCTAAAGTGCTTTTTGAGCCTATTTGCCCTGATGAAATTCTGATGTCTACAATGCATGTCAAGTACTCATCACTCTTGTTTAGGCATTTGAAGACATCCCAGTTCGTCAGTTTCAAGTTTCAATTTTTTTTGTGATGTCTTGTTTCGAGCACTTGTCAAAATATGCAAAATATGCATTTGTGCCAGTGTCAATTTGCTGTAACAGGCCCAGTTCGCATTTGAATATCTTGTGCCCTGTTGAATGTCATGGCCTGCTACTTTGGGGATGTTTATTATGCATATCAAAGAACCTATGTTTCAACTCCCAAGTCATTTCAATATGTTTTGACTAGTTTTCAAACCCCTCAAAGTTGGTAGTTTACTGTTGTCATGCATTGTGTAATTGATCAGAATTCTGAGTAGCCCTGTTTGACTGACTGTAACTTTTGACCTAGTGACCTAATT
>MU227928.1:481475-498351 GCA_018584345.1 Thuja plicata
GCTAAGCCCATTCCATTTGCAGTTTCTATCAGTGTGCCAAACTGTCAAATGCAGATTTCTGAATGACCTACTTTGAGGTCTTACAATTTTACACCCAGTTGAATGGAATGGATAATTGAATGCTCCCCTATATTCCAGGCATGCAAATGTTCTATCCTGATGATTTTCAGGTCATGATGAATCCGTTTGTCCAATTTGCCAATCCGATTCCATTTGCAATTTCTAATATTTTGATACTGATCAGTTACACAGCTTGGTCGGAGGCCCTGTTTGCAAGGTTATATCTTGAATACTGTGATTGGTCACATCAGGAAAATGGTTTCACTAAATTATGGGCAAAATTTACTTCAATTTTTTTAGGTTTCAGATCCTGAGGGTTTTGTTTGCACAATTTTCCAGTTTCTTTCCATTTGCAGAAATCGGTATTCCTTATGTTTTCAGTTCTCTGCATTTTCAAGTGGCTACTTTTGAGGGGTTGCCAAATGTTCCTAGATAATTTTCAAGAGGCACCCTTCTAGATCTGTATCATCCATATATCATACTTCCAATATCTAGAGGCTTGAATTCTCAGGAGATCTTTTGACATGTTTTCAAAGCCGAAACCAAATGCAGTTCATTGCTCTTGGACAGGGTAATTTGCAGAATTGTTGTAAAGAGGCAACTTGGGCAATTAAAATATTTTCACCTGTTTGGTTCCATTAGATGTCACTTTGCAGGATGGAATAATGTCAATCATAGGATGTGTGTGCCCACCGCCATGTCCCGGTTACTTGATCTTGTCAGTTTTTAAAGGCAGGCCCAAAGGCTAGATGCCATTAATGAGTTAAATTTGCAGAATTGTGAAAGTAAAAGTTTTAAGTGATCTCTAGTCAAGTATTCTCAGGTCCAGATTGCATGGTGAATCAAGATTTTATTGTCAAAATGAAAATAATTACTGAAACAAAAAATCTATGGCACAGTTCCTATGTGTACCTCCTTTTGCCCTTAGAATCAGATAAGTTCGGTGTAACTCATATTGACTGGAAATACATTAAAACATGTGCAGCGAGTGCTAGTGAATTTAAATTACTTTCAACTATTTCGGAAGAGAACCATAGTACCACTGATATTGATGATATAAAAGAGTTTCCTATGGCAGGAACAACACATTTGCATAGCAACATTGGTGAATCTTCAAATTTGATAGATAAAGCATTAGATAAGGCTCATAATGGAATGATTTACTAAGTGATGAACATTATTCATGAAACAACTACTAAAAGTCCGTTATTGTGAATGAAAAATATTTTGATGAGCTCCCTCCAACATTTAGAACAAATTCCCAAATAGCATGGCAGGTGTAAGCTCTTTAAAAGTCTACGCCAGGGGAAACCACCAATGACAAGGGTGTAAAACCAAATTCAACAACCTTCGTTAGCAGCCTCCCTGCCAATGCAAAAATGGAAGCTTTGGAGTAAGGTGTAGACTGTTTGACAGGATTCTACATCTCATGAAATGCAATGATTGTAGGATGAGCTGCTCAAAATGGACTTGTAATAAGACCTTGGAAGCGTTTCAAGCTAATGCAGTCTGTTGGTATAAAGACAAATTCCGCAACATTGTCATCATCCTCCCTACCAATGAAAAACACAGAAGAATAGACAAGGCATGTGAGCTATTTGATAGGATACCTCAAAGAGATGCCGTCTCATGGAATGCTGTGATTAAAGGAAGTTTTAAACTTGCAAGTGATACAATCTGCAGGTGCCAAGCTAGATCTCACAACCTTTGCCAACAATAAGCCCACGCCAAACATTGAATTGGAGAAGCCTGTGCCAATTTGGGGGCTGTCAAAATGTTTTCAAAACTTTATAAACTTTCAAGCAATGCGACTGGCTGGTGTATAGCCAAGTTCCACAACCCAGCCTGCGCCACCAATGGAAAACATGGAAGTATAGTAGAGACACATGAACTGTTTGACAAACACTTCAAAGAGATGTCATCTCATGAAACATGATGATTGCAGGGTGTGCATAGAATGGATTTGCTGAAAAGGCTTTAGAAACTTGCAAGCAATGCATTCGACAGATGCCAAGCTCAACAACTTCCGCCAGCATCCTCCCAGCCCGTGTGAAGGAAGGCATTGACTGGAGAAGTCTTTGCACTGAAATGAATGAAGGCTCTACATAGTGTGAAGAAGATACTAGTGCAAGCATAAGACAAAAAGGAAAATCAGCATAGGAATTTGGTTAAAGCCTGTGCAAGGCAAGAAGGAGATTATTTCATTGCTAATACACTTACAATGACATCCACGCAGCATTGAAGTTTATAGCCAATGAAATTGGAAGGTGTTGTGTTAATGGTATGCAGGAGTAAATCTTCAAAAGCCAGCGCAAATGCCAGAGGGAGGCTGCCAGCACATGGAGATAGCAAGTTGCAAGTCCAAGACATGAAGAAAATTGAGCACTTCCAGGCATTTTTGTGCACAGGCAATAAAACTTTTTGATCCCACATGCATAGTGCACTGGTCATATTTAGCCTTTATATACTAAATGACTTACTATGTAATATGAAGTGAAAAAGAAGGCAGTCCATGGTGGGCCGCTTGGCCAGCTGGAAGGCTCAGTACATGCGGTGGGCCCACCCTAATTTTGGTCAAAAATACACATAAAGCTTAAAAAAACTCAAGAGAACCATTGGTCCATGTGGCACAAATGACAAGTGGCGCTTAGTGGACCAGTCAATGAATCAGAGGATGCCATGTGGTGCCTAGTAGGCTCCAAGTGGTGCAAGTCAAATGTAGTTCAGAGGAACCAATCATAAATTGACATGTGGTGCCAAGTGGACCTACGGACCAATCAGAGGGTGACACTTGGTGCATTCTGGTGAGATGTGTAGATTTCATATATTTTTTATTTTGAAATTCTTTCAACAAGTGGGTTAACCAGTGAGCATCTTCCACAAGATCCAAAGGTAGGATTAATGGCTTAATGGAAAGATGCACACTATCTAACCATTAATCCATTAAGCCCTTACGACAAGTGTCACATTCTGGTGCATCCTGGGGAAATAATCAATTAAATCCATCACAAATGGCAAGTGGTTAAAAAGTGAGCAAATTCAAAAGGATCTAAGGGTTTTCTTAATGGCTTAATGGAAAGATGCTCACCATCTAACCACTAAGCCATTAAGCCATTGGCCCACTTGGCATCTCAGACACATGGCACCTAGTGGATTTGCAGGCCAATCAGAAGCTGCCACGTGTCACTTTTTGGAAAAGGGTTTTGAAATGGTATTAAAAAGCTATTGAATCCGTGAGATTGAAATATTAAAGTGAAATATTATTCAATAGTCAAACTATTTAATTAATGCATAATGTCAAATATTTCAAAGTATTCCAAAGTTTAAAACTGAATATGCACGTGAGATGGAGTTTGTTATGGATGATTCAAAGGGAATTTTTTTTCCAAACTATGGAATATTATATGTTGCCGAAAAGGTCTCAGAATGAAGAAGATGATTTTGCAGACCAATTGAGGGAAAATCAAATCAAATTTTTGCAGTTTCTGTTGGAACAGTTGCAGATATTTTCTGAGGACAGACAGGTGTCGGTGATGAATGTTGTTTTTTCTTTCTCCTATATTTGGTTTTTTCTCCATTGTAACTAAGGATGGTGAAAATTATTCTGCTGGGCAGTATTCTGGCTTTTGAGTTTTATTTCTTTGTGTTCATGGTCTTGCAATGTTTAGTTCTAGATGAATTTCAACAAAGAATGATGGAATCCCTGTTCAAATTTCTGTCTGATGTCTTTGTGTGCTTGGTGTTAATTCTTGTGTATTAATCTGGAAGGCATGTTAATACACCAGTTACAAGGTAGCTGTGGTTATGTTTTTTAAGTTTCTTTCAAGGAGAGATTAAATCTTGAATGCAATTTTTGAGAGTTTAGGATCAACACATAAATTTGATGTCCAAATATTGAAATGATAAGAATGGATTGTAAGGCAATTTCATTCGGGTTCTTTGAGTTTGAAGTTGGGGTTTTCTGGGAATGCATATTTGTTTGACTCTATTGCCCAATAGATAAGGCACTGGTCCTTTGCTGGTTATGCAGTTTCATCATCAAATCATTAAATTCAAACCATTTTCCTTTCTTGTTCAAGAGTAGAAATGTGTATGAGTTGCATTGAATAGTGCAAATGCTTTTGGTGATTCCTTGTAGAAGTGAATTTGATAGGTTAGCCTGCCTAAGCCTCTAGGTTCAAAGAGAAGAAGGGTGAATATCCTTGTTGTTGCATTGACCATTTTCCTAGTTCTTAGAAAAACATGTAGGTGGGATCCTGCATAAGATTGATTGAGTTGAACTCCCATATCTTATAAGTCTGAGAGCTATCCACTGATTTTCATGTCTGCATAAAAGGTTTTAGTGAGAAAGTGTTTATGTATGTAGATTTAGTATGTTTTAGGTGCACCCACCTGAGTGTGTGGAACTCGAAGTAGAAGGAGGATCAAATCCTCATCAATTAGCCTTCTCTTGCCCCTTAATTTGTATGAAGAAGTGAATTCATGTGAGTTGGACTAAGATCCCCAAGTCTAGTTTGCATATTCTCTTTTAGAACTGAAGGATACAAGAGAAAGAGCTAACATGTTCTTTGGGTTTTTGAAGTCTAGGTTTGATCTTTGTTGTTATCATTGTTCATTTTGAGAACGAGAGGTGTTACCTTCGCATCTTTGCTTGCTTGCATGCCATTGGTTAGATTAAATGCCTTAGGTTTAGGATTAATGTTAGAGGCATCAACCACTGTGTCATTAACGACATTCTTGTTTTGTTTCCACCATTTTGGCTTGGAGTTGGAGTTGTTGCTTTTGTTTTTCGTTTTGAAGGGTGATTTCTCCCTTTTTGACCATGACTTCCTCGATACAAAGGGCATTTTTAATAATCCTATTGAAGCTAGGAGAATCTTTCATTTGTAGAGTGTAGCTTAATTTAGGCACTAGATTATTAACAAAGATTTCCATCTTTTCTATTTCGGGAATGACCCTTGAATATCGGGCAAAAATCTTCCTCCATCTTTGTAGGAAGTGTGTGAATGATTCTCTAGTTTTTTGTTTGGTGTTACATAGATCCATCATAGTTACATCATGTTGGATGTTGTAGGAGTAATGTTGAATGAATCGTTGGATTAAATCCTCAAATGTTTTGACCTTAGGGTTTAATTTTGAGAACCACTCCATGGCGTTGCCTCCTAGGCTTCCTAGAAATAGTCACATGAGGTATGTGGGTTCGTGCATGTATTCGATGCTGAGAGCACATAATTCCCTTACATGGTCGTGGGGATCAGTTTCTCCCATGTACTTGTCATACTTTGGCCTTGCCACATTAGGAGGAAATGGGACCATAGTGATACTCTTGCTGAAAGGAAATGAACAAATGGTGTCCAAAGAGTATTTTGTTTTGGGTTTCTCGTTCTCTTGTTTGAGGTTGGTGAGTTCTGTTTGCATTAGACTGAGCTGTTTGGTTAGAATAGATATCAGGTTTGGTACCTCTTTTTCTTTCAAATTTTCCACATTATAATCCTTGGGTAACTTGACACCTGTGGATAATAGATGGAGGAAGTACTTTTCTTTATCATCGCTAATTATCCATTCCAATAGCTTGTGGATCCATTTACTTTGTTTGAGTTTTTTGTATTCATCTTTAGGGATCTCTTCTTCATTGTCTGATCCAAATGGATTATGTTCAAACTTGGGTCTTTCTTCCTCTTTCATGCCTTTGGATTGTGCTTGTTTGCCATCATTATAACCCTCAAAAGCCTTACTCCATTCGTTAGTGTTTCTATCCATTTGAGGTGAATCTCAATCAAGAAGGGAACTGCGAGAAGTTTCTCCTTGAAAGTGTGGTGTTTTAGGAGGCACTTTTGACCCTTTAGTTGTGTACTCATTGTGTCTTGTGTTAACCATAAAGTTTGTTCCTCAACTTTGTTAACGTTTCCTAATAGTGCAAGTAAGGATTTCAAATCTTTCAAGTGGGCGTGTCTAGGTAGAGGTAACTGTTTGTTGTTGGTGGATGTAAATGATTCTAGCATTAGAGGGTTAGAATGACCTAATAGTGAGCTAGGAACCAAGTTGTTGATAGAAAATGGGTAGACCACATGTATTGAACTGATCGTGAAAGATTGACTAAGCATGCAAGGTGGACATTTCGAAAGTGTTTTAAAATTACAATAGGGAGACCATAAGAGACAACAGGAACCTTCTAAAGAGAAAAAAGGGTATCCTAATCCACTGAGACTTCCTAGGAAAAACTCCTACAAATGCCTACTGTCCTGAATGCGAGCTCCCAGGTGCGAGCCTCTGATGGCACCAGATACTATTCTAGAATCTGGATATGACTTCTTGCTAACCAAATACGATCCTAAATACCAAATGTGATCCTAAACACTGAATGCAACTCAGGAAAACCAAGATACAATCTTATGATGTCTTTGTCAGTTTGGTTCAGTTTTGAAAAGTTTGTTTTCAAAGTGCTTGAAGTTGCTTGTTTCCAGATTGTGTCAAGAGGTGTTGTAAGGTGTGAAAAACACTTGTACTCTAGGGTTTGAAATTTGTTGATTGTTTTGAGGAGCTTATTTTTTTAATGATCTTTTGGACATGTCAAACAGTTTTGCATTGTTAAGAGGGTGAAACAAACACTCATTTTGTCCTATTTTCTAGGTGGAGGATGAAAATCTTTGCTCATTGACTTAGGTACACACTCAAATGATAATTAGAATAGAGCCATCACCAAGCACGCAATGGCTCCAGTCATGATGCTATATTAGCCGACTCCAAACGCAAGTGAGGGCACAATATTATGAGTGTCTTGGGGCAATTACTTTTTGCCTTGCACAAAGATTATCATGCTTTCAGGGATGAATCGGGTATTCTTTTAGTTGAAGTTGTTGTATATTATTGGGCAATCCATTCGAAACTATCCCCCATAGAATTGCACAAGGCAAAATTGAGGCTTATAGCCCTATGAGTACCTGAATATATGTAGTCTTGCAAGAAAGATTCAAGCGTCTTCGCTCTACATATACCTAGATATGTTTAAGGAATGATGTCATAATTCCAAGAACCAAACCAGTTCTATCTTCCAAGGCTTTGGCCTACAAGGAAGCAACTATTTATAGTGAGTTGGAAGGGTCGGCGTAAGACCTGTCCTCACTTGGGTCATTCCCGAGAGATTTTTTCCTTAACCGACAGGCCCTCTACTATTTAAATGATATGTAACCAGGATTGGCGAGCTTTGGATGTCTGGATTTCTAATTCTTCCGAAGAAGAAGAGCATACTCTCCTAATCTAAGCCGTTTTCTCCTAAAGCACTTAAAACAAAGTTCAGTTCCTCAAGCTATGTTGAGCTCGATTTAGTTGTTCCTATTTTAAAGAAAATAGGATGCTTGAAAGGGAAAGTTTGCCTTGTACAATTAACCACAATGATTTAATGATTTGTTTTGTTCAATTTCTGATCCAAAAAGAATTAAGCGATTGAAATTGTTCTTTAATCCCACATATTTAGTGCTTTGTTTTGTTCATTTACTATCCAAAAGGAATTAAGTGATTTGTTTTCTTGTTCATTACCCCAAATTCCTTTCAATCCATAAATTGATGTATGAGTTTCTGATTTTCCTTAAAAGGAAAAGAGCATAATCCTCTAGTCAGTTTAGTGATAAATTGGAATATATGTTTTAAATTTTGAAAATAGGTAAATAGAGGTCAAGATGGGGGGTTGGAAACTTGTAAAACCGAGTTAGTATTTATCTAGTTTAACTCTATGAAAACCTCCAAATATACCCTGCAAACACTTATCAAGCTACAAAATACCACAAACACCACTTTGTCAAAATGTTAGGATTAGATAAACCGAATGCACAAGTCTTTTAACTAGATGTGAGCCTAAATTTATACTAAATGTGACACAGTATACCGTATGCAAGCTTTTACACTGAATGTAATCCCTTGCTAACCAGATGCGAGCCTAAACTAGAAATGACCTAGGAAATCCTGGATGTGATCTGACTTTTTCGCAGTGCGATGGCGTATCCGGGATGCGATCCTGAATGATTAAAAATGATCCTGTGACCGAATCCTGAGCATGCAAATTGACAAAAAAGTGTTAGAAAATGAGGCCAAGTTGGAAATCGGGCCCCACGATGGGCGCCAGAAATGTGCATGTGAATTTGGGTACCTATTGAGAAAGACACAAACACTCAATAAGTCATTGCATTAGTTCAAAATGGTTAGACAAGCATGTAAAACCACCTAATATCAACCTATTACCTGTTAACTAGGAAGAGTGTGATTAGTAACATAAAAGCCCTCAGTTTATGCTATAATCAGTGACATATACGACCTAGTATGAAGGATTTTAGATTATAAACAAGGTAAAAAGATGAGAAAACATGCATTCTAGCTCTAAGCATGAAAGTAATAACAATGAAAAAGCATGAAATATGAAGTAAAATGTTAGTCTAGGATTAACCTAACAACATAACATTGCATTTACAATATTGGAAGAAGGCTTATTTACTCTCAAAAATGGCTTGTATTTATAGAAGAATGAGAGATAGAGAGAGAGGGGGGACAAGATGGATTAATGAGTTGAGAGACTCATTAATGGAGGTGTAAGAACCATTAATGCCCAAGGCATTAATAAGACATGGAGGAGACATAGGCTTAAGGCATCTCCATTAATAAGACATTAATGAAAGCCTTAAATAAGCAAGGGAGGATGTAAGAGAGTGGCTTGAGAAAGTGGACCTTAAGGAAGTCAAGCTTGAGAAAGTGGACTTTCTCAAGTGGGTTGAGTTGCTAAGCATTCCTTAATGGAATGTGACAACATTAGGAGGTGGGTTAGGGCTAGAATTAGGATTAGAATTAGATTAGCAAGGGGGGAATAGGTTGGGATGGGTTAGAACCCAAGGTAGAAGTGGTTGAGATAGGTTAGGTTAGGGTTTAGGGGAATATTAATAAATGAATTAAACTTATTTAATTCATTCAAAAGTATAGGAATTAATTATTTAAATAATTTAATTGCTTTTTAATAATTAGGAGACTATAGCCATTTTAATTAAATTAAATAGGCTAGGGGAATGGGTTATTTGCAAGTGGGTAATTGATTTAAGGATTTATTTAATTCCTTTATAATTAAATACTATAGCCATGTTTGATTTTGGTTTGATTTAATTGGTCTGAATTGATTTAAATCATATGGCTATAATAGTTAATATAATTTAGTGATAAAAATACCTAGGACATTAAATTTATTTGAAGAATTATGCCAAGCAGTAATAGGGTCATTTGGACATAATCGAGGGTATGATCACACTTAGGGAAAATAGGGTCCATAGTTGGAACAAACCAAATTTAGGTGGTTACAACAGGAACCCTAAAAAAAAAGAAAAGAGAGATACAAATAGAAGAAAGAAACCCTAAAAACTATGTCTAATTAACACCTATCCCTTTTGAAATCTGATTTGCACCTATCACCAAGAAATCTGATCATACTTGCTATTGAGAAATCTGATTTCATTTTGTCTTTTCAAAATCTGACTCTTATCTCTATCGGTGACTTCAAAATATGATTTCAACTACCTTTAAAATATGATTTTTGCTTGTCTTTTCCAAAACTGACTTGATCAAAGAAATTCAATCCTCTCCTACAACTGTCTTTTCAATAAAATTTGATTTCATTTTCTCTTTTCAAAAATTTGACTTCATATTATGAGAAGATATCTTCCAAATCTGATCATTTTCTGCAAAAATCTGATTTCAACTCTGAGAAAATCCTCTGTGAAAGCTTCTCCTTCAAGTCTTTGAAATAAATATATTGCACCAGACTATGTAAAAGATAATGCACTAATGTTTTAACATTATTTTAACCTTTTTGTTTTGTCTCATTCTCTGCGTAAATCTGATTTTATTTCCCCTTTGATATTTGCATAGACTATAATGTTTTAAATCCTTTTAAATTTAAAGTCTTCACATTTCTTTCTCTGTGTGAAATTCTCTATTTTTTGCATTTTAATCCCATAATCGACCAGATTTTGACACTTGGCACTTTCTAATTTGTTTCTTCTAACTGACCTTGAAAATCCTCCTTTAACCCTAGCTCACTTAGAGACTTGGAGACAACTTAGTCTCTAGATCTATGAGAAATTTCTTTAACTATGGTTTCTCTTAGAGACCCTGAGACAAGCCTCAGTCTCTAAGTCTCAAATAAAATTTAACTTAACACTGCTCTTAACTATGCCTTGACCACAATTACTTCTTCCCAATGTCTCTGAGTCTCTAATATATTTCCTTGACCCTGGGTTTGTTAGGAGACTTAACGATAGCACTTGATCTGATCTTGATCAGACGGTAGTCACTTAATCTTGGAAGGAAAGACACTTAACAATTTTCTTTTGGAGACTTCACACAATAGTTAGTTATCCTCTAGTCGCTGAATCTCCCATGCTATCTTCTAACTATAGTTTTCTTTTGTGACTTCACGACTGCACAGTCTTTGAGTCTCAAAATATCTGGTGGTTAATTGGAAACATCTCGCGACTTCACTCGACGGTTAATTGACTGCCAGTCGCGTGATCTCGCATGGTTAGCTCCAACCGTGGTTACCTTACGTGACTTCACAACCACTCTCCATGTGTCTACCAAACCACCTATCATCATTGCCACTTGTCTATAAAATATGGTTCTCTTCAGTCACCGACACATTTTCGGAGGCATTGCCTATGCGCACGTGGAGAGCCTCCTACTCATCACACATTTCATTATGTTTTCCTTTTGGTTGATAAACACCTCCAAGTTCACTTTTGGGAGCAATGTAGGACTAAATCCCTTTGTGTTTTAAAGCCATTTCGCATTCTGTGCCCAAAATATGGGGCCCAGTACATATGCATTTTTTCAGCCAAGGGGCCCACCAATAGGCCTCTTGGCTTCTTTATTCATTTTATGATATATGCGCTGGCATATAAAAATATTTGAAAAATCATACTCCCAACACATGTGGGATAAATGCTCTTTGCATTTTCAAAGCTTTTTATCCCCCCTCCATACTGTTTTGTGCTGGGCCTTTATGCATTTGCAATGCAATGTATTTCTTTATTTTTTAACCCCTCTAAACCCTACACAAGTATCTCCATGTTCCACACAACATGTATTTACTATTTCAAATGTCCTTCCATAATGCTGTGCGTGGGGTCTTAACCTTTGTGTTTTGTTTTTCATTTTCATTGCAATTTTTGACTTCATGTTGAGGCTCCATTTCACAATGTGTAAGCCCTCTAAATTTTTAATGCACATGCCTCCAAATCTGCATAGGCTCTCTATCATTCATGTTCTTGCATCACTCTTTCCTTATACATGTTTGGCGTGGGCTCCATAGGCTTCATCTACAAATTTCTATTTGTAATGACAATGTTTTAATGCTATGTGGGCCATTCATTTTTTTTTTACACATCTCTGTTCTGGCTCCTATATTAATTCATTTTGAAACACAATTCTCTGCATTGCGCATGGACAATCCTTCCTTTACCCCTTGCGCAGGAAGCAATCTTCTTGTGGAGTCTCTTCTTCCAAAATTCTACGCTGACCCTCTTGTGTGCCCTTTTCTTTGGCTCTCCATTCCTTGCATGAGTCATCCTTTGGCTATTTTGATTTGCAATATGATTTTCCTTAGTCTGTGATAGTTTTGATTTACACCTTTCAATTTTTAGCGTTGATTCTTTGGCAATACATTGCGCAGACATTTGAACCTTATGTGAATTGCACCACATGGGCTTTACTAATTTAAACTTGTACATTGTATTTGTTGTTTATTTTTAAACTCCTCCATATGCTGTTATGATTGACAACCTAGAAATCTCCAGAACTCTGGCTTTGCCTAGCAGACAAATCTATGGAAGTTGGAGCTCATGCCCACTTCCTTACGCAATGTAGGTGAAAGAGTGCATAAAAGATTTTACAAGACCATATTTCCACTGATATTCCCACCATCTCATAGCAAATCATGCATTACACCTTACTTTTATGAAGCTTCTTTTCAATCTCCATTCCATACTTGCGCAGACAATTGTTACTTGCAATGTAATTTGTATACTTTTAATGTTCAAGACTTCCTCCAAATCAGTGTGGGCTCTTAGTTTAATTTCAAGCTGCCAAATGCATGTGTAATGTTTCACTTTAAATGTCTTCTTTTATGCTTGAATTGGAGAAAAATGTTATCAAATGCTGACTCCCTTATGTGCACTATGCGAGCAATTTCTTTCACTTTCACCAGTTTGCAAATTGCTTTAAAGTTTCCTTTTATAAAAATTTGTTTCAATGTTTAGGCGCAACATCTCATTCATTTTCCCTTATTAGTAAGATGTCACTTGGAAACCCATGTCTGGTTCCCAATATGGAGTGATCATTTTTGTCATAATGTTTCTTTATAAAGGCAAAACCTCGCCCTTGGGTTAGAACAATATGTCTAACAACAATGTACATCCCATCATTAAAAACACTTTGTGCATCTTTGAAGCCTCTCTCATCTATGAAAAAATTTGAAAATGATTTCACCATCAAATTACCCAAACATGGCCATTAGTGAGGCTGGACCATAAAACATTGAATTGACAATCACAACAATCCATCCTGTGTATCTTTGCAAACTGGCCATACAAACAATAACTGGCCTCTGGAACTGACCTCAAAAACTGACTGAATGACCCCTTGACAACATGAGGAAAGGAAAAATAACTTATCTCTAGCATCTAAAAACGGTTGCCAATTGGATTGGCTTGAAAAAATCAAGGTCAAAAGAGAATAACATTCAAAGTGAGCAACTTCATATATTCTGCAACTGGAAGCATTCAAACACATGCAAAACCTTGCCCAACATGCAATTTGGAAAGACATTAGATCAACTCCTGAGGATTTTTCATTTGGCAGAGTGATTATTTAAAATATAATAAGTATGCATGTAAAAGGGATTTGTCAGATCCAACTTCATGTGCAAGGAGAAACTGATCAAACTTGGTAATTCTGGAATACTGTGCAAGTGCAAATATCAAAACAACATAAATTGCAAATAGATTGGCCTTCGCAAAAATAGAAAACCATGCCATGAGGCCCAACCAATGATCCAAGAAAATTTTTTAGTTACAAGGAGTATAAGAAAACAATTCACAACTCAAAACCATGATCTGATAAAAAGTTTCAATCCTTTGAAGATGTCTGCTCTGCAAATCTAGTTCTGTTAACGATGTCAATCTGCAAAAACACTTTTGATTCTGATTTAAAAAATTTATCAAATAAGACCCTCACAGTCTAAAACCTTGAACATAAATTCACCTTCACACAGGGAATATGAATCTTCAATTAGATCACTCTGATGATCAACTGATCAATCAACATAAATATGCAAAGTTAGCATTTCAACACTTTTTTGAATTTAAACACAGTGAATGCAGAAATTGGATTTAGAATTGGTGAGGCAAAGTGGTCAAATGGATTGACCAAAGTCTAAAAATCTTCAGGAAGGTACATATCCATGTTTTCAATCCAGAGGAGTACTCAATTATTCATGGCATTCAACCAAGTACAAAATGCAAGACCTCAAAGTAGGGAACTTAGTAATTCCGCATTTGACAATCATGAAATCAGAATTAATTGAAAATAGAATGGCTTTGGAAAACTTGTCATCCAATTTCATAGGGATCTACAAATAGGCATGGAGGTTAAATTTCATGTCATGCCTATCCATCTGGTCAGAGATGCAAACCTTCAAAGTAGGTCATTTAGTAATTATGAATAAGTGCAAAGTGCAGATATGGGCAAACACCTCCAAATGGCCATCTCCAAAACATGTCAAAACTGAAATCTGAGAGCTGGAACCCACTGTAATTGATAAATGAAAGGTTTTGAACCCACTCTTCAAATGAAATCTCATGAAAATTTCTAGGATTCTTTTTAGAAGCATTCAAACTTGGCTTCTCACAAAAGATTTTAGGGCAACAACTTACACTTAGGGAAATTTCTAGTATAGTCACTCCAAAATGTACTCACAATTTTGGAGTTCTAACAGAGTGATTGACTCTAGTGTCAGAGGGTTAGAATTCCCTGATAGTGAGCTAGGAATCAAGAGGTTTTGTTGAGTGAAAAGAGCACACATTTTGGGACCAATTGTGAGAATCCAAAAGGACATGCAAGGTAGACTTCCAAATAAGTTATGAAACAGTGACAAGCGGATCAACAAGAGAAATAGGACTAGATTGAAGAGCCAAAAGGGTATCCAAAAATACCAATTTTATAAGAGTGAAACATGTGCAAGTACCTACTATCCTAAATGCAACTCCCTAAATATGAGCTTTGATATAGAGGATGTGAGTTGTTGCTGACCAAATGTGAGCTTGTGCAGACTAAATGCGAGCTTCTTTGCCACTTGCAACCCAGGAATCACTAAATGTGAGAAAGTTCCCTAGATGTAATCCTATGCAACCAAATGCAACCTACAAATGAACAGATGTGAGCCTCTGATAGTTTTGCAAGTTTTGTGTCAATTTGTCTTGAAGTACGTGAAATTTTATCTAACAACAGAGTCTATCTGAGACTTTCCAGAGAGTTTTTGAACATGTAAGTCAGGGAGTTGTAAATGTTTCTTATTTTGAGGAATTTATCTTGTTAGTACATTTTAAGACACATCAAGAAATTTTTCATTAGGTGACAAAACACATCCCTATTCAATATATTCTAGGCATAGAGTGAAAATCTTTTCTCGTAGACTCAGGTACACACTCACATGCTAATCAAAGTATGACCATCACCAAGCACGCAATGACTCCAATCATGATATCGTATTAGCCAACTCTAAATGCAAGTGAGGGCATACGATGATGAGTATCTTGGGGCAATTACTGTTTTCCTTGCACAAATATTATCACCCTTTCAGAGATAAACTGGGTTGTTTTTTACTACAAGTTTTTATTATTTGTGGGCATTTGTTTATAATAGCCCCCCATATAATTGCTCAAGGAAAAATTAAGGCATATAGCTCTATGAGTAATCAAATGTGTGTAGTCTCGCAAGAAAGATTCAAGTGGATTCACTCCACACACACTTAAGCATGTCCAAGGAATGATGTCAAAATTATAAGGAAAAAACCGACTATGTCTTCCAAGGCTTTGGCCTTCAAGGAAGCATTTTGTTTATAGTAAGATGGAAGGGCTAGCGTTCACCTGTCCTCACTTGGGTCATTCCCAGGAGATGTTTTCCTCAATTGGTAAGCCCTCTAATGTTTTGAAAGCAAGTAAAAGGATTGGCAACTCAGGAGTCTAGATTTATGATTCTTCATAAGAAGAAGAGAATACTCTCCTATTCCATGTCATTTTCTCCTATAAGCACATCAATCATGTTCATCTCCTTAGATTTTATAACTATAAACTTAATCCCCCATAATGAGTTTATGATTTTCCAACTTGGGAAAAGAGCATAATCCTCTAGTTGCACCAAGAAATGTGTTTAAATCTGATTATTTAAGTGCCTATTGTAATAATTGACAAAATATATGTAAGAAAAGTTTGATTGTTCAATTTCCACAAATTTAGCAAAGTTTTCTTGTTCAATTACCCCAAATTCTCATCAAATTCTAAGTTGATTTTTGGGTTTCTGATTTTCCATAAAGGAAAAGTGCATAATCCTCTGATCAATTTAGTAAATGAAAGAAAATGTGTTTAAGTTTGAAATTTTGCAAAAAAATGAGTTAGGTTGAATGCTTTTGGCAACCTGCAAACCACTAGTTAGTAGTTTTCTTCAAACTTTTTGATTAAAATGTCTCTGACAAAAATTTGCAAGAAATTGTTAGGTTGCTCAACATCCAAAAATAGTCATGGTTAGGTCGCTAGAAATTGTTAGGTTGATCAACTTGAAAATTTGCAAAATAGCTAACCAAATGCGACTTCATTTACTAAATACGATACAAGAAATTCAAGATGTGCTTAAGGATCCGGAATGTGAGCCTTTGCAACTAAAGACGATGCAATAATTACCAAATGCGAGCCTGTAAGGGTTGCAATGTGAAATTCACTAGTTGTGATTGTAGAAATCCAGGATGTGAGGCTCTTTCCCAGATGTGAGCCTTTGCAACTAAAGGCAATCTTTGGTCACTAAATGCAACTCTGTACGTGAAAATAGAGAGCACAAATGAGTGAAAATTGACTTAGAAATGTGGATAAATCTGAGGATTTACCCCATGGTGGGTGCCAGAAATGTGTGTGTATTTATTGGATCTGCAAGCTGCAACATAACACTTCAATATTTCATTAGATTAGTGATAAAAACATGAAAGATTAGATAAAACAACATAGAAATCACTAAAACTGACATATTGCTTCCTATCTAAGAAGAGTGTAATTTAGATCATAATTTCCCTCAGATTATGCCTAAATCAGTGACATATACATGCTTAGAATAGAAGATTCAAATAGAGTGCAAGTTAAATGTTAAAGCAAAATTCATTTTTAAGTGCACCAAAGCAAGATTATGAAATTGTATGAATAATGAACTAAGAATGCATTAAAATTTGTACAAAATTAGAGAATCATAAGATTGCTTTCAAATTCTAAATTAGGGGCCCATTGAGGCCAAATTTCATTCCTTTTATAGAATAATTTGAGGAATGAGTGGTTAAGATTGGGGAATGAGTGGTTAAGATAAAAGGTGTGAAGAAACTACACTCATATCTAAGATTAATAAAAATGATATCTAGATTATAGATAGTGGCTGCACTCACCATATGACCAATGACAAAGAAAAGTTTAATACTTTTGAATACTATAAAGGTGGTACAGTAAGAATGGGAAATGATTCACCTTGTCAAATT
>MU227928.1:508367-529885 GCA_018584345.1 Thuja plicata
AAGCATTTTTTGGAATAGGTTTAAAGTTTTCTTTCTTGGAATTCATTAACTGGACATACACTTTCTTAGCCACATCTTGAGGAGTATTAGGATGATCTAAGGTAGGTGTTGGAAGAAGAATATCAAGTAGAGGACAATAGTTAATATTATCCACATGAAATTGAGAAGATGAATAACCTATACCATGCATATCATGTTTAGGAGATACATTGATCGGGTTTTTAATGCCATGTTCATTAACACCAAGCCCTAAACCTTTATACCCTTGTTTATATACCATAGTGTATCCAGTAGTATACCTATCTTTCATAGCTTCTATGGGAGATGATTGATTATGATTTTTATGAGAGAATGTTGTGTAAGGTGGAAAAATGGTTTTAGGAGAAGTTTCTTTGGATTTCCCTTTATTATCATCATGGATAGGATAAGAAGGAGAAGGTAAATCTAGAAATTCTTGCACATCCTCATCTTGTACCATAGTTTGAGCCTTAACAAAAGTATGAGAAGAAATAGGGATGGAAGATGGAAGAATCGGAGTGGGATTATTAGAAATGATTGGATTAAGAAGGTTAATATTAGGATTAGGAAGATTAGGAAAATTAGGTAATGGAGTATCATCTACCAAATTCTTCACATAATCTAAAAGATCAATAAGCCCATTACACAAATCCTTAATTAAAGTTTTGAAAGTAGGGAGACTATTATTGGTCAATCTTAAAATAGCATAAGCAAGTGAAACATGAAGATTAAAAAACATGATAAAGTGGATGACACTCTCATAGACATCATAGGTACTATAAAGAGATGCTAAAAGAAGTATAATGAGAAAAATACCCATACACCAAAAGAATTTCATGATGAAAATGAAAGAAGTGTTTTTACAAATTATAATCTAAGATGTAAATCTAACACCAAAGAGAAGGAGTTGTCTATCGCGGGTTTAGAAAAATGTAATATAAAAAATATAGGGGTAGGAAGTTTGGAGGGATATGTAAGGTGTTGGAAAAGGATAATGTGATTTGATTATTAATTGTTGTTTGATTTGATTAAAGTGTATTGAATTCCTTAACCCTATTTTATACTTGAATTTAATTGATTGTGTATTGCAATTGTGATTAGGGAGAAGATAAGATGTTCCTCTTTTATTCCCAAATGCACAAATGGGAGATCCAAGTTGATCAACCCAAAGGAAGGGCTAAT
Source organism: Thuja plicata (assembly GCA_018584345.1). NCBI lineage: Eukaryota > Viridiplantae > Streptophyta > Pinopsida > Cupressales > Cupressaceae > Thuja > Thuja plicata. The sequence continues at coordinate 509,568 of MU227928.1, forward strand.
ACACAAATGAATCAACTATTTGGAAAGGAGAATAACAAGAAGGGAATCTTAAGTTCTGTTAATTATATGTATAGATTTGATATATGATAGTAATTGAAGAAGTAGGAGAAATGCACTAACCTTGAAATATTGCAGATTAAAGAATGCTATTTTCTGAGGTCTATAGACTATTTCTGGAAAAACTGACATTTGATCCCAAACCAGAATGCAGAGACGAACAAAACCCAAAAATATTTTTTTTTTCTGATGTCATCTTATGAAAAAGGTCAAACTTGACCCAAAATTTTCAACCCTGACCCAATAATGTCGACCCTGACCTACACAGGTCTGACAGAGAATTTGTTCGTGTCGTCTGAAAGAAAGCCGAAAAGGGTATCCAGATCTAGTCTCAAATCTGTTGTTCTAAACTTGTACCTACAAGAAAAAGAGGATTGTTTGTTGTGGGGGAAGGGTTTGCCTTAGTCAAACCATAATTTAGGAATTAACCTTAAAATCAATAAAGTACAGAATGCTAGCAAGTAGTAGAATTGAATCTAACAATGAAGCTATGATATTCAATAGATATGTAATTGAAATTCAAATGTATGCAAGTTTGTAAGTATGAAATCATGGAATTTAGAAACCATAAACCTCCATGATTGTATGCTTGAAATCCACTTTGAAGAGATGATGAAAGAGTCTTGAGGATGCACAAAGGATCTTGAAGGAAGATCACACCACCATGATGTCTAGATCTAGGGTTTGAATGATGAATCTTGAATGTTTGCACCTAATCCATTCAAAGGCTTGAGAGATTGAATTCTTGTTCTTCAATGGAGAACTTGAATGCTTGAGAAGAATAATTGAACACCTTGAGAGCTTGGAAATGGATGCTTGAACTTTTGCTTCTTGACAAAATCTTGATTAGAGCTTTTTGCACTTAGAAGACTTAGAGAAAATGAGAGAAAGAGGCTTCATTTTATATGAAACTAGGGAAAAATCTTCTAAGGAGGTTGACATAGGATAATTAAATTCCAATTAGACCCATGCCCTTAGAAAAGGACCTATATTAAATGCAATTTAAGAATCAACGCTTCGGAACTCGAAATAGCCGACCCGGAAGCGGGAAAACTAAATTTTGGATGACCCCCAACAGCCGACAAGTTTCTAATTTTGAAAAGGGGACCCTAGTAAGGGTTGAGGTCAACCTTGACCTAGGTTAGGGTCAAGATCAACCCTGACCTAGGTCAAGTTCGGGGTCAACCTTGACCCAGGGGGCCAAAACCCCTGGAAAATATGCCAGGTGGGGTAGGAGGTGCCGGAGAGGCCCAACTAGGGTCCTGAACAGGCACAGAAGTAGGAGATGATGAAGAAACATGAGGATGATATGATGGAGGTAAAAAATTTCCCCTAAGGAGGGCTAAACACTCTTAACATGGAAGTGCTTCTATTTTAAGATGATATAAGACTTAACTGAAACTTTTTCAACTATAGATTCATCTTCACTATTTTGATATTCATTGAATCCATCATCAATATAGCTATAGTCAAGAGCAAGTGCATTTTCAGATTTATATTTCTCAATCCAATCTATCCATTTTATAGCATGCTCAATACCTTATTCTCTAAGGGATACAAACAAATTGACCAATTCTGGCACACAAAGCTCTAGAAACAAATCAATACATGTTGATCTTTGAAATTCAACATCCATTAGAAGCTCATCAAAGGCATTACAAACCTTTTTATAAAAAAAATAACTAATTCTTCCTTCCTCTCTCCTACCTATTTTCTCAAAAAAAATATAGCTTCCTTTTGGAGGGTTTGACTTAATAATGCAATATCTTTATGAATTTCTTCAAGATCTACTAGATAAGTTTCAGATCTAGGAAATATATCTAGATCTATCAAATTCGGGATCTCCATTGAACCCTTAATTTTATTAATACATCTTATCCTTTCACAAATTATTCTATCCAACTTATGCAATCACTGTCTTTAAAATAATAACATAATTCTCATTTTTTGATGAGTGAAATTTAAACCAAGAAGTATGATAAAATTCAGATCACTTTTCTTTCTTTAGTGACTTCTTCACCTTATAATGAACTTTTCTTTCTCATAGAAACATCAGGATTACTTGGAAAGAAATTTTAGCTACTACTATCATTCTTCTTTGATTGGAAACATGGTAGATTTGAAACTTTCTCCATAGCTCCATCAGGTTCTTTTCACTTAGATTCACCACCTCCTTGTAGAGGAAAAAATTTTCAAATAGAAAAATCCATTTGCAACATATAATTGTTTATGGGTTTCTTCCGACTAGAAAAGCCACACAATATTATTTATGATTACTACAATAAAATCACTTCTAGGCCGCCCTTACACAGATCTAAAATAGATTTCAGATTCTAAACACCCCAACTCTATAATAACCAGACTCTTGGGTTAATTCAACAAAGCAATGAAATAAATCTCTTAAACTTTCTGGTCATTACACTGAAACTTTTAATTTCTCCCTAGTAGAGTTGCCATTTTGTTGGTTTCTTTTTATGCTTAACTACAGATCAACAAACCATTAAACCTACAACATATACTAAAGAGTAGCCAACTCCAACTATTGAACACTTAGGTGAAAAGGACCAAATAACAAGGATCCAAATGATCCTCCTACACTTCTGGTTCTGCTAAACATAGGGCAGACACCCTTTGATGTGATGCACAAAATAATACCCATAATACACACTTAACAACATCACCTAACAATAGATGGTCTCATGAGACAATTCAACAATAACCCAATGCAGTCCTAAATACTGGCGAAGCATTCAGTCACTTGCAACTTGGCTTAAACATGAGACAAACTCCAAACAACGCAAAAGTAAATGATATTGTGATTGATTGATGTAAAACATGCATTTGCTTGCAATAGCTGTGAAATGAATAAGTGATAGCTACAACCTTAGTGTGCTTGCACAAGCCTAACTAGGTCTCTTACTTTTCCTAGCCTTCACAAGATCCTACCCTCTCTTCTAGGATATTTCAAGCCCTTGCTTAGCTAGCCTAGGACTTCTCCAACACCACTCTATGAGTTAGTAACTTTTTTGATTCACTTAGGGGTATCTACCAACAAAGTTCACTTCAATCCTTTACTCCTTCTTAGAAGACTCCAAGTGTATTTTCAAATCCTCTACTTCACAAGTGTATGCAGGGGGTGTAATCCATGTTTTGGAAAATTATTTAACTCTACATGATCCCATTTTCATAGGGCATCAATACTTTCCCAAATGATCTCAAGACAATCAATGAATTTGGTCTTTTAGGGCTAATAGGTCAATTAGCCCTAATCATCTAGTTTTTCACACTTCTTTCACAAATTTCCCAAATAACCCCCAAACAAAAGTGGATATTCTGACACCCTTTTCCAAGAAATTATATATTTTTTAGGTCTTAGGGTTCTAGGGTCTCTGTACAGTGGGTTCCTAGAATTAAGGACAAATAGGGCTAATTGGGCTATTCTAGTGTAGTTTGGCAATTTCTACTTAGAAATGTATCTTAATGGATTTGACAATGTCTAATCTTTCTAGGAGGTATCTGTAGGACCTCTGTGCTTACAAAACCATGCTTGGTTCCATTTTTCCAATCATTCCCCTACAATCAAACACCATTAGATCTCTGGCAAACACCTAACTAGGTGCATAGGTTTCGCCTAGGGCTTGCCACCAAAAATATATAACTTGCTCCTCATAAATCCTACACTCATATTTACACTATATAGAGGCTCTCCTACCATATTCATCTAGACCATGATGGAATGCATGGTTGGATTCTACGGGGGATCCATTTTACTCAAATCTACTCTGTCAACACCAACAACTATACAACTTACAAAATAATTTACAAAACTAATGAAATGAACTCACATAAAATTAAAATCTAAATAAACGATGCTTAAAAATATACCTAATACACAAATGCAACACAAGATATTTCTATTCAATCCATCTACTAACTCTAACTCACAACAATATGCGACTGTGAACAAAAATTAGTAAATTGAACTTTCTTAGCAAATTCAAAATCTTACATCACATCCTCTATGTTCAGGAAATGGGCCTCCTCATGGCTTAATATAAATTTTCCATGTTTTTAGGAATTTACTATAACTACCCATCCTCAACTTCGAATGGAATTCAATATTGGCAAATGTTGTCATGCAACTTTGCAAAGTTGCAAATGTTGTCATGACAACATTTTGACAACTTTTGCATTTTTGTCTAAAACATAATCTAATGAACTCTAATCGATATGAAATGATGTAAAAAAATCCTAGAGGCATTTTTAGGCACATTTCCATTTTTATCTAATTCTTGAAGGATTTTGGACCCAAATTCCCACTTTAAGGCTTAATCTAGCACTAAACACTAACAAAAGCAAAAGCACAATAATGGATTGATTCTAGTCTAATCCATCTTGTCACTAACCAAAAAGACCTTCTAAGGCCTAAAATGAAGACTACTAACTTGGAGAAGTTCAGTACAAGGAATATCAAAATTTGGAACTAGGGATTAGCCTAGGTTCTCCTGCACCATTCTCCCCAAATAAAAGATTTCAATCCATCCTTGGATTGAGTAAGTTGGTATCAATTACCAACTTCTTAAACTCTGTCTCCTTTGTCTATTTAGCCTCTGCATCTCCGTGGCCATGACATTTGATTAAATGTTCATAGTAAGTCCTCTGTCTAGTCTTCTTGTAGACCCTTGAATCAAGTATCTTCTCTGCCTTCTTAGGTGGTGGTGGGGTTAAGTTCAGGTCTTGCACTTCTTGTATGACCTCAGTAAGGCTCTAGTCTAGATCTAGAGTAGGCCCCTTATAGAGGATCAGATCTACAACATTGAAGGCCAAAAAAAACTAATATCCTCATGGAGCTCAACCTTGTATGCATTATTGCCATATTTGGCTAGAATAGTACATGGTCCTATTATCCTCATCTATATCTTGTTGTGGATTCCCTTCTATAACCTTTCCTTGTTCAAATGGACCATGAAAAGATCCCCCACCTGGAATTGGAATTCCTTCCTCCTTTCATCCACCTTTTTCTTTATCTTTGTAGTGTTCTATATTAGAGTTTTTCTCACTATTTCATGCACCTCTTTCATGGAGTGTGCAAATTCTTCTGCATAACCAATTCCCTTGAATCCATCTTTTAACTCTCTGAGTTCAAATAGCCCTCTAGGGTGTAGTCCATAGACAACTTCAAAGGAAATATTTCTAGTAGTTTTGTTAACAGTATAATTATATGCATATTCTGCCTATCCTAAGAGTTGGTCCCAATCTTGACCATACTCCTTAGTGAGACACCTCAATAGGTTCCCTAGGATTCTATTCACCACCTTAGTTTGACCATCTGTCTGAGGGTGATATGCAGACCCAAAGGATAGATTGGTTCCCAATTTTTTCCACAGTGTTTTTCAAAAGTGACTCATGAATTTAGTGTCTCTATCTGAGACTATGCTTAAGGGTAACCCATGGATTCTCACCACTTATTTGAAGAATAGGTGTGCAATGTGACAAGAATCATGAACTATATTGCATGGGAAAAAATGTGCCATCTTGTTGAATCTGTCTACTGGGTGAACCCACAATAGTGGGTTACACTTTTTTGAAGGAAGAAATTCCTCCTAAAATTTGCAAAGAAGGCGGATTTAGAAAGTAATTTCAATAGAAAGTACTTTCTATCGAAATTACTTTTGATAGTAAGTATTTTCTATCAAAATTACTTTCTATCAAAATTACTTTCTATCAAAAGTACTTTCTACCGAAAGTACTTTCTACCGAAAGTACTTTCTACCGAAAGTACTTTCTACCGAAAGTACTTTCTACCGAAAGTACTTTCTACCGAAAGTACTTTCTACCGAAAGTACTTTCTACCGAAATTACTTTCTACCGAAATTACTTTCTACCGAAATTACTTTCTATCGAAATTACTTTCTATCGAAATCACTTTCTATCGAAAGTCCTTGAATATGGAAATTTCACTCAATTACTTTCGATAGAAAGTAGTTTTGATCAAATCTAATTAGTTTTGATCGAAACTACTTTCTATCAAAATAATTTTCTATCAAAATTAGTTTCTATCAAAACCCTCTGATTAGAGGCCATTTGCAGAGGCTAACAAAAATCTATAGTTTTCATGGCTTCGGGGCTCAAGAGTGGGGCTCAAATGGAAGAATAGGGATACGTCATTTTGTATTGCATAAGTACTCTGAATGAGCTTTCTAATGAATATAGATTTTAAATTTTTTGAATTAATTAGGTCTACGTTTTTGATGTGCATTGAATGCAGATTTTTTATTGAATATAAACCTCCAAGTTTGACGTTCAATGAAAAATAGTCGAAAAGAGAAAATAATTTTTCAAAAATAACAGTGCCCTCCTGCTTCGAGTCTACTTTCTATAAAAAAAAATTGAATTTTGATAATACACAAGTTATAAGATATATAGTCAAGGTATGTCAAAATTATAGTTTACTCTACTTCAAACATTCATAAAATATGCAATAATCATGATAATATCATCAAACTAGGTGGATGACCTCTGTATGGATATTAAAAAACCAAATTTGAAAGAAGCGCATTGATATCTATTTTTGAAAAAAAGTTATGCTCTATGAAGTAAATGTAACTTTTTGAAAATGATGTTTTCAGCAACATAGTATCTTTAGTGGGAGAAAAAAAACCATTCAAATCAATTCAAAAAAAAATAAAAAAATATATTTAGAATCTAGAAAAAAAATCCTAAAAGACTCTAGTTTACTTCATCTTCCAATTTCGAGTGGTTTAATGATAATATGCATCTGAATCTGAAAGTTTTTTTTCAAAATGTAGACTTCAATGTCTATTTAGGCAAAAAAGTGTAACCCACTATTGTGGGATCACCCTACTATGACATATATATTGTCAAATCCTTGTTTTGTCTTTGGGAATCTTACAACAAAATCCATGCTCAAGCATTCCCAAGGTCTACTTGGAATGGGGAGAGGTTGACAAAGGCCTGCATTGGATGATGTGCATTTGGCTTTCTGACATACTACACAAAACTCCACATACCTTCTGATATCTAAATTCATCATAGGAAAAAAATAGAACCTCTGCACTACTCTTGGGTCTTATTAACTCCGAAGTGACCACTAAGTGCCCCATTATGCTTCTCTTGAATCATATTTTCCCTAATCGATCCTTTAGGGACACATAATTAACTTCCTTTAAACAATAAATCACTCTGCATTGTATATTCAAAAACTTCACCATCAAAATGATTCATATGCTCTTTATATACCTTGTATATCACTTCAAAGTCTACATCCTCTGCATACAAGTCCTTGAAACTCTCAATGCCCATACTATGCATTTGTACTTCTTGTACTAGCAGAAGTCTCCTACTAAGTGCATCATCCACATTGTTCTATAACCCTTTCTGATGCTTGATGTTGAAGGTGCAAGCCTGCAAGTACTCCACCCATTTCATGTGCTTGTGACTGAGCTTGTCTTGGGAGTTTAGAAAGCTAAGTGCTTGGTTTTCCAAATACACAACAAATTCTTTGGGAAGCAAATAGTGCCTCCATTTCCTTAGTACTTGGAATAGAGCATACATCTATAATTCATAGGAAGAATACTTCCTCTTTGCATCACTAAGCTTCTCACTGTGAAAAGCCACTAGTTTCCCTTCTTGGCTTAAAACTGCCCCAATAGAAACATTGCTAGCATCACACTCAACTGTGAAAAGTTTATCAAAACTTGGTAATGTTAAGATGGGTTGAGTGGAAATACTCTTTTTCAACAAATCAATTCCTTTTTTATCTTTCTCATTCCATAAAATCTTATTTTTTATCTCACCTTTTATGATGTCTAGCTTAGGAGCACAAATAACACTAAACTACTTAATGAATTTCCTATTATATTGAGCTAAGCCATGAAATATTCTCACCTCTGTTGCAGTTTTGGGGGTAGGCCAATTTATGATGGATTCTACCTTTCTTGGATCCATCTTAAGGTTTCCATGAGACAACACAAAACCAAGATACACTAGTTCCTGCTTTAGGAATTCACACTTATCCAAATTGATCATTATCTTTTCTTCTTGCAGTCTCTTAAACACAATTTACAGATGCCTTAATTGTTCTTCTTTAGTCCTACTAAAGACTAGGATATCATCCAAATAAACTACAACAAACTTACCAATTTATTCCTTGAGTACTTCATTCATAAGCCTCATGAATGTGGATGGGGCATTTGATAGCCCAAATGGCATCACAAGCCAGTCATACAAACCTTATGTGGTTTTGAAGGCAGTCTTCCATTCATCTCCCTCATTGACCCTAATTTGATGATAACCACTCTTTAGGTCAATATTTGTAAATTACCTTTCTCCTCCTATCTAGAACATTAGGTATTCTATCCTAGGAATAGGAAACCTATACCTAATGGTGATTCAGTTAATGGCTCTAGAATCAGTGGATAGCCTCCAAGTTCCTCCCTTTTTGGGTGCTAGGATTGTGGGTATGACACATGGGCTTATACTTTTTCTAATGAGGCATTGGTTTAGGAGATCTTGGATTTGTTTGGAAATTTCCTCATTTTTTTTAGGGGTCATCTTATAAGCAGCCTTGTTAGGAAGGTTAGCTCCCAGGATAAAGTTAATCTAGTGGCTATAGCTGTCTTAGGGGGTAGGGTTGTTGGTTGTCCACCACTGACAATGTCTTTATACTCCTTAAGAAATTATTGTACTTCTATAGTAATCTCTATCTTCTTGACTGTCTTCTCTGCATCTTCTTCCTTTGGCTTCAAAACCAAAGCATATGCTACTCCCTCTCCTTCTTCTAGAGCTTCTAGGAACTCCTTTTAACTCACCAATAGGACATTAGGGCTGGAGGCCTTTACTTATCCTTCTTCCAATAGTGACTAGATTTTGAAAGTCACACCATATTTCTTGAAATAATATGCATTCTTAGCTCCATCATGCATGACTTGTCTATCAAATTTCCATGGCCTTCCTAGTAAAAGGTGACATGCATCCATGGGTATAACATTACATAGTACCTTATCTTTATATCTTACAACTGAGAAGTCCACCCATGCTTATTCATTCACAAGGACATGTTGTCCTTTGTTCAACCAAGTAACCTTGTATGGGTTACTATGTAGAATCCTCTTCATCTTCATTTTACTAACTTCCTCCTTTGACACAGTGTTGTCAGTAGACCCTGAGTCTATGATGACTCTACACACTTTACCCATCATTTTTCACTTCACTCTGAATCTCTTCTCTGGCTTGGTTCTTCTCTCACTGGTTCTTTGATCAGTGTTCCCCTTATCATCATATTTTCTCCTTCTTATGAATCTAAGGGTACTTCAGGGTGTTTATTTCCACCAATAGACTCCTCTTGTACAAAATTTACTCTCTTGTCAATTCCTTGAGAAGTAGAGCCTTTCTCTGGACACCTATAGGCAGGATGTCCCATTTGGTTGCAGTGATAGCATTTTATAGTTGCAAAGTAGGAACCTCTTCCTTGGCTATTTCTCCTTCCTCTCCAATTAGTATTAGAGACTCTTCCTCTATTGAAACTTCCTTTGCTTGAACTTCCTTCTTGTTTTTCAGTCACCTTGGTCTCCCCTTGAGTCTTTGATTCTAAAATTCTACCACCATTTCCACTCCTTTGGCCTCTGCCATCTCTTCCTCTACCTCTTCCTTTGGTATTACTTGTATCTTGTTTCTTTTTCAATTTCTCTTCCACCATAAATGCAAGTTGGTGGAATCTTTTAATAGTGGTAGGATTCAAGAGACTCAACTCATCTTGGATAGCCCATCATAGACCATTTAGGTATCTAGATACCTTCACACTTTCATCTTCTAAAACCCTTGATCTCATACATTGATGCAGAGGGTCTAGAGTTCTAGTGTTTTCTTCTCCCAAAGTGCTTAATAATTCTCCTAAACATCCAATGGTCTAATCTTATATATGTTCTTTACCAATATGGATATCTTAGACCCCTCCCAATTTACTTTCCTCCTAGGTATAGTTGATTGGGTAAAGAAACAAAGCTCACACCATTTCAACTAGTCCAACTAGTTCATCAATCTTCTTGATTCTTCACTAGATCTTCCTCTAGAACCTGAAACCCTTCCTTAGGATCTTCCCCATACTATCCAAAGAATCTTTCCTATGTTATTTACTATTTAAAATTCCATTGGAAACATTACCAACACTTCTAGATACTCCAATAATCCAATTGTTATCACTAGGCACTAGTAGGCCTAATCAGGCCTATTTCAATTAGTTCTATTTTCACTGTTTTGAGTCAAATGCTCCAAATTATTGCAAAAAAACTCATTTAATACTTTAGGAATCTAAAATATATCTACTATCCCTTCAAGAATCCAAAGCTATAGTTTCTCAAGGCACCCACAACCCTAATTACTACTAGGCCCTAGTTTTTAGCCTATCTTTTAGGCCTCTGGACCAGTCAGTGCAAATTGTCTTCAATTTTTTCTTCAAACTTCACTTAACCATCTAAAACCTTTTGATCCTTCAAGGAGACACATTAGGGCTTATAAACATTCCACTAATTCATCCATCCAAGATCATGGGTGCTCTACTAAAATTCAATCTTTACCCTATCCCGACTCACCTACTCCAAGCAGTCAGCCATAGGGAATCACTCCAAGCCTACGAGTTTCATTGTAGGAAAAATATGAAAAAAAAAAACTATATACATACCCTAACCTATCATTCCACAAGGTTTCATACATTTTCAATCGTGGATGCTTAGGTTAGAGTCATTTTTGCTCCTGCAACTCTACAAATGGGAATTGCAGACACAATGACTTCAAAACAAAGCTAACTTTACAAAACCTTAACTTGAAAACAAAATAATTGATGAAAAATAAATCTAACACAAATATATACACTTCCATGGATTAATATTGCTAAATTCAATCTGTACACAGTGATACATAGATGCAGAAACACTGTAAAACACAAGAAAACTCAGGAAATCATCCGTACAAATTAGTCTCATGTGTGATCTAAAATCAAAACTCCATTAACCTTAAAAAAATCATCAATCCATGCTCAAATACCCAAGCATGGGTGGTTACAACTGTCCAAACCTCCATTTGCAACTTTTTGTAAAAAGTTGCAAAAGTTGCTCGAGCAAGTTTTGAAAGTTGCTAGCAAATTTTGAGCATTTCTTGCTCTTTGACCAAATTGGTCAACTCAATGCATGTTGACTCATCCTAGGACATTAGTTAGGATAATTAGGATCCTATACAAGACCAATACCCTTAGTTACTCAAAAATAACAAATTTTACCATTCTAGGCCAAAATGACAATATTGTCACCTAGGAGCACTTTGCTCTTACAAACATGAAATGAAGAAGTTGGGATCCAAAACCATTGGATCTTATTATAATCCAAAAAAATACTCTCAACAAAACCATAAACAAACAAATCCAACTAAAATGGGAGTTTCTCTACACCATACTCCCTTGGGACAAAGAAATCAAGTCCCTTGAGTGAGGAGGTCTTCAAAGGTGACTCCATGCTTCAGAATGTTTTCTTCAGTCATCCAAGTGGCCTCAAATTCAGGTAGTCCCTGCTATTTCACTAGATACTCTTTGTAAGTACCCTTCCTGGTCTTCTTAATCACCTTGGAGTCCAGTATACTGTCCAACTATAGAAGGTGTAGGGTAGGAAAATCTCTGACCCAATCTTCTTCCCCCAAATCTGAAAGAGTTAATCGACCAATGTCTGAGGGTAGAAAATTATAGGGATACAGATCACATACATTAAAATTTTTTGAGATGCCCAAGTTTGGAGGGAACTCCACCTCATATGCATTCTTACCATACTTGTGCAATAGCTTCAATGGTCCTATCTTCTTCATCAGTAGCTTAGTTGGCTTACCCTTAGGTAATATTTCATTCCTAAGGTAATAAAATCCCAAATCCTCCACCTTGAATTATAAATCCCACCTTATCTTATCTACCTTGGACTTATACTTGTCCACTTGTTGTTCTAAAGTCTTCTTGACTTGATCATGCAGCTCTTTCATCTGCTCTAGAAATGAGTCACCTTATGCACTCCTTTTGTCCTATAGACTAAGATCCCTCAACTCCAAGATCCCTCTAGGATTATTCCCATAAACTATCTCAAAGGGAAGTTTACCAGTACTCTGATTAATGGAGTCATTATAGCCATATTCTGCCTATCCAATAATATGATCCCATGACTGTCCATGCTGCTTAGTTAAGAATCTGAATAGGTTTCCTAAAAACCTATTAACTACCTTAGTTTGTCCATCTGATTGAGGGTGATAGTAAGAAGATAAAGACAAGTTTGTCCCTAACATCTTCCAAATCATTCTCCAGAAGTGACCCACAAACTTACTGTCCCTATCACTTACTATGTTCAATGGCAATCTATGGATTCTCACTATGTCTCTATAGAATAGGCTTGCAATATGTGAAACATTATTGATTTTTTTGGAAGGGATGAAGTGTGCCATCTTTCTAAACCTATCCACCACTATAGAAACACTATCATGTCCCTTTTGTGTCTAAGGAAATCCCAAAACAAAGTCCATACTCAAGCACTCCCAAGGTCTCTGAGGTATGGATAGGGGTTGATACAATCTAGTGTTGCTACTGTGTCCTTTGGCCCTCTAAAATATCTGACATTGGTCCAAAAAATTCTTGACATATGACTGTAACCTAGGCTAATAGTAATGCCTATTCACTTGCTCAAGTGTCTTGTCCACTCCAAAGTGGCCTCCCAAGCTTCCTTGGTGTTTCTCCTTGACTATGTTCACCCTCATTGAGCACTGAGGTATACACATTAGGTGTCCTTTGAATAATAACCCCTCCTACAACATAAAATTAGTAAAATCCAATTTAAATCCATGTTGGAACTTCTCACATGCCTCATAGGCATCCTTGAAATCTCTTTCCTCTTTGTAGAGATATTTCAAGTCATTCATTCCCACACTTTGTAATTGTATCTCCTGTATAGCTAGTACTCTTCTACTCAGAGCATCAACAACATTGTTGCTAAAACCTTTCTTGTGTTTGATGAAAAATGTGTATGCTTACAAAGATTCTACCCATTTAAGGTGCCTTTGGTTCAATTTCTCTTGCCCATTCAAGAAACTAAGGGCATGGTTATCTGTTTAAACCACAAATTCCCTTAGTAGGAGATAATGTCTCCACTTTTTGAGTGCTTTCACCATTGCATACAACTCCAAATCATAGGTGTAGTACTTTTGTTTGGCCTCATTCAAATTCTTAGATAAGAATGCCATAGGGTGTCCCCCTTGACTTAACACTGCCCCAATGGTTAGCTTACCAAGATCACACTCCACCACAAATAACTGATTGAAGTTGGGGAACCTAAGAGTAGGTAGTTCTTCTATCCTTTTCTTCAACATTTCAAAGCCTTGATCTGCTACTGCTTTCCATTTGAACTAACATTTGACTCCTCCCTTTACAGTGTTTAAGATAGGTGCACATACATGGCTAAAGTTTCTCACAAACTTCCTATAGTAGGAGGCTAATCCATGAAAAATTCTAACATCTCCTATGGATCCAGGTGTTGCCCATTCCAAAATAGACTTGACCTTATCAAGATCCATCTTCATGCATCCTTTAGAAACAAAAAAACCAAGATATACATCAATTTCTCTTGGTGTAGCCTCCTCAATACCATTTCCAAATGATTCATGTGCTCCTCCTTAGACCTGCTAAAGATCAAAATGTCATCAAGATAAACTATTACAAACTTACCTATAAAATCTGCTAGCACTTCATTCATGAGCCTCATGAATGTGCTAGGTGCATTTGTTAGGAAAAAGGGCATTACAAGCCACTCATACAACCATTCATTTGTCTTGAAGGTTATCTTCCATTCATCACTAGGCCTAACTCTGATTTGATGATACCCTGACTTCAAATCCACCTTAGAGAAATAACAAGAACCTCCCAAGTTGTCTATCAAATCCTCAATCTGGGGCATGGGAAATATATATATGATTTTGATCTTGTTAATAGCCCTGGAGTTAGTGCACATCCTCCATTTTCCATCCTTATTAGGTGCAAGGACAGTTGGCATAGCACAAGGACTCAAAATCTTCCTTATTAGCCCTTTCTCCAACAAATCTTGAATCTATTTTTCTATCTCCACATTTTGATTTGGTCTCATCTTATATACTGCCTTGTTAGGTAGATTAGCTCTAGGTATGAGGTCTATCTGATGACTCACATCCCTCATGGGTGGAAATGCACTAGGCAATCCATTATCCACTATTTCATGGTACCTTTCCAACAGTGCTTGTACCTCTTGTGGTACTGACTTTCTCCTTAGTCTCCTCCTTTGGCTTCACTAACACTACACAACATACCCTCTTTCCTTCTTCATAACCTTTAGGAACTCCTTTCCACTCAAAAGCATCACACTAGTTCCCACATGCTTCTCCTCATTAGGTTCTTATAAGGGATCCATTTGAAACTTCTTTTCTTGTTTAGTAATCACATAGTTATTCTTTTCCCCATCATGAATGGCCTTCACATCATATTTCCATGGACATCCTAGAAGGAGATGACATGCATCCATGGGAAATATGTCACATAGGACCTTATCATTATACTCTCCTATTTTAAACTCCACCATAGTTTGTTCACCCACCACTATCTAATGTCCTTTGTTTAGCCATGACACTTTGTATGGGGTAGTGTGAGGTATCCTTCTAAGTTTTAGTTTGTCCACCATCTCTATTGAAACTATGTTCTCTGTGGATCTACAGTCTACTATCACCTTGCAGATCTTCCCATGTGACCTTCAAGCAGTTTTAAACAAGTTATTTCTTTGAGGTGGTTCTGTAGTACTAGAAACTTTCAAAAAAGTCCTTCTCAATATAAGATTTTCTCCATCCAATACTGGCCCTACCTTGGAGATTCATGAAGTGACACTTTGTGTGTCATCCTCTTGCACTAGCTAATTTCTTCTTTCTCCAATAGATGATGTGGAAGTTTTGTTAGGACATCTACCCATTGTATAGCCTAATTAATTAAAATTGTAAAATCTTCGAGTGAAGACATAATTGGTCCTTCCTTGTGATTGGAATCTGCCCCTTGGTTTTCCTCTTCCTCTGTATCCTCCTCTTTGAAATGAACCTCTATACTGGTTACTCCCACTATTGTCTATAGACTGAGTCTTTTCTAGTCTACTTGGGCATTGTCCTCTGCCAAAGTTACCACTTTCTCTGAAGCCTCTATTATTATTACCCCTACCTCTTTGTTGGAAATCATTCCTCCTTCTATCCTTCTCCTCTGCTCTCAAGGCTAGCTGAAAAAACTTGTGCATGCTATTAGGAGCCATCATACTAATTTCATCTTGGATTCCTTTTCTCAACTTATTGAGGTACCTTTCTACCTTTTCTACTCCTTCTTCTTGTCTTCTTTCCCTTAGGCTCAATTTGTGGAATTCCTCAGTGTAGGAACTTACTGACAACTCTTTTTGTCTCAAGTTATACAACTTCTGATACATTTGAATCTCATAATCAGTGGGCAAGAATTATGACCTCAACCTAGTCTTCATTCTACCCCAAGAAGCTATCTTCTTCTTACCAGTGGTTACCCTTTCATCCTGCATCATGTTCCACCACACCAATGCAGATCCTTTGATTCTAGCCTTTGCATAATTGACTCTCTTCTCCTCTGACACTTCCTTGCAGTAAAACTGGTTGTCTATGGCCTCTAGCCAATCCAATAAATCTTCACCATTCAAACTGCCACAATAGTAAGGTATGTGTTCCATACTATCTTTGTTGATGGACTTAAAGGAATCCAAGAACACCAACTAATATTTATCCATCTTCACTTCTTTTCCTTTGCTAGTTGTCTCTCTTGTCTGGCTTTAATCCTCTTCACAACTTTCATCTCCCCATTCAATGACTTTTGTCTTACCCTTTGTCTCTGTTAGATTAGACTTTTCCAATAGATTTTGGACCAAGTCCACTATGGAATATTTTCTCATTTCCTTGGGTGGCATGCTATCAACCTTGTGGCTCTCCTCCCCTTTAGACATACACTAAACTTAAAGAAATTCTATCTCTGATACCACTCTGATGCAGAGGGTCTAGAGTTCTAGTGTTTTCTTCTCCCAAAGTGCTTAATACTTATCCTAACCATCCAATGGTCTACTATTCTATGTTTTCTTCAGAAATATGGATCTCCTAGACCCCTCCCAATTTACTTTCCTCCTAGGTATAGTTGATTGGGTAAAGACATAAAGCTCACACAATTTCAGCTAGTCCAACTAGTTCACCAATCTTCTTGATTCTTCACTAGATCTTCCTCTAGAACCCAAAACCATTTCTTAGTATCTTCCCCATACTCTCCATATAATCTTTCATATGTTCATGGATCTTTAAAATTCCATTGGAAACATTCCCAATACTTTTGGATACTCCAACAATCCAATTGTTATCACTAGACACCAGTAGGCCTATTTAGGCCTAATTCAATTAGGTCTATTTTCACTGTTTTGAGTCAAATGCTCAAAATTAATCCAAAAAACCTCATAGAAGACTTAAGGAATATAAAATCTATCCACTAGCCCTTAAATAATCCAAATCTATAGTTTGTAAAGGCACCCACAACCCTAGTTACTACAGACCCTAATTTTCAGGCTATCTTTTAGGCCTCTAGACTAGTCAGTGCAAATTGTCTTCAATTTGTTATTCAAACTTCACTTCACCATCTTAAACCTTTTGATCCTTCAAGGAGACACATTAGGTCTTATACACATGCCACTAAGTCATCCATCCAAGATCATGGGTGCTCTGCTACAATTCAATCTTTACCCTATCCAGACTCACCTACTCCAAGCAGTCAGCCATAGAGCATCACTCCAAGCCTAGGAGTTTCTTTGTAGGAAAAAAAATGAAAAAAAAAATACTATATACATACCCTAACCTATCATTCCACAAGGTTTCATACATTTTCAATCGTGGATGCTTACGTTAGAGTCATTTTGTCTCCTACAACTCTGCACATGGGAATTGCAGACACAGTGACTTCAAAACAAAGATAACTTTACAAAATCTTAACTTGAAAACAAAATAATTGATGAAAAATAAATCTAACACAAATCTCTACACTCCCATGGAGTAATATTGCTAAATTCAACTTGTACACAACCATACACAGATATAGAAACATTGTAAAACACAAGAAAACTCAGGAAATCATCTGTACAGATTAGTCTCACGTGTGATCTAAAATAAAAACTCTATTAACCTTCCAAAAATCATCAATCCATGCTCAATTATTTGAGCATGGTTGGTTAAAACCATCCAAACCTCCATTTGAAATTTTTTTCAAAAAGTTGTAAAAGTTGGTCGAGCAACTTTTGAGCATTTCTTGCTCTTTACAAACCTTATGAAAGTTGCTAGCATTTCCATACGGAGGTCTTGTCAACTTTTGAAAGTTGCTAGCAAATTGGTCAACTCGATGCATGTTGACTCATACTAGGACCATATTTAGGAAATGTAGGATCCTAGACAAGACAAAAACCCTTAGTTACTAAAAAATAGCAACTTTTACCATTCTATGCCAAAATGACAACATTATCACCTAGGAGCACTTTGCTCTTACAAACATGAAATGAACAAGTTGGGATCCAAAACTATTGGATCTTATTACAATCCAAAAAAAGACTTAACACAACCCTAAAAACACAAATCCAACCAAAATTGGAGGTTCTTTTCTCCATACATAGCCTTTGAAACTCTTATGTGTAAGAGTTAACATCTAAGTCTTTATGTCTTTGACTTTGTCTCCTTTTATGTAACTAAATTTCATAGTCTTCAGGTACATATGCATCTCTAATTCTTGCTACCATAGCCTTCCAAGTGGAAATGAGTCTCTTTCCCTTCTTCTCTCTCTCATATTGGATAAATTTCCACTAAGTGAGTGAAGACCCTCTAAGTCTTGGCTTAGCTACATTTACTTTCTGAGCTTCAGTTATGCCATCACATTCAAAGTGATTCTCAAGTCCTTCAATCCAATCAAGGACTACCTTTGATTCCATCTTTCCAATAAAGATTGGAATTCCTTCCAAAGTTTTCCCACTTAAAGCCTTCAATGTTTTTAACAATGGTTCTTTTGTGAGTAAAGGGTCTGGTTATGGGACCTCATCCTTAATTTCTATCTCTTTGTGTTTTCCTTCCACTTTGTCCTTGACTTCTTGAGTCTTTTCCTCTACTTGGTCCAATTTATGGTCTAATTGGGCCAATCCATCTTTGAGAAATATATTCTCTTCTTCTTTCTCATCCACTTTATTTGCAAGTTCTACATTGGTCACCATTGTAGAATCTCCTACTGATTCTGTTGGTTGAAACACTCACCAAAAGCCAAATCTTATTGGATCAGCTACCAATCTGATAGCTACAACCTTAGTGTGCTTGGACAAGCCTAACGAGGTCTCTTACCATTTCTAGCCTTCACAAGATCCTACCCTCTCTTATAGGATCTTTCAATCCCTTTCTTATCTAGCCTAGGAATTCTCCAACACCACTCTATGAGTTGGTAACTTTTTTACTTCACTTAGGGGTATCTACCAACAAAGTTCACTTCAATCCTTTACTCCTTCTTGGAAGACTCCAAGTGCATTTTCAAATCCTCCCTTTCACAATTTTATGCAGGGGGTGTAATCCATGTTTGGGAAACTTATTTATCTCCACATGATCCCATTTGGATAGGGCATCAAGACTTTCCCAAACAATCTCAAGACAATAAGTGAATTTGGTCTTTTAGGCCTAATAGGTCAATTAGCCCTAATTAGCTACTTTTTCACACTTCTTTCACAAATTTCTCAAATAACCCACCCCAAAAAGTGGATATTTTGACACTCTTTTCTAAGAAATTAATTATTTTTTAGGTCTTAGGGTTCTAGGGTCTCCATACAGTGGTTTCCTAGAATTAAGGAAAAATAGGGCTAATTGGGCTATTCTAGTGCAGTTTGGTGATTTGTACTTAGAAATGTATCTTAATAGATTGGAAAATTCCTAATCTTCCTATGAGGTATCAGAAAGACCTTTGTTCTTATGAAACCATTCTTGGTTCCATTTTCCCAATCATTCTCTTGCAATCAAACACCATTAGTTCTCTGGCGAACACCTAACCGGGTGCATAGGACTCGCCTAGGGCTTGCCACCAAAAATAGCTAACTTGCTCATCATAACTCCTACACTAATATTTACACTATAAAAAGGCTCTTCTACCATATTCATCTATACCATGATGGAATCCGTGGTTGGATTCTATGTGGGAGCCATTTTACTAAAATCTACTCTATCAACACCAACAACTATACAACTTACAAAATAATTTATAAAACTAATCAAATGAATTCACAGAAACTTAAAATCTAAAAAAAAGATGATTAAAAAAATCCCTACTACAAAAATTAAAAACAATATCTTTCTATTAAATCCATCTACTAACTCTAACTCACAACAATAGGCGACTGTGAACAAAAATCAGTAAATAGAGCTTTCTTAGCAAATTCAAAATCTTACATCACATCCTCTATGCTTGGGAAATGGGCGTCCTCATGGATTAATATCCTTTTTCTGTGTTTTTATGTAGTTACCATAATTTCCTATCCTCAAATTTGAAGGGAATCCAATATTGGAAAATAATGTCATGCAACTTTGTAAAGTTTCTATTGTTGTCATGTCAACATTTTGACAACTTTTGCATTTTTGTCTAAAACATAATCTAATGACCTCTAATCAATATAAAATGATGTAAAAACATTATAGAGGCCTTTTTAGGAACATTTACATTCTTACCTAAGACTTGAATTCTTTTGGACCCAAATTCCCACTTTTAGGCTTAATCTAGCACTAAACACTAACAAAAGCAAAACTACAAGAATGGATTGATCCTAGTCTAATCCATCTTGTCACTAACCAAAAAGACCTTCTAAGGCCTAAAATAAGAAATAATTAATTGGCTAAGGTTAGTACAAGCCACATCAAAATTTGTAACTAGGGATTATCCTAGGTGCTCTTGCACCAATAAGTAGCTGGGAAACTCGATCTCAAAAATGATTTAATAAAAACTCACACGATCAAACTATCTCAAATAAGCATAGTGTAACGATGTAAAGCTTAGTTTTATGGATGGAATGAAATAACATGTGATTATATGTTGTGGGAGGAACTTGTTGGAATAGTCCCAAGGATAACAGAGAGGTGGGGGGGGGGGGGGGAATCAG
>MU227928.1:541929-570802 GCA_018584345.1 Thuja plicata
GGGGTCTTTTGGTAAAAACAAAAGTTATACACCTTTTTGTCTCGCTGCTGTCACAGAGTTACAATTTTGCATTGACAACAATTGGCTACATTGTGCATTTTGGCCTAAAAGGTGTTGAAACTGAAAGACATTGGTTGGAACATGTCATACATGCTAAAAAAAACCTATTGAAGCCTTGAAACCTCCTAGAGTTGACTATTTGTAGATTTTTCCCATCATGACCTAGAAGGGTCACTTGGAACACTTCTACACTATTGCTCATTTTGGGTTGTTTCTTGGTTCACCACCCTGATCTCTGCATCAGATCCCATTGTGGAATCACAATGACCTCATCTAATGTTACAGCTAGAATATGAGACTTCTTCTTCAATATTTTCTTCTTCTTCAACTCTGGAGAACTTATGCTTGGTAGCATAATATCTTTCCCTTTGACAGTGTCAATGTCCAATGCCTCTTTTAATTCTGTCAATATTATTTGTGGATTGGGCATACCACTAGTTTTAGGAACTATAGGAGTGGATGATGTAGAGTGTGGTAGATCAACCAACACTTGCATTGCCTCTTCTTCTTTAGGCTTATCAACAGTATTTGTTATCAGTACTCCACTATCTAAAACTATTTTCGCAACCTCTAAAATAGGTGGATTCTATGAAGTTACCTCTTGTTCATTTATTTTCTGGTTCTCTTCAATTTTTTGATCATTGAAAAATTCAATTATTTCATCAGATGCTATGGTCTTCCTTTCTTCAGTATCAGTTTCCTTAATAGGCAAATCAGTGTCTTTACCACTCGACATCTCTTGTTCCTCGACATTCAAATTGCTTGGATCATCAACTATAAAATCCATAGGACTATCTAAAGTTAGATCAACAGAGTTTGTTGCATCTAATGCATCTTTGGTTTTGTCCTGTTCTATGGCAATTTAAACTTGAGTTATCTATGGTTCAGGGGTAGTCTTTACTTAAACTTCTTTTGTCTTTTGCTCAGATGTCCCTTCACTAGATTTCTTATCTTTTGGAATGGCCAATCCAAAGATTTCCTTCTAGATCCTTGTGCTTTGTTGTACTACACCTTCAATGTCATTTTTCAGAACAACATAGCCTCTGAGTTTAGGAATAAACCTACTCTTGTAATCCTCAATAAATTTAGCTCTTTGTTTTGAGGTGAGCTCAGGTATTACCTGGGCTAGAGTTCCTTCCCTGATCTGTCTTTCTATGGTAAGTGCAAATTCCCATTTGCTTGACAGAAAATCATAAAGTTCATCAGGAACATGTTTTCCTATCTCTGTAGGAGTTAATTTGAAAGAACTCATCATATCTAAGAGTGCTTCTTGTACTTTTTGCCTATCTGCAGTTTTCAACTTTTCATACTTAATGAACTTAAAAGTTGCTAACCCTACTGAATTCCTCAAAGTGTCACATACCTCATCAATACTTTCTGGTTTCTTGAATTTTTCTGTAGGTATGTTGCTGGGTTCATCAGTTTCTGTCTTTTCCTCATCACTATCTTTCCCTAAATTTAATCTCCTTCTAGGTCTCTTTGCTCGCTTACTCGGCTTAGCCTTAGGAGCAACCTTTGCTTCCTTTCTAGAACTAATTTCTACAACTTTCCTCTTACCATATACTTTAGTTTGTACTTCTACTATGGAAGTAACCGTAGATGCTCTAGTCCTCAAACAATTAGCTGCAGGAGGTGTAACCTTGGGTTTGGCTTTGCTCAGCTTGGTTACTATGACAATTGATGGTTTCGTGCCCTTAGCTTTCTTTGTAACTTCTTCTGATGCACTTACTTCCTCCTCTATAGAAATATCCTCACCTTGTCTAGTGGTCAGGCCCAAAGGTGCATCCTAAGGTTCTTCAACACTACCTAAGCCAACCATTTTCTTCAGGTTTTTCACAATCTTCTTTCTTTTCCTCTCCATAGTTCCCTCATTCAAACTTGTAGAAATTTTAGCCTTAGCTTCATCAAAATTTCCAAATCTCTCGGCTATAGTATCAATTGCCTCAGCTAGGAGTGCAATGATGGTAGCTGATGCTTCATCAATGTTAATTTCATAAGGAAATGGTTTTAAGCATGTTATCCTAGGAGTCACTGCCTGGATATAAGTATTATCTGTATCAACTAGAAAACAGATTTCCTCATAGTGCTTCTCCACTAGTGACTTAGGAATTCTAGTCCTTAATCTCATTCTCTTCTTGAATTCTACAAAATAGCTCCCCATAATGCTATTGATATTACTTCCTAGCTTCTCAATACATTCACTAATCTGAACTGTTATGGGTCTATCCTTTTTCCAAGCAATATTTCCCAGTGTAGGAAATGTATCCTGAATGTAGAAAAATATACAGACTAGTAAAGACCCAAACTTACATGATGAGCTCTTAGCCTTTCTGATTGATGCTAGGTTCTTAGATAATTGTGTCTGTTGTAGTTCTGCAAGATCATATGTATGATTCTTCTTAACAATTTTCCATGCCTGATCAATGACTGTACAAGGAACACTATCTAATCTGCTCGACTGATAGAACTTATGTGCTATTACTCTAGTTACTCCAAAATAAAGTTCTAGGTGTGTAATTGTAGAGATAGTCATACCTTTGTTGTTCCATACGGCTCCAGTGTTTAGTGTAATTTCTTCTTTGTTGTTATCCCTCATGGTCTGTTTGCTGTTCACTACAAGATATCCAGTCACTCGATGAATCATGCTTTTGGTGATCTTGACTGGTCCATTATCCAACCACATACACATGTCGTGAACTCAGCTAAGGATAACCTTAATCCATTCATCTTTGAAACCTTGTGGAAAATCTAGGGCACGAGTTAACCCTTTGTCAGCTAAATGTTTGAATTCTGCCTTTAGAACTCCATTGTCACACAAATTGCTGTAGGATTTCTTTATTTCACTATCACCTACTTCACCAATCTTAACCATATAACATGATCAAACATCATGAATCATAAGTACCTTGGGTGGAATAGATGAGAGGGCTCCCATTAAATCACTCTGAATCGCACTTTTAGGAATGGTGCAAAATTTGAGAGGTTCACATTCATCACTCCGTACTAACTGAATTCTCTCTGGTTCTGCCTCCATACTCTTAGTTAGTACGGAAGAACTTGTAGCCATAATTTTGAAATTAGGGTTTGAGAGATGAAGAATATAGTACCTCAGCAAGTAGCTCTTTGCACTATTCACCTTAGGATTTCCGACGACATGCTGATGAAATCTTCAATGCTAACTTTGTTAAGATCAATTCTGCAAATTACTTCAATCGCTCTGTTAACAGAAAAATCACAAGGTAAAAATGAAGTATAAACTGTTCATCCTTTATAGACTTTGAAAGGTCAAGGTAGGTAAGCAATGAATTTTCTTCTCATTGAGTTAGTGCAGGCCAGCTATCCTCAGCTTTAACACAACTTGCATCCCACTCGGCTTACTAAACTTGGCCTTCACAAAATTTTACTCGGCTAACAAAACTCGACACTTAATAAAGAACTCAACCTTAGTGTCCATGATTGGTGTTCGGCACTTATTAGTGCAATTTTTTCATCTCAGCATTTTTTCTTCAAAATATGTCCTAGTGCATCTTTACATATGCAAATATGGACTTTTGTACATATCATGTTAGGAACTAATGTAAGATAAAAATTTTAGATGAAATTCCTTACATACCTCTTTTTCTTAGTTGGAGATGATGTGATCACCTGATCCATTGGATTGGGAGACCTCGGCTTCATTAGCTTCACTATTGCATGGTTCAAACTTAATAACCCATGTCTTGTTCATCTGTGCTCTAATTTTCTCAAATGTAGGAGCACGTACTCTGGTCTTGCAATCTTTCCTTGTATGTCCAATTTTCAGACAACTATGACAAACAAGGCTTCCATTCATCCAACTTTTAGATTTACCTCTGAAATGTGTCCTTATGCAATTTTATGGAACATGTCCATACTCACCACAGTAATGACAACTATGCCATGTATTGTAATCCCAATTGTAATTATTACCTTTTCTTGGTGATTTCTCTTGTACCTTTGATGTCCACTACTGTTTACCTTTAGATCTGCAATCTTGTGCTCTATGACCATATTTGTGATAGTTATAGCAATTACCATTGAGTCTAGGTGTTTTTCTTACCTTTGCCTTACATTCACGCACTTGATGTCCAAACTTATTACAGTTAAAGCAATAACCATTAAAGTTAGTTTTTAGATTGGACTTACCATTCTTGCTTCGGTAAATGTTTGTTGTATGACCTGGTTTCCACAGTGGTGACAAACATGTTTGTTGTTTCTTGGCTTTGCATGCCTTCTTTCACCTGTCTTAGATGATTCTCCATCTTCAGTGGTTGTATGTTGTTCAGTGTGATCTAATATAGAAGAATCTTTAGGTCTTCTTGATGCTTCCACCAGTTTTTCAAAGTAGCTCATAGCTGCACTTGGATCATTCACTCTGTTATTAATCTCTTTCTCAGATCTCAATTCATCTTTCAATTGACTATTCTCAGATCTAAGATTTACAATCCCCAAGTCTTTCCTGCTAATCTCCTGATTCACAAGTAGTAGTTGATTTTCCATGTCTACTTGATTGACTATCATTGTTTGCACATCATGTGTTCTTTCATCAAGTCTAGTAATCATCATTCTCTTGTCTTCTTTTGCCATAGCCTTGTCATCTTCATCTTTCTTTTTCTGTTCATCAATTTGACACATTCTCATTGATTGGGCTTCTCGTTCCTTTTTCAAGTTTTTGACTTCTTCATATAGTGCACTATTCTTTTCCAGTAAATCTGCTATTGTTGCATCGCTCTCAGTAGAATCTCCATTCTAAAATTGATTTGTGGTGTCCTCTTCCTGATAATGAGTGTCATTCATTAGTTTGGCCAAATCTTTCCTTGCAATCAAGGACTACTTTAATTCTTGTCTAATAGTCTCAAGCTATTGTAGTGCTAGCTGAATATCAATATTTTGATTCTCAATGAATTTACCCATCTTGTAGATCTCCATCTCAAGATCTGTATTCTCAAGTTGATTATGACCTTTTTAGAGAACTGAGCTCTAATACCAATTGTTGGAAATACAATAATGGGAAAGCAAGATACTAAGAGGGGGGGTGAATCAGATCTTCAAAATTAAACACTTAAAACAAACTAATCCACATTCATACATATATGAATCTAATGTAATCTCAGATAGCATCCACATAATGAAATAAATAACACATAACACAATAACTTGGTAACCCAGAAACCCAAATAGGTAAAATTGGGGTGGGGATGACACCCAAAAAATTCTCCACTACTGCAGTAATAAAGTGTACCTGTTAAGGTTACAAATGATGATTAAAAAATGTAATCTACCCTATTAAAGGTCTGCCTGGTTAAGAGCTTAAGATCATTATAATCTACCCTATTAAAGGATTTCAACTTACAATAAAGTAAGCACTCTGTTAGGAGATAAAGAAAGGTATGCTAGAACCACTCTGTTAAGAGATTTTCACTTGATACAATGATTAAAATGTCTCAAGTATTGATCCTTCATTATTCACTCTAATGCTGATGATGGATCTCCTCTTTCCAGTACCTTCTATGATCTCATAATCTGATATAACTTTACTCTATTGTTCACTGTGTTCTTAGTCTACTTGATCTTTGCTTCTTAAAAAAATAACCCTCTATGCATTTCACTTCAAAATGCAGTCACTAGAAAATTCATCTGCTCTCTCCTTACACACTTACAAAATAGGGTTTAGAAGCAATCTAATATATCTATTCAAATCTGATAGTGAGATCTAGATCAATGATCAAGATCTGATACCCATACCTTGATGGTAAAA
Source organism: Thuja plicata (assembly GCA_018584345.1). Classification (NCBI taxonomy): domain Eukaryota; kingdom Viridiplantae; phylum Streptophyta; class Pinopsida; order Cupressales; family Cupressaceae; genus Thuja; species Thuja plicata. Next base: position 547,766 of record MU227928.1, read on the forward strand.
CAATTAATGTTTACAATAGGTCATGCATAAAATAAAACAATTAAATGCATAACTAACTCCGTAGAAGAATATTAAATACGTACATAAGTTGACCCAAAAAGCTTATACAAGTCGGCCAGATCACTTATCCTCAAAGTTTGAATCATTCTAGACATGTATACAAATACTGTTCTACTCAGCACTTGACTTGTCTGTCACTCAGCACTTACCATCTATGTCTCCTACTTGGCGCGACAATGTAATTCGGCTTGGCAATGTAACTAGGCAAACTAAAAATTGCTCGGCAATGTTACTCGGCCTTGCATAGTTTTAGCTCGGCCATAGTGATAGCCAACTAAAACTACCTAAGTGAATGACTAAGTGTTGGTCACTAATCATCAACAGAACTTAGAGATTAACAATAATATCTTTCTAGAATCATAAAATTCTCATCAATCTTCACATGATTACTTTCAATTATTTTCTTTAGTCTTAGATTGAAACATCTATAGGCTTTGCTTTTATTAGAGTAACCAAGAAAAATACCTTCATCACTTCTAGCATCAAAATACCAATGATATCATCTCTTTTGATGTAGCACTTGCTTCCAAAGATTTTTATGTATTTTACAGTAGGTAAATTACCAAACCAAAGTTCATAAGGTGTCTTGTTTGCGTCTGGTCTCAATTGTATTCTATTGATAGTGTAAACTACTGTATTGACTACATCTCTCTAGTAGGTATGGGAAACCTTTCCTTCAATCATGATAGTGTGAGCTATCTAGAGTATTATCTTATTCCTCCTTTCTGCTATCCCATTCTAATGAGGGGTTCTGGGTGCACTTAACTGTCTTTTGATTCCATGTTCTTCATAGTAGTCAAAATTGGTCAGAGGTGAATTCTCCTCCTCTATCAGATCTCATACATTTTATCTTTAATCCAGATTCATTCTCAACCTTAGCTTTGAATACTTTGAACTTCTCAAAAGCTTTTGATTTTTATTTTAAGAATGCAACCCACATCATCCTTGAGAAATTATCAACAAACAAAATAAAATACCTTTCTCTGTAGTAAGATATTTTTTGAGTAGGTCCACATAGGTCTGTATATATTAGATCTAATTTGTTTTCAGCAGAGTTTTTTTTTCTCCTGAATGAGGTCCTCACATTCTTCCCCATCATGCATTACGTACACATGGTGTCAACTGGTCTTATAATTCTAGTAAGGTCTCTTACTACCTTTACATTATTTATCTTGACTATGTTGTCAAAATTGATGTGACAAAGTCTCTTGTGCCATAGCTAGCTGTCATCTACTTTTGTAACAAAACAACTTACTTCTGAGTTGAGATAAAAAACACCACCTTTGGTCTTTGAGCTTGATTTAATAATGTCTCCTTCTTTGTTGTTAATGATGCACTGGTTGTTTTTGAATTCCAACTGATATCCTTTATCAAGCAACTGTCCAACACTTAGTAGGTTATGATGCAAACCATCAACATAGAGAACATCATCTGTCTTGTTCTTTCCATCTAGGGTGATAGAACCTCTGCCTATGATAGGTTTGGGAGTGTTATCTCCAAATCTAACCATGCCACCATTGTACTTGTCCAAGTGTACAAATCTATCTTTGTCTCTTTTCATGTGGTGTGAACATCCACTGTCAATGATCCAATCAGTTTTGATGTCAGATTTTGAAAATAATGCTAACTCCTGTTCTTTTACTTCATCTTCTTTGTCTATTTCTTCAAGAATCTTCTCAATGTCTTTAATGGAAACAAATCCAATTTCATCTTCTCCTGAGTCATCATCAGTTACACCATCCTTAGCATGATAACATTCTTTAGTGTACTTAGGTTTGTAATCTGATATGAATTTCTTGACTCTTGTAGGGCACTTGGATGCAAAGTGGCCAACTTTGTTGCATGAGAAACATTTGAATGGTAGCTATCCTTCATATTTACCTTTACCTTTCCTTTCCTTCTTGGAAATCATAGCAATGATTTATTCTAGTTCTGTATTCAATTCTTCATTGTTACTAGAGCTACTTATAGATTTATTTTTGTGGACTGTGGCTTTGAAGACTGTCTCACTTTTAAGTTCTGTCTTCAATATAGATATTTCAAATATAGATATTTTTCTGATCAAGTTTTCCCTCTTGAAGTCTCATTTAGGATATTGATCTTTCTCTCATAGTATCATTTAGGATATTGATCTTGCTCTCATAGTCTGCTATCAATGTGGTCATCAATTTGTCCATTATATCTTCCTCTGATATTTCTCTGCCATTCTTTCTTATACCTGATACTGCTTCATTAATCCTCTGATTGTAAGCTCTGATGTTTTCTTCAGGTAGCATCTCTAAATTGTTGTATCTTTTCTTCCATGTCTTTCTATGCACATTCTTTTCTTGGATGTCTCCTTCAAACATATCTTCTAAGTATTTCCAAATAGAGTATGCTTTATCTATCTTCTTGATCTCAAAAAAATCACTGTCAGATAGGGCATTGAATAGGGCTTCTTTGGCAATTGCATTATTAGTGAACACTTCCTTTTGGCTCATAGTAGAGTCATTAGCTGCAAGATCTTTCAAGGTGGGAATTTTAACTTCTTGAGTGGCAATCTCATAGATTGAAAATCCAACACATTGAAGATGTGTTATCATTTTGTTCTTCCAGCCAAGATAGTTTTCTCCATCAAACTTAGGACTCTCTTTCCTGAACTATGCCATCTGATCTACCTTAAGCTGTTAGGATTTATCTCCAAGGCACTTGGCTCAAATACCAATTGTTGGAATAGTTCCAAGGATAACTGAGAGGGGGGGGGGGGGAATTAGTTATCTGTCAATTTAANCCAAGGATAACTGAGAGGGGGGGGGGGTGAATTAGTTATCTGTCAATTTAATTCTTTTCTCTTTCTTTAATGTAATTTGATATAAAGTAAATTCACATTCAGATAACACAATAGAGTACTCAACAATTTTATTACGGGGAAACCAAATAGGCAAAAACCCCGGTGGGAATTAGCACCCATAAATAACTGCACTAGTTTATAATGATCCCTATTAGAAGATCTTACAACCTTGTTAGGAGTTGATATTTACAATGCAAGAAGTACAAAGACCTGGTTAAAGGTCGAACCCTGTTAGGAGTCTTTTACAGATAACCCTGTTAAGGGTGAGGACTCACTATCCAATAGCTCACTACTAAGATGGTGAAGGCTACAACCTTCATTATAATAGATATACACTATATCTAGTAAATGATCTATTGTATTAGACCTGTTGTCTTGATTAGTTCCAATGAATTGCAATCAACCTCTGTTTCTTCACATAGATCTTCAACTTATTCTTCCTGATTTTTTGCTCTTCTCTGTCTTTTCTTCTTCACAACATCTTCGAAACTTAGTGAACATAACTAAACTGTTATATGTATCTTCACCAAGGATAAGGTCATGATGGTATCTAGAAACACTTCATCAACTTCCTTGTCAGCTCAACCAAGCATGCAATAAATATTAAGACCACACAACTCAAATTGAATAGACGCGACGCTTCACAAATTCAGCTTCACCAAATTAAGTCTAACATCAAGATTCTATTGAAACATGTTTAGCACCTTTGGATAATTATCTTTAACTCATAACTAAACATGAATATAAACACACATATCCTGAAGATAGGCGCAACTCAAGAAACATTGTATTTACATCGGCTCCTTAACAGATAAATTCCAAAAATTGTAACTGCCATAACTGATTAATCATAACTCAACTGAAACTGCATATCTGAATTGGTGTGAATGCACATAGAAACTAGAACATGTATACACCATGGAAATAAATACACATAGATCCAAAGCATCTATACTGATAATTTCATATAGGATGCCTACTATAAATTATATGTTGTCATCTATGGCAAACATACAATCAATTATTTGCTCAGAAGCAAATCTCCAACAAAACTTGATTGGATAAAATGAGATTGGAAGATAAGACGGATTGAATAGGATGAAAGAAAGATAAATTGATTTGAGTAGAAGGTAAATGGATTTGATATGAAAGGACTGGATACATAGATAGAATGGGTTGGGTTCAATAAAAAGGGATAACTAGGGCATGGAAAAGGAAAGAGGGATGGAGAGATCATATAGATGGAAGATAGAGGGATGGAATGGATAGATAAAATATGATTAAAGGATTAAGATCCAAGAAATATGTGGAAAAGGAGTGAAATTCCCCATACTAGAAGTATGATAATGAAGGATGGGAATATGGGGGATAAAGGATGAATGAAATGGAATGACGATGCATAAGGGATGTGATGAATAATTGGAGGAGGATTCAAGAAATATGTTGCAAAGGATGCCCCCATAATAGAGGTGGGAGAATGAAAGATGAGGAGATGGTGGGTAAATATGTATGAGATGGAAGGATGGTGCTTAATCAATTTGTATGGAGGTAATAAAGACTTGTTTTGTCAAAAGCATGTATGGAGGGTTGAGTGCCTCAAGTTTTGATCAAGAGAAAAAGTATGAAAGTGGAAGGTGGATGGATTAGGGTGATGACATGTAACTGATTGAATGTTTGAAGATGTTAATTTGATGATAATGCAAGGGATTAAATTGGTTAATACATTATATTTTCATTGATGTCAAATTGATATAATCTGTATGGTCATGGAAATACTTCCAAAGACTTCAAATAACCGATGAATCAAAGGATATGCTAGCAGTAATGCATATAAGTCAATTATTCACAAAGTGAATATATACACCAATGGAGTGCACACCGATGAACAAAGTAAAAGAGAAAAGTCACAGTGTTACCCAATGAGCAAATGCACAACATTACTGATGAGAAAAGTTAGTGTTTCCTAAGAAAAGCATAGTGTAACCTGATGGACAGAATTACAGTGTTGCCCAATGGAAAAGACAAGGACAGAGATCCCGATGACAAATGAAGTCACACCAAAAAAATGGTCAGTTATCACCGATGATGAACTAAAGTGTTGACTGACAGAATAGAGAGTTCAAAAACAAAAAAAATGCTTAGCTTTCAAGAGCTAAAGATAGACTTAACTGATACTTATCATTGTTTTAATCATCTAGATAAAGCCGAAGATAAGTAATTGATTTTAAAATGATTTTTCTAGTTGGCAAGAAGATCTCTTATAGATAAAATTGGAGTTTTACTTTAAATCTAATTGGCAAGAATTATGGATCATGCCAAGATCAAGAAAGCCAAGAAAAGGTGAATCATGTCTATAAAGAGACAAAAAAAATTCATTACGAATTGAGTGGGGTGAAAAAGAGAGAAGAGGAGAGATGATAAAGAGATTATAAAGGAGAAGAAAGTCTTCATTCAGACCTGATCAACAAGTTGAGGAAAGAGCTAGATTCTATAGACACTGACGAATAGTGAGACAACATCACAGAGAAGATGAGTGTGGAGAAAAGGTACATAATTGATTATATTGATCAGCAAGGTAATGCACTTACAATAGATCTGAAAATTTGCAATTCAAGTTGTATGTGTGAACAAATCATTTAGTGTTTTAGTTTTACCATTGAAGCATCAAGTCTCTTAACCGAGTAGGACTTAAAAGTCTTTTGTAATTGAGATACATCCCAAGGAGTATCAAAAATTTTGATCATAGAAACTAGCATTGGATATGACCGATACCTATTGATAGGACAATTGAGTGTTTGATCAAGGATGGTCGCATTAGATGCTGGATACTAGGTGACAAACTATCTTTTAAATACTCTAACAAGGTCACACCTAACAGTGTGTTTGTAACCTTTAACAGGGTTGGCTCCTAATAGAGCTCACTTTAGAAGAGTGAAAATTTGGGGTACCGATCGCAGTGGTTTTCCCTTAACAAGTTTTCCATGTTAAAAATCCATGTGTCATGTGTTTATGTTTCATTACTTTACTTTTTTACATTTCACATATGTAATTCTGGATTGATCGGTATACTCTGTTTATTTACCGTGTTTTGATAAATGAATGACTTATTAGTAAACATACAGAAGAAGGATTTACAAAGAAATCTGACAAGTAGTAAATTGATATAAGTATTTTAAGGCATTCATCTTCTAGGACAGAAGATAATTAGAGGCATAATTTATGGTTATAAGTTTTAAAGGGTTGATTTAAGGATTAATTTTAGAGGCCACTGATTCACCCCCCCTCTTAGTTATTACTTACAATTGGTATCAGAGCTTGTGTTCTTAGAAAGGAAGGTTTCAAGACATAAGCTAAAGATCACAAGATGAATAGACGAGATGTGCCCAAGTTGAACAAAGATAATTTTGCTTCATGGAAGAGTAGAATAAGACTCCACTTATAAGGTATTGAAAATTATGTTACTCAATACTTAGATATTGAATATGTGTTGCTCACACAAGCACCCAAAGTTGAACAAATGAGAGAGAAGCATGAGCACAATTGCATGATGATAGAGCTTTCTTCCTCATTCTTCGATGTTGAATTTGAAGATGTCAAAACCTACAAGACTACAAAGTAGATGTGGGACAAATTGATGTTTGTACATGGTGGTGACAAGAATGTTTTGAGAGCCAAGGCATAAAGCCTTAGAGGAAAGTTTGATAATCTCAAAATGAAAGAAGGTAAAAACATCACATAGTACAACACAAGAATAAAAAAGGTAGTCAATGCTATCCGAGGAGTTGGAGGTGTACTAGAAGAAGATATAGTGGTAAGTAAAATTCTAAGAACTTTACTGCTTACTTATGCTATTAGATTATTTTCCATACAAGAAATGAGAGAAGTAGTAAATAGAAATGTTACTCTAGATAGTTTGATTGGAAGAATGATTTCATTTGAGATGAATAACTTTGATAATAATGTCTTACCAAACATAGAGTTTGCATTCAAATCTTCTTTAAGAAAAAGTAAATCAAGTCATAAACACACTATGAGAAAAGATAGTGATAGTGAAAGTGAAGAGGAAGATCTTGATGAAATTGAAGCACATATGGCTAGAAGAATGTAGAGAGGAAAAGGTAAATACAAAGGTAAATTACCACTTGTTTGTTTTAATTGTAAATAAATTGGACACTTTGTTGCAAGATGTCCTAACAAAATAAAATATGACAGAAGTAATGACAGATCATTTAAAAAGAAGTCTGACAAAGGTGATTACAGAAGCTACCGACAATCAGAAAGAAGAGATACTCGAGACTACATGGACAAAGAAAAGAAGGCCAGTTACCTAGCTAAATGCAAAGATAATGATATTGACACCAAATATGATGAAGAAATCAAGATGGTATTTGTGGCAGTAAAAGATGATTCAGATGATGATGAAGAAAGGTATGTAGAAACTGAACTCATATCTAAAGTTAGTAAAAATTATGTCTAGATCATAGATAGTGGTTGCACTCACCACATGACCGGTGCCAAGAAATTTTTTGAGACTTTTGAATACTATAATGGTGGTTCAGTAAGAATGGGTAATGATACACCTTGTCCAGTTGAAGGTAGAGGAACCATAATGTTGAATAACCAGATAAAATGTGAAAATTCTTATCGGGTAAATGGATTGAATTATAATCTATTGAGTTTTTCTTAGTTGAATAATTCAGGTCATAGACTAGCATTTGAAAATAAGAAGGGAAAGATCTTCAACAAATTAGGAAATCTGATTGGTACGAATGAGCAGACAAAAGGTAACTTATTCTATCTAAACGATACTGACAACACTTGCTTAATGGCTAGAAATGAAGACATATGGTTATGGCACAAAATGTCATGTGAACTTTGACAACATGATAAAGATTAGAAAAAAGAGAAATGTAAGAGGCTTACCGACGATGACCAAGCCCAATAATATCATGTGTAAGAATTGTCAAAAAGGTAAGATGACAAAGTCTAGTTTCAAAAGAAAAACCCATACATCTGATGCCATTCTAGAATTTGTCCATACTGATTTATGTGGACCCATTAGGACAAAGAGTTATTATGGAGATAGATATTTTATTCTCTTTGTTGATGATTACTTTAGAATGATGAAATTCATGTTTCTAAAAGACAAATCAGAAGCATTTAAGATGTTTAAATGGTATAAGGAAATGGTTGAGAAACAAAGTGGTAAAGAATTGAAATGCTTAAGATCAGATAGAGGAGGGGAATTTATTTAAGATGAATTCACTAACTTTTTTAATGAGCATGGAATCAAAAGACAGATCTTTGCACTGAGAACACCACAAAAAAATGGAATTTCTAAAAGAAGGAATAGATCCATAGTTGATTGTGCAAGGACACTGATGATAGAGAAAGACATCACCCAAATCTTCTGGAGAGAAGTTGTCAGTACTGCTATTTACACATTAAACAAAGTACAATGGAAGAAAGACACCAAGAAGACACCTTATGAGCTTTGATATGGTTACACACCCAATGTAAGTTATTTAAATTTTTTTGGTAGTCAATGTTATATCTTAAAAGATGATAGAAATGGAAAAATTGACTCCAAGAGTGATGATGGAATCTTTCTAGGGTATTCCACCAAGAGAAAGGATTATAAATGTCTCAATAAAGCCTCTAACAAAATTTTTGAAAGTGCAAATGTAAAGATAGATGAATTTGTAGAGAAGAATGAAAAGGAAAGCACAAAAGAACCAAAGGACTACAATAGGTTTGTTTACAATCAAGAACCTATCACTCTACCCGACTAATATTGTACATCTCCCAATGAAGGAGAACAAAATGAAGGACCAAATGACGATCAAGATGAAAGATAAAGAGCTGAACATGTACTTTCCAGATATGTCTGAAGGAACCATCCACATAACTAGATCTTTAGATATAAGAAGGCTGGTATGAGAACTAGAAGTAAGTCCCTAAACACAAGATGTCTTATTTGTGATTATGCGCCAAAATCTATCAAAGTTGTACTAGATAATGATGAATGGATTAGTGCTATGAATGAACAGATTGAGAAGATAGAGAAAAACAGGACATGGACACTTGTACCAAGACCAGATGACAAGAATGTCATCGGTACAAAATGGATATTCAGGAATAAACTGAATGAGAATGGAGAAGTCACCAAAAATTAAGCAAGAATAGTATGCAAGGGGTATGCACAAGAAGAAGGAATTGACTATGGAGAGACCTTTGCACCCGTTGCTAGGCTAGAAAGAGTGAGAATACTACTTGCTTATGCTGCATATAAATGCTTTAAGGTATACCAAATGGATGTCAAGTCTGCATTCCTAAACGGAATACTTGAGGAAGAGGTATACATTGAGCAACCATAAGGGTTTGTTGATCTAGATAAGAGGAAAATGGTATGTAGACTACAGAAAGCCTTGTATGGATTGAAACAAGCACCCCGAGCCTGGTTTGAAAGACTTCATTCCTATCTTATAAGTATTGGATTTGTAAGGACTAGTGAAAACAATAATCTTTATTTGAAGGAAGATACTGATGCTAACATTTTGTTTGCTGAGATATTTGTTGATGACATCATATTTGGAGGAAATGATATGCTATGCAAATCATTTGCAAATGAAATGAGCAAAGAGTTTGAGATGTCTATGTTTGGAGAGATCAAGTTTCTTTCTTGGTCTACAGATCATGCAACAAGATGAAGGTATTTTCATTACACAATCCAAATACATAAAAGAAGTACTAAAAATATTGAAGATGGAAGAGTCCAAACCAGTTGGAACACCGATGGAAACTAGATGTAAGCTTCCAAAGGAGGACAAGTCATCAGAGATAAATCAGACTTTGTATAGATCAATGATTGGAAAAATCATGTATGTTGTACATACTAGACCAGAAATTGTACATGCAATAGGAATAGTTGCAATATTTTCTGCTAATCCTAGGGAATCACATATGACTATTGTGAAAATAATTCTAAGATATCTGAAGAATACCAAGGAATATGGATTATGGTATAGAAGAGAAGAAAAATTTGAACTTAAGGTCTTTATCGATGCTGTTTGGGCTGGAAATATTGATGACCGGAAGAGCACAACTGGAGGAGCATTCTTTATGGGTGGCAGAATTTTCACATGGATCAGCAAAAAGAAAGGATGCATCTCTCATTCTACTGCAAAGGAAGAGTATGTTGTTGCTACTACAAAATTCTCAAATATTGCATGGATCAAATAGTTACTAGAAGGTATGCATATGAAAATTCTTGAAACAGTAATTATCTATTGTGATAATACAAGTGCAATAAAAATTTCTAAGAATCCAGTCATGCATGCTAAAACAAAGCATATTTCCATCAAGTATCATTATTTAAGAGAACAAGTTCAAGAAAAGGAGGTGATACTTGAGTATGTGCAATCTAAGGAACAATTGGCCGATATATTCACCAAGCCACTTCCCAAGGATGCATTTGAATACTTGAGAAAGAGACTAGGGGCTAGACCCTTGTCTACTAGTCAGTAAGATGACTAGAAGGATGTATCAGCCTAAATATTATCAAAATATCATTCATGTTGATGCAAGCAGAGCAATGGACTTCACAGATAAATCTATACTTAACAAGGTATTTATCTACTCTAAGCACCAGAGTTATTACCGATAGATTGGGAAATTCAAGGAATTTATTATGGATGGAAAGGATCCGTTTGGCATTACTGTCAAAAAATTGTTTGACAAGATGTTTGTTTGGCATTGTTGTCAAAGGGAGAGAAATATATCATTATCATATAGATAAAGGGAGAGATTATATCCATTATCACATCAGGGAGAGATTATATCCATCAAAGTATCCGAAGGGAGAGGTGTAATCAGAAAGGGCGAGTACATACAAAGGGAAAAGAATTGCTAATAACAGTCAAAGGGAGAGAACACATCACATCAGAAAAAGAAATATTCTACATCTATCCAGTGAAGGGATTGAAGACAGAGAGAAAGTTGCAAGAATCAAATCTAAGCTATTTGAGTTTACCAAAAGCCATACATTTGTGAAAGTTACATTAGGAAAGCTTGATGAAATTGTATATTTCATATTGTATTAGTAATAGTATAGTATGATAATGTAGTATGTTGCCATCAATGCCAAATGGAGAGATTGATTACATGTAACTGATTGAATTTTTGAAGATGTTACAATGATGATCATGCAAGGCATTAAATCAGTTAATGCATTGTATTGTCATTGATGTCAACTTGATATAATCTATATGGTCATGGAAATACTACCAAAGACTTCAAAGAATTGATGAATCAAAGGCTATGATATCAGTAATGAATATAAGTTAAGTATTCACAAAGTGATAGTATACACTGATAGAGTCCACACCGACATATAGAGTAAAAGAGAAAAGTCACAATGTTACCTGATGAGAAAATGAACAACATTATTGATGAGCAAAGTCACAGTGTTGCCCAATGAGAAAAGAATAGTGTAACCTGATGGATAGAATTACAGTGTTGCCAGACGGAAAAGACAAGGATAGAGATCCCGATGAAAACTAAAGTCACATTGATGGAATAGTCAATTATCACTGATGACTAACTGAAGTGTTGACTGAAAAAACAGAGAGTTCATAAATGACAAAATGCTTAGTTGTCAAGAGATAAAGATAGACTTAACTGATACTTATCATTGTTTTAATCATCCAGATAAAGCGAAATATAAGTAATTGATTTATAGATGATTTGTCTAGTTGGAAAGAAGATCTCTTTGAGATAAAATTGGAGTTTTACTTTAAATCTAATTGGTGAGAATTGTGGATCATGCCAAGATCAAGAAAGCCAATAAAAGGTGAATCATGTCTATAAAAAGAAAAACCCAATTCATTACGAATTGAGTGGGGTGAAAAAGAGAGAAGAGGAGAGATGCTAAAGAGATTCTGAAGGAGAAGAAAGTCTTCATTCAGACCTGATCAACAAGCAGGGGAAAGAGCTATATTCTATAGACACTGACGAATAGTTAGACAACATCACAGAGAAGAACAGTGTGGAGCAATGGTATAGAATTGATTATATTGATCAAAGAGGTAATGCACTTAAAATAGTTCTCAAATCTGCAATTCAAGTTGTATGTGTGAATAGATCATTTAGTTTTTTAGTTTAACCATTGAAGCATCAAGTCTCTTAACTGAGCAGTACTTAAAATCCTTTTGTAATTGAGATACATCCCAAGGAGTATCAAACATTTTGATCATAGAAAGTAGCATTGGATATGCCTGATACCTATTGACAGGCCAAGTGAGTGTTTGATCAAGGATGGTAGCATTAGATGCCAGATACTAGGTGACAAACTATCTTTTAAATCCTCTAACAAGGTCACACCTAACAATGTGTTTGTAACCTTTAACAAGGTTAGCTCCTAATAGAGCTCACTTCAGAAGAGTGAAAATTTTGGGTACCGGTCCTTGTGGTTTTTCCCTTAATAGGGTTTCCACGTTAAAAATCCATGTGTCATGTGTTTATGTTTCATTACTTTACTGTTTTACATTTCACATATGCAATTTTAGATTGATCGGTATACTCTGTTTATTTACTATGTTTTGGTAAATGAATGACTGCTTATCGGTAAACATACAGAAGAAGGATTTAAAAAGCAATCTGACTACTAGTAAATTTATATAAGTATTTCAAGGCATTCATCTTGTAGGAAAAAAAATAACTAGAGGCATAATTTATGGTTATAAGTTTTAAAGGGTGGATTTAAGGATTAATTTTTGAGGCCACTGATTCACCCCCCCTCTCAGTTATTACTAACAAAGGGATATTAGATGGAGGGTATGAATAGAATAGGATAATGGATAATGATGTGGAGGATATGGATGGAATAGGATAATGGATAATGTATCGAGGCAATGTATAAGATAATCAAGATCAAAGACATGGAAATAAGGATGGAGTTATATATGGTTATGGATAGCGAATGGATAATGAATATGTAACATGGATGATGTGGATGGAGGGAATGGATAGTGTTAGCATAAGTGATGCAATGATGATAAGTGTTGCATTGATGAATGGGTGCCAGCAAAAATTTGAGTCCACTTTTTGGGCAAAAAGTGGAAGTGTTTTCCCTATTTTTCAAATTTTTTGTCAATTGATGTCAAAATTTGAGGCACTTCGAGATTGAATATCAAAAAAATCCACTGATAGAAAATGTAGTTCTTAGAGTCTAATGAGAAAATATATAATTTATTTGAATACCCGCATGGTAGAAAATATATTTAGTAGGCATGTTTAAAAACCTCTTTTTCAAAATGCCTGTTTTAGGACCATACCCCACATGTGTATGACCACCCTATTTTGAAGTAAATAAATGAATTTTTCTAAATCCTTTTGGGTGAAGGTACCTAACACATCAAAGATTGGTCAGAATATATATATTTTTAATTGGATATATTTTTTTTATTAATTTTTAATTGACTATAGAGTACATTTTCAAAACCTCTCGTGTACAACCACCATAATTTGATGAAAATTTCACTTTTTTGAGAAATTTTATTTATTTATTTTTAATAAAATTCTATGTAGATTGGTCTCATATAATTCATTTTTTCAAAAACCTAAAATCAAAAAAGTTATTAAAGTTTTAGTGAACCTTACTATTTTAAGTTTAGGTACCACTTTTGATTAATAAATATTGTAAAAATAGTAAAATTTATCATATCACTATAAAATTTATATTTTTGAAATCTAGACAGTAAAATTTATCATACTTTAGTGCATACTTGTGGGTACCATCCCCACCGGGGTTTTCCCTTGGCTAGGGTTTCCTCAACAACAAATTATGGTGTTATGAGTACTGTGTTATTTGCTTATGTTCTTTTAATTTCTCAAAGAATATGGTTAATGTTTAATTTGTTGAAAAGTTTAAATAAGTGATGTAATATTGATTCACCCCCCTCTCAGTATTACCTTATCCTAACAATTGGTATCAGAGCTTTTGGCCCTTGGAGAGAAATTCTAATAGCTTAAGGGAGATCATAATGGATTTGGACAGTTTTCAAGAAAACTTTGATGCAACACTAGAAGACCTTGACAAAGAAAAAGATGAGAATGGATAATTAAGATTCAACATGCAAAGAGCTGAGAAATTTATAAAGAAACTCAGAGACCAAATTGAACTTTTCAGAAGTCAGAGACAGGATCTTGTGGTTCAGATAAAATAAGATTTAGACAGAGAATTAAAATTAGATGAAGCAACTTGAAGAAGAAAATGAAACTTTGAAAATTGAGAATGAAGCTATGACTAAAGAGATTCAATTACAAAAAGATTCTAAGAAGAAGATTGAAGAAACTTTGAATAGTGCATTAGAACAAATGAAGAATGAGGCTGAAAACTACAAGAACAAGTATCTAGAACTAGAGAAATACAATCAGATCATAAAAGGTGAACTTGTTGAGGAAAAAAAACACATTGAGAAACTTCACACTAGAAGTGTTTTGATCGATGAAAAAAGAGTTAGATAGAAACCTAAAGGTGATATGACTAGTATTGGCTTCAATGAAGTTGAATGCTCAAAGAAACAGGAAGAGAAATCTGATGCAAAGATTGATGCTGAAAAACTTGCTATTGAAGAACCTAGAGAGAAGATTAGACCTTTCAAAGGTAGATGCTTTGGTTGTAACAAGTTTGGACACATGAAAAGAGATTGCAGAGGTAATGCCACTTTTAAGACCTTTTCTACTTATTGTTTTAATTGTAATGGATATGGGCACAAGAAAGCAGAATGTAGGAAACCTAATCAATCTGGATATAGACAAGACAATGGAAGAGAACCTACAGTGAAACCTACATGCTACAAATGTAATAACAATGGACACTTTGTGAAGTATTGTAAGCTACAAATAAATCAGGAAAGAAGACCTCATATATGTTACAAATGCAATAATCCAGGTCATATAGCGAAGTTTTGCAGGTATAATGGAGTAAACAATAGAAGAGTACCACCTCCTATGAATACACAAAAGAGTGGAAGTGATATTGCCAAGAGTGTTGCAGATTTGAAGAATGATTTTGACAGTTTTTTTAAGAAATTAGAAGATAACAATAGTGGTAAGATATCAAAGATCAAAGAAACAAGTGATACATTGGTTTAGGGAGAGACACTAGGTGCTGCTGGATCTTCGCCTGATGGTAGAAAAGCAGAATTGACCTAATTGGTCAATCATGGCCTTAGGGGGAGCATTGGATAAAGACATCAGAATATATCCCACCTCGTAACTTGTGGATTGAACTCATGCGAGCTTAGGTATGAACATGGTCAACATCATGGATTATACAGTTAAGAATGCAACATTAGCTGATGCATATATTTTGATCATGAGATCTATAGCCGACTGGACAGTACTGGGTAAAATGAACTTTTATAACTTAAAAATTGTATAAAGAACCATTTTATGATCTATTTCCTTACCATTTGATGAAGAGACACCTAACGAGATTAGAGAGAAGAGAGATTCAGTCTATCCTACATTTTCCTTGTGTGACCGATTGAAGCAAAAACTCAGAATTTAGCATGAAAGAGGTATTTACATCATCTAGCTATAGATACACCTATTATTGTGTGTGTGAAATATTGCACTTGTTACTTGCAACACAACACTTCAATAGATCATTGCATTAGTGGAAAACATGGTTAGATGAGCATATAAAGCACTAAAATTGACCTATTGCTTTCTAACTAAGAAGAGTATGATAAGAAACATAACCCTCATATTATGCTACTATCAGTGACATATACGACTTAGCATGAAAGATTTGAGTTAAAAACAAACTATTTGACCATTAAGCATGCATTCTAGCTCTAAAAAGCATGAAAATAACAATGCATAAACATGAAATCTAAAATATGATATGAATCTATGTTTATTCTAACGACATAACAATGCATTTTTCTCTAAAATTATAGGCTTATTTGTGCTCAAAACCCCTTCTATTTATAGAAGAATGATGAGAGAGAGGGGGGACAAGGTGCATTAATGGATTTGAAAAAATCATTAATGAAGTGTAAGAGGCATTAATGCCTTGAGCATTAATGAAGAATGGTGGACGCAAATGCATTAAATGATACATTAAATGTGAGCATTTAAGAGGTATGGGTAGGGTTACAAGTCAAGTTTGAGAACGTGGACTTGAGGAAAGGAATCTTGAGATTCCTTGACTTTCTCAAGTGGGTGGAGTCCTTAATCATTCCTTAATGGAATGTGACAATATTAGCGGGGTGGGTTAGGATAGAATTAGGATTAGAATTAGATTTAGCAAGGGTGACTAGGTTGGGATAGGTTCGAACCCAGAGTCAAAGTGGTTGAAGTGGGTTAGGTTAGGGGTTTAGAGGAATATTAATGAAATGAATAAAACTTATTTAATTCATTCAAAAATAGGGATATTAATTATTCAAACATTTAATTGCATTTTAATAATCAATAGGACTATAGCCAATTTATTTAAATTAACTAGACTAGGTGAATGGGTTCCTTTTACAAGTGAGAAATTGATTTAGGACTTTATTTAATTCCTTGCAAATTAATCATTTTAGCCATGTATTTGATTGATTATTTGATTTTGGCTAAAATTACTTAACTTAGTGATTTGATCACCTTAGGAGATTAAATTAATTTCAAAAGAATTATGTCAAGCAGTAACAGGGTCGTTTGAACATAATTTGGGGTATGATCACACTTAGGGAAAATAGGGTCTATATTCAGAATAGACCAAATCTAGGTGGTTACATTTGCCCCTCTTTGAATTGATGTGTGAGCAGTGCATTGATTCAAAGAAATTTTTTGATTTTGACTTCAGAAAGATTGAGAGTTTCGCTCATGATCGAATGAAATGCCTGATGAGATTAGTCTCACACTTGATCAAACTAAACTGATAGAATTGACTTTGAACTTGGTTGTCGTCCAAAGGTCAATAAAAGATTTTAAGGATACCAATTTTGAACTTGGTTGTCATCCAAAGATTGATAATACTGATTCTAAACTTGGTTGTCATCCAAAATCCAGTATGAATTTATCAGGAGCTTAATAAGAATCTTTTAAAATAAGGAAACACAAGACATCTAGCTTATGAGAACCAAAGCTTTTTATCCAATAGTTCTCATTTAGTCAAGGAAACTATCATACTCATAGTTTTCTTGATAATGAAGTCATTTCTGATGTTGTTTGGAGCACAAATTTGATTGATGATAGTGTGATCATTCCCCCTCGGGAATGAAATCAAAGGAAAAAAATAAAATTCCTCAGTGGAAGGAATGTATCACTTGCATGGAATAGGTAGGATGAGAAAGAACAGAGTAGAAGAAGTGAAGAAAGAAGGTGTGTTTAAGAGTAAACACACAAGAACAAATTAATTACATGAAAATGTGAGTGGTGGGACTGATAAAATGATGTCGGACCAAGATTTATGATAAAATGTGCAATTTGATAGATTTTTGGAACAAATGGAGCAAATCTGGTTTTTTCAGGAGCTGTCATAAAAATGTTACCATGTTCCATAAAATACCTTAGGCACCTTCAATATGGTTCCTGATTGACTAAAAAGAGATCAGTAATGGAGTTTCAATTTCTTGGGAGGAGTTTTAGAACTCCTAAATAGCTCAAAAAGGCCAATATATATGTCAAAAATTACCTTTTTACTATTCATTTCCACTTTTACCCATAGTAATTATGAGAGCTTTGCAGAGAAAATGGTGGTCCCTGTTAGGAAGCATCATTTTGAGCTCAACTATCATCATTAGCACCTGACCCACTACCCACCTCTGGTAAGTACTCGTAAAACTACCTCATGAATTTTGCAAATTTGAATTTCATGCATTTTTACAGCTTTTATAGCCTTTTGAATTTTGGGTCACATCTGGGATTCTAGATCACACCCTACCAGACCCGTGTCATATCCCGTATTTCCTAGATCATATCCAATTTTTTTGGATTTCTACATCGCATCCAGGATTTCCTAGATCGCATCCTTTTTAGTTGTTTTTAGCTTAGTTTACCAGTTGAATTCTGGTTTGTGTCATTTCCTATCCCTTCAGGATTGTACCCCATTTTCTGGGTCATATCCAGGATTTTCAGGATCACACCCTATTTTCTAAATCGCATCATGTATTTCTAGGATCGCATCTAGTAAAAGAGATTGCACCCTATCCTTCAAGGATTGCATCTCATTTTTGGACTTAGAAAGTTATCCCTTTTGAACTGTTTGTCTATTGCAGACCTTGAATTACTTAGCTGATCAGGAGTCTGCATCTTTGTTTTGGATAGAGCACTGATTTATCTTTGTATGTGCCAAAATAGGCATATTTTGAGGTAGTCACATTTAGAGGCACATATCTAGGTCGTGTGCTCTCGTTGTCTAGACTATTATCAACTGAGGAGAAGGAGACAGTGATCCGTTGTGGATTATGATCTTTGATTGATTTACCTGATATAGGGGTAAATTGAGGGTTGTTGACTACTCTTGCTGAGAAATGGCACTTAGAGCACAACACCTTCCACCTTCCGACCAGGGAGATTACAGTTACTCCTAAGGATGTATGGTGGATACTACGTGCTCCCATCATGAGCCATGAGGTGCATTTTGAGGTGACTTTTGCTATGGCAATTGGTGCAACTCATCGATATTTTGATGATGATTCTATTGATCAGAGATACCTCTCCTGGGATTACATGTGCGATCACTACGATCAATTATTTATATACTTAGAAGGCTTGATTGGTGGAATCCTGATGCTAGACAAAGGAAATCATAGGTTCATGATCAGATGGGTGGATATTCTAGAGTAGATGGTTGTCCATAGATGGAGATTTGCATGGGGTAGTTGTATCCTAGCCCACATGTACCGAGAGCATCATGAGATTGTGTACCACTATACCCAGAGCATGACTATGGGTATTTTGATTCTTTAGATCTGGGCCTAGGAGAACATCCCTGTTACATGGCTGATAGTTGATAGACAATGTGCACTAGAGTAGGCTTATGTATATATGTATGCAAGTCTCATTCTGTAGCCCCATCTAGGAAAGGTAGAGTATTGGCGATGACTCTTTGATGATATGATAGAGGTAGTCTAGCGGCCATACCTATATTGTGAGGAGTGGACCTTAGATGCTCGATAGGTTCCATTTTTGTTCTAAAGTAGGTACCTCATCAGGATGACTAGATATATTCTAGAGCAGTTCATGCACACCTGAGTTCTGAGATAGTACGACTGATGGTAGGGCAGGATACAGGACATTACTATATACGCACAGATCCATGATGAGCCACCATTGTGGGGTGCCCAGTTGAGCTATGAGACCGCCCACTAGGAGAATAGGGACATGGTTGGAGTAGATTGGGATCTCCGTCTGGAATTTGCAGATTTAGGTTTCTCAGATGGGTACACAGCAGAGATGCTTCAACATCCATTTCCTCGATTCACAGTGTCAGAGGAGGTCATTCCTCATATAGAGGAGTCAATAGATTATGATCCTGATGATCATCCCACCAGAGGGAGAGGAGGAGCCTAGAGAGATAGGGGTGTTGGAAAACACGGAGGCCAAGATGGAGGGTGAGATGGAGGTAGGGATGGGAGCCATCTGCCTCTAGATGAGGGGGATGACAATGGAGATGATAGGGGAGGTGGAGCTATGGGTGGCCATGTAGATGTTTCCAGTGGTAGCAGAGAGGGTCGGCACACCCAATTTAGATTTTTTTCCCCTCGGATAGATTCAGGTCCATTACTTATAAGGGAGAAGCAGAGGCAGCAGCAGTAGAGATGGGGACCCATTATCTCAGTGTGAGCAGGAGAGAGAGTAGCTTAGGGCCTAGGTTATAGTGTTAGAGGCTAGAGCTACTACAGTAGAGGCTAGGATCATAGTAGGAGATGATTTTCTTATTGAACGAGATACACAGCTGGAGAGGTTTAGAGTAGAGTGAGATACACAGGCTTAGACTACATTCCATCAAGCACAGAGAGCTACATATTATTATGCTTTATACCATGCTGCATTGCCAGAGGGACATAGAGCTGCATCATTTTCATGCCTAGCTTAGCTATCAGAGGGATCGATGCCTCCTCTTCCTCCATTTGTACCACCTCCTCCTCCTCCAGATCAAGGAGTGGGGGGTAGCCAGAGCTAATTCTGTATTTTGTTACATATGTATATTGTATACCTGGATCCTTCTAAGATCTTTCTTTTGTACATGACACTTATATATATATCTGATTATTTCTGATCCTCTGATATGATGATACTCTTTATGTAGACTTGTGCCATATTTTGTTGATTTGTACCATGTTTTGAGATATATATCTGATGCTGATTTTTCTGATTCTGACATGATTCATGAGTTCTCTCTACTTTGATAGATTTGTTTGCACATGTTATTATATCTTGGTCGTATGATGAGTTGGATTTAGATGATGGCATCATTTGTGGATTTATTACTGATATAAATATGTTTCAAATGATACAATGTGAATATGCAAATGTATGTTTTTTATTTTTCTTATGCAAGTAAAATGTATGGATGCACTTAGGATGTAAAATGAAACGCGATGTTGTATTTTTGTAGTTTTCCTTTATCTGTTTTAATGAATGCAAAATGTATGCTATGGATGTGCAATGATATTGATATCAGTAATAGTAAATAGATGTAATTAACTTGGATTTAGAAGAAGAAAATAGAAATCATTTTTGAGCTCAAATCCCTTATGCTTTTACTTCCTTCACAAATGCATCATGCACTCTCTAAATGCAGCTATATGTAGACTCTTAGGACTTTTCACCGATTTCTAGATATTGTAACATTCTTATCATCATTGGGTGCTTTTTGGAATGGATACCACCTAATAGTACAACCATCACTAATACCCACTGATATCATGAAAGTATGAATACTATGTTTTATTGGAATGTCGAAAATAGACTTAGGCATCAAGGCATAGAAGCCAGGATGACAAGATAGTCACCTTCCTTTTAATATATCAAAATCTATGTAAGGAAAGATATTGGACCCGCAATGACCTTGAAAATTCATAGTCTTTTATACATTATGCTTTGTATACCTTAGCGAGAACTTGAGTTATAAAATAGACAGGGAAATTATTTCAACCTTAACGTAGTTTACACATAACAAAGATCATTTAGAACAATCACCATACACAGAAAACCAAGAAAATGTTATGCCCCCCGTCCTTGTGACTCTTTGTCTTTATGCAGATGTCATGGAGTAACTCAGAAGATATAACAACTATCAATTGTAAATCAATCAAATAAAACTCATAACTGCTCAGATGCCCCTAGTGAAAACATCATGGGTACATAAAAGAGCCATAATCACACCAAGATCAAATTTTTAGGAACCTGTGTGTTCCTTCTGTTTATTTTGTTAGTGTAGTGTTGTCGGACGCATATGCTTTTTAAGTCGTCCTGTGAGTATATTTTATTATCCCACATGCATAGGTAGTATTACTTTTCTAGATCGTACTTAGTATATAAGAGTAGGTTGAGGCCTTTGATGGACACCGATGAATTTATTATATTGAGCTTACTCAAAGGAGGTTACCCCCTCGAAGTGGCCCGCGATCAATAGATTCATTCTGAGTTCTGCTATTGCTTTATATTCTGTTATTTTGTGCATTCTCACCATATTGCTATAAGGAGGTTCATCTCATCTGGTATCATAGCACTTTCTTGGGCTCGCTGGGTGGAAATTACGTCAATTTTTTTTTGCATCGTGGCCTTCAGGTTCCTTTCAATTCTAATCTTATTATTGCAATAACTCTTTTTCGTTATTCCGTATTTGAGTGAATCTTCCTATTTCCTCTCATAGTTCCTCAGAACGCCTGAAATACCATTTTGCATACTTCCTTCCTTGGCAACCCAACCCCAAATTCTACATAGCGAAGCCCTAAATCCCTCATTTATCAAATTTTAGGGTTTACCCTATCTTTTTTGCTTCTCATCCAATCACCACCAAACTGAGCCACAAGATTCAATTCCTCATTCTGCTCCCTTGTCCCTCTTGGACTGCTTGCCTCATTCTGCCTCCCCAACCCTGAAACCCTCATTTTTTTTTCCATTTTCCTCAGAAAGTCTCCAACCACTCATCAAACACCCATTTCCCATATGATTTTTGCCCAAATCCAAGTTTTCCCTAACTAAAAAAGTTTCTGTTTCTTGTTTTCTACCAATTGCAAAAACAAAAAAAAAAAATCTGCTTTATGGTTGTTACATGTACAGGAGCAAAAATCATGGAAGAGGAAATTGCATCCCTCAAAACCAAAATTCAAGATATGGATGACAAAATTCTCGGTCTCAACCTTTAGCATTGAGCCATGAACTGAAACCATTCTGGAGACGCTGGGTTCTCTTCTGGAAATTTCCGTGGACCAAAGCTTGATTTTTCGTGCTTCGATGGTACTGATCTGACTGGATGGATTTATAGGGTAGATTAGTATTTTAGCTTGCATAATACTTTGGATAACAACAAAGTTCCACTTGCATCTTTTCATTTGGAATATGAAGATCTTCAATGGTTTCGTTGGTACATCAAGGCTAATGTAGACCCAACATGGACAGAATTGTGCACACTCCTTTTGGAGCGCTTTGGCCCTAGTGCTTTTCATGACTTCACAGGAGCACTCACTAAACTATGCCAAATAGGCACTGTAAGAGAATACCAGATAGAGTTTTAAAAATTATCTAATCAAACAGAGGGCTTGTCTGATGAATTCTTCCGTAGTTGTTTTGTCAGTGGTCTGAAGGATGCACTTCACTCGGAAGTCAAAATGTTTCAACCCAGTACAATGATGGAAGCCCTTAAGTTGGCTAAGTTAGTAGAAGACAAGATTAGTGATCTCCAACATTCCAGATCCAATTTTGTTCCATTCAGAAATACGGGTTCTCACAACCCTCAAGTCACGCCAGCTCCCAGAACTACTCCTATCAAGCACTTGTCTGAAATAGAGATGCAGGCCAGGCGAGAAAAAGGGCTTTGTTATAATTGTGATGAGAAATGGTCCCAAGGCCATAGATGTGTTCAGAAAAATCTCTATCTCTTGGATGTGGATTCTCCACCTGAACTGGAAGAATATGTAGAT